>JAWWLR010000149.1:41984240-41994611 GCA_035041075.1 Acraspis erinacei
CGAAGAATCGAAAAAAAATTACTCGAATGAAATCTAAAATTTGAGTGTAAATTTGACATCGAATGACCCATATACAGTTCTTTTGGGAATTCGAATCTCCATCAATTTCATATTTCCCCTTTATTAAATATTGAAAATTATTGTCCACGAATACATAGTGATTATCATAGACCAATGGTTGAATTTTTGGTCTCTGAAAGGTGGTGAAATATAATAATTGTCTATGTCATCTTATCATTTCTGGCAAAATTGCCTCCAGATTTCATAATGATTGGCCGAGGTCAAAAATTGTTTTTGACATGTTTCAACTCAATATTCGAAGGACAAAGTTACAAACAACTACTTCCATAGGCTACGAGAATATTTAACAATTGTGGATGAATTTTTGAAAAAAATATTTGCAATTTCATTTTTGCACAATGCTCGATCTAATGTGGCCAACCAACATTATCCTTTCACTTTATTCACGAAGACGATGATTGACCACCCATTTATCCATATATTGATATAATCTTAATGTTCAAAATAACACAAATCTCGCCACTTATGTATTTTTAATGAAGAAATTCAATTAAAATCTAAAACTTAAAATCTACCAAACAACTTTCGGTCAAATTCCTTACTCATTCAGCATCACCGGTTTTTATTTACGGGCATGTGCCAGACTGTCATGTGGCCAATTCTTTTACACAAACTTACTCACAAATTCACAACTGGAATGAGATCTCCATATGAGACAGACGTAAAGGAAAGAACAGTCGAACATCTGTCTCGCATAGAAACTTCAATCACGCACAGCTCTAATCTAGCGTGTCAAACGCGCTGCGGGAATGGCTACACCTACACTTAACAGTTTTATTTATATTTTCTAATACAGGAACATTTAAAATTGATGGCTAATCATGGGAGAAGGGGGAGGGGTCAACCATGGTACCCATTACCCTAGAAAATTAAAAATTTTTTAAATGCATATTGCTTATACATTTCTATTCTAGTCAATTCGAAAAATATTTAAGAAAGAATTTTTCAGGACACACCTTATTTTGAAAGTCTCAACTCTAAACATGTCAAAAATATTCCGAGAAGCGATGACTGACGTTACGAGACTTTCGCGACACTATTATGGATTACAGTGGACAACTGTATAACTTTGTATAGAGTGGGTGAGCATTTTGGAGAAGCCTGTACCATTGTTGTTCATTTCGAGATCTAGCTGACCACCGTCCATCAATACGACAGATGTCCGAAACCTGGCGCTTGCTAATCCGACCTAACTTGGACTTAACTAAGCCAAGAGACCAGCAGAACCCATTATGTTTGGAAGGCAACCCCTTCCAAAGATCAATACGCGTAAGATTACATTGCGAAAATTGTCGATGTCATTGTCACTATCCAAGTCGCGTCTTTGTTGTATTCGAGATCTCGTAGATCCATGCAAATCTTTCCTTCGCGTTGCTTTCTAAGCGCGGGATATGGAAAGAAAATTGCTCCTTTAAACTTATATTGTTATAAAAGTTCTAGATTGTTTTAAAATCATCATTTTTAAGAGTTTAAAAAATCACATAAAGAATAGATAATTTTTTAAAGAAATGATTATGCCTTAATAAATTTCGCAAATTTTAAAGTTACGGCATAAACATCGAGACTGTGTCAAATTGCATCTTTCATAACAGTTACTTACTTACATGCAAACTAATTTTTGTTTGAAATTTCTACCCTTATTTAAAAGTTTAAAAAACGCCTATGTAATCATCAAAGGATTTTAGACACAACAGCTTTTTCTCATTTACCCACTTACAATGATTTAGTAGGTTTTCTATTCAAAGAAACGCCGAAAAATTACATAAAAGCAAGTTTTATATTTTGATACAAATGTATTTGAAGAACTTAAAAAAAATTATTTTGTGGTTATTCTGAAATGTTTGTCTGCGTGAACTTACCCGAGCACGTATCTAATTCAGCGCACTATTTAATTACCTATTTCCATAGCACGTAAAAATCTTCTTTAATAGTAGAACAATACACGGAGAAACTTGCAGATGTAAAATTTGATATTATAATATTTATTTTTACAATAAACAATATCAAGCTACGATATAGCGTCACTATTTCAAGAACTACTATTGTAAATATTGAACTTTGAAGTTCCTAAGTTTATTGGAATATAATAATAAATGATTAAATAATTGTACTAATACCAAACGAAAGTTTCCATAATCCCTAGCTAAGACTGCAAGTTTACAAAACATTCTTCCTATGTTCATTGTACGTTTTTCTAATTTTTCTTGCAGAAAATAGGAAAAACTGGCATCGTCGGAAGAGCAAAATAAAAATAAATTTGCATTCACTGTCAAATTTTGAAATCCTAAATTTGATACAGCATATATATTTTTAATGCTTTGAAAGTCATTAATTTTAAATTGTTGGTAATTCCAGTGTAGATCATCTGGACTATTTTTAAGTGCTAATATGTATTTCCCTTTATACAGATGATTTTTAAATATTGTTATGCGCTGCGAAAATGGCATGTGCACTGCATCACAAATTGCTGTAATTTCAGATGAAGACGTAAAATAATTATATCGAGCCAAAATTATATTATCATTTGCCGAATTAAAATTTCATTTGCTAAGAATACATTTTAAATTTAGGTATACAATTTTCAACCAAAAAAATAAAAAATACTGTTTCGAAATGTCAAATATTGAGGTTTCAATTTTATATTTGTGTGTCATAATTATGTAAAAAAATGAAATTAAACTTGGTTCTAAAGGCATGACCCTAATCTTAATATTTTAAATCAAAATTTAAATCAAATACATGCATTCATCTATGAAACAGCTGTTGAAAGCCGTGCGAGTTTGGTTAAATCCTTAGTTTTCCCCGTTGAATATCTTCTGAAGAGCAAAATATAAAAATCAGATGGTCCAACACGGAAAAAATGTATTCGTAAAAGTCACAAAACTTGTAGCTAGATCACGGATACGTGATAAAAAGATTAAATGAAAAAATTTCAGACTGAAATATAAAATAGAAAAATTGTATTTGTGCGATTTAATTTATATTGAATTATAAATTCGAAACTCGGAGGATTCGAACCCTCGAAAGACGGCTGACTCATCAGTTTCTAAACATAAGCCACGTGCAGGCCACGTGCAGGCGAACCTACTTACCAGTTCCCAGATATGTCGGGCAAGCTCCTGAGTGCTCTAAGAATCTTTTGCAATTACTCGTAATATTTTTGTAATTATTCAGAAAAAAAGTAATGAGCCGTTGTAGTATTTTCACATCGAGTTCGTAAATTCTTATCGAATTTTGCAGACTATTTACGAAAATACATGAAAACCCGATGAATTTTTCTCATATCCGAGACCTATCGTGTCTTTCTTAAGGACAATTTTTTTCCGTGAACAGTGCCCATTCCGTTAAGTTTTTCAATGGGACCTCGTATGGTTTATATTTTTAAAAACTTTAAAAATTGCGTATGGTTTACCAAGAATTTTTTCAGTTCGAAACGGTAAGACAGTAAGACAGAAGTTAGCTTATTAAATTCGATTATTTAGTATTCAAATTCCATAATTTTGTCAAATTGAAGTTTTATTAAAAAGTAGGTTCTTTTTTGTTCTTTCTGGCTCAAGGCAATAAATTAAGTTGAGTTTAAATTTTAAGGTACCCGGGTCCAAATTTATACCCTACTTTGAAGTTGCAGCTCCTTATTCGAACCTGCTTTGATGCAGTTTAAACTCATAGCCCCTGTTTTAAACTTTTTAGAGAATGAAACATTGGAGCCTACATTGACTCCATTTCAATCTATAGGCCCTACTTTGAATCTTCAGAGGCTAAAGTTTTCACATTCAAGAACCTACTTTGACGCTGCTTAATCTCCCCTTTAATACTGATCCTACTTTGAATCTTTTTAGCCTACAATGTTTGAACTTCATGAAAATAAAGTAAAAATTATTTGTTACTTAGGTTCATTTAACTCATTGGTTATCTTAATGACTCAATGCACACTTTGTCAACAAAAATATTTCATTCAAGATGCAACCTAATTGTCACACACACACACACACACACACACACACACACACGCGCGCGCGCGCGCGCGCACCTTTGCAATGCTCAATCCCAGAAAAATATTTTCTTTTAACTAAGAATGCTGTAAATTTGTATGAGAATAATATTCATCATGGAAAATGACTAAATATTGTCGACTAATAAATCATTATCAATATTTGTATCAATAATTAATGAAACTGTGTGTATTCAACAGACATGTAGGTAGTTGAGAATCACAACAAATTATAAGAATAAAATATTTTCTATCGCAAACAACAAATATTATAAATTAAATAAAATTTGTTTTAAATATATTGAAATATATATTTAATAATTATAATTAAATTTTCTAATTCTTATTTAATTTTTATTAGAGTTTTATTAAAGTAAAAATCATTTCTTTTTGTCAGAAAATGTTTACTGTTTTAATTTTTTTATCATATTTGTTGGAGAATAACAACAGCCGAATGTATGAAAAATAATTGTTTACTTATCTCGAATTTTGGGACGAAGAGACAATTGGTTATGAAACTAGTACTGTTATTGATAATATAAACTTATTTCCTCATGATTATTATGTTGAAGCTTGAACTAGGCATTTGTATTTTTTAGTTTAATTGGATTAATTAGGACGCTGAACGACTTTTTAAAAACCTTTGCTTAATAAAGAGATAAAAATATATTGTTATTGAAATCGACAAGTTTGACATTATATTTGTTTTAGTAACAAATAACACAGGATCAAATGTAAATATCTAGCCTCAAGTTCTTTTAAAGCGTATAACGTAGAATAATTCTGAAAAAACGGAGCAAATTTATATTGAACTCTTCGAAAATGGTTTCAAATATTTAACGACACAGGAGGTTTAAAAATGCAATTATTCAAATAATTGTTTCAGATTTAAAAAGATTTTGGACCTTAAAGTGTTAGACAAGTACTAATTATTTTGATCGAAAACATGGGAAAGAAATCGGTTAAGATAGTTCGGGCATGTTGAAAGAATGAAAGATGAACGACTAACGAAAGAAGTTTGTCAAGGTAAAGTAAATGGCAGCGTGCCCAGAGGCAGACCGCGGAGGAATGGTTGGAATGTGTGAATGAGACCCTGGTTAGAAGAGACATGTGATGCCATAGAAACACGGGAGCCTGCATGCAAAAATGCATGGACGTTACAGAAGCTAGAGAAGTATGCCAAGATAGAAAAATATTGCGGCAAATAGTTAATAAAAAGATGGTCAGTAAAGTGATTGTCGCCTGAAACAAAATACCTTGGATACTAATGGACCCAAGTGAGGAACCTCATATGAAGACTTTGTGAGGATCTTTACGTGGGATGGTAGCTAGAGAGATTGATCAGCAACCTGGGTCGGAGCAGTGTTGCGGAACTTCCTTATTATTTAAATAAATAATAAGATAGTTCTAGATCAATCTAAAAATTCTATAACTCCTTCCTCACACTACTCCCTTCCCCGCCGAGTAAGTCACGCCTAACCTCAAAGGGAAACGGCTTAATGGTGTAATAACTATATTGTTATTGTTATTGTACATAAAATTATTTTTGCAATGAGTAATAGGACTGCCTTCAACAATATTTCTAAAAACAGCCGTAACATTGTGCCATTCCGAGCCCACGAGATGTTAGAAAGGGATAAGGGCTTCACCAACATTATTCCTGTGCCCGATCAATGGGATGACTGTCAGCCCCCACGTGACCTTGGAAAGGGAAAGGTATTTGCCCAATATTATTTCTGTGACCGGTCCAGGGGATGCATTCTCGCCCCACGAGCGGTTTTATAGGGAAACGGGTTAGACCAAAATGATTTCGGTGACCGGTCAAATGGGTGCCTTCCCGCGCCCGTTAAACGTTGGAAAGAGAAATGGGTTTGATCATGGAGGGCCGCCACCATGAAACTTTGGAAAGGGGAAGGGGTTTGACCAAAATAGTCTCTGTGATCAGCCAAGGGGGTTCCCGCCGAGATCTTGGAGACGAGAAGGGGTTTTATCAACAATATTCCTATGACCCGTCAAATGTATGCCGTCCCACCCCCACGAGATGTTGGAAATGGGTGAGGGCTTGACCGAAATTATTTCGGTGACCGGTGAATGGGGTGCCCTCCTGTCCCCAGGAAACTGATCCACTATCCGATGATATCTACGAATAAGCTAACAAATGGCAATGAGGAGGTTGATTATTGGTTTTTGTTCATTCTGAGAGTGGCTCAGATGGGCGAATTTGAAACCCCATAGGAAAGTCACTTAATCATTTCGAATTATAAACTTTATGTTGCGTATCACTGTTGAACATTTAACACCTGCGCTACACCCCCAATCCCCTCCCAATATATCTTTGTTAATTAGCTGAAGCACAATTGTTTACATATGGTGCATTTGAGCGCATTTCAAGTTATGAGATATATCTATGATAAATTTGAAAAAATGTTATTAGTTTAGGAAACTGGCTTCCCCCCCCAGTTTTATCGCTGATCAATGTCGCGCAAAATTTTTTCTTTATTGCGCATATGAGAGCATTCGAAGATCTTGAATGTCATTTGATTTAAACTTTGATTTTTCAAATGGGCGAGTATATCGTGACGCTACCCCCCTTTCTTAATTATGGAACTTTATTAGGATAAATAGAAATTACTGTTTTACGTAAGGGTGGGCTTAGGACTTTGGGGGTGACATGGATCAATAATAAAGAGATAAAACATTTTTTTTATATCCAGAATCATGAAAGTGTAATTGTGCCGAAGCTTATTCACGTGAATAAGAATCTTAATTGTCATACGAGTAAACAGCATTTTCAAACCTTCATTATTGATGCCCCTTCTCTAGCCGAAGACGCTTAAAAGAAGGCAAACAATTTAAAAACTTACTTCCTGTTGTTATTCAATTAATTTTTAAGAAAAAAAAATTAAAATTTTTCATACCTTTACGCTTTAATTATAGAAAATGAGAGTGATAATTAATATAATATTTTGTTTATTTTTTTCCTTCCAGGAATCGTATCTAATGATGTTTAAATGATATATTATGGATCTTCTGAAAATAAGAATTGTACTTTTTGAACTGTATTTCCTATGTTGGAAAGTTTGACTTCTACAGAAAATTTCTGATTTTTTTAAAAAGGTTTATCACTATTAAAACAAAACTATAGACACATTATCAATTTTCTGAATTGCTAAAAAAATGTTCAGAAATCTTGAATAGATTTCAAGAATTTTAAAGGAGTTCCAAAAGATATTCAATATTTTATTGAATTTATTTAAATTCTAAGAAAGTTTTAAGATATTCCGAAGTTTCAATGTTTATCAAAAAACTTGAAAGGACTGGAAATATTTTAAGATATTTTAAAATATTTTACGAAAGTTTGAACAGATTCCAATAATTTCAAGGAATTCTAAAGGAAAGGAAAATTGTTTCAAATTCGAGTTGATTTTTCAATTATTAAGAATGTTCCAAACGTTTCCACAAGATTTGTAAGAATTTGAATGATTTTAGGATATTTAAAAAAGTCCAAGAAATAATGAAAAGATTTCAATCATTTACAGGAGTACCAATAGATTTGAAGCATTTTAGGGGATTCCTAAATTTTCAAGGAATATTCAAGATATTTTAAAAGTTTCAAGGGATTTGAAAAAACTTCAAAAGAACAGGAAATTTTTACAGCATTCTAAAAAATTCCACGAAAATTTAAATTTATTTCAATAATTTGAAGGAATTTAAAATAAATTGAATATTCCAAAGAATTTTCAGGATGTTCAAAAAGTTTTAAGGGATTAGAAAAAACTTAAAACAAGTAGAAAGATTTTAGAATATTAAAAAAAATCCAAGAAACTTGTAATATATTTAAAGATTTTAAGGAATTTTTAAAAATTCCAAGAAATTTTCAAGATATTCAAAAAGTTTCAAAGGATTAAAAAATATCAATAATTTGAAAGAATTCCAAAGGATTTTAAGATTGCAGGGAATTTTTAGAAATTCCAAAATATTTTCAAGATATTTTTAAAGTTTTAAAGGATTTCCAATGATTTCAAAGAATTTAAGTCTTTAGGATAGTTTAAAAATCATTGCGAATTTTAAATATATTTTAAAATTTTGACAGGCTCTCAAAAGATTTCAAAGATTTTAAAATATTCTAGTATATTTAAAAAAATTCCCAGAATTTTTGAATTGAATTATAATAATTTAAAGAAGTCTCAAAGCATTTTAAAGACTTTCAAGGATTGTCAATATTTTATGGTATTCGAAAATATTCCAAGGCATTTTCGAATTATTTAAAAACTTTTAAAGGATATCAAAAGATTTCAAAGAATTTAAATTTATTTAAGATATCTTTAAAAGCTCCAAGTAAATTAAAAGAATTTTGAAAAATTCTAATGTATTTGCAAGATATTTAAAAAGTTTAAAACGACTTCAAAGAACTTCAAATGCCTGGAAATATTTTACGTTATTAAAAAAAATTCCCCGAAAATTTAAAAGGATTTCCAAAAGATTTTAGGAAATTACTAAAAATTCTGAGAAATTTTCCAGGAATTCAAAGAGTTTAAGAATTTAGGGAATTCTTAAAAATTCCGAGGAATTTTCAATATATTAAGAAAATTTCAAAGAATTAAAGAAATTTTAGCAAATGAAAGTATTTTAGGGTGTTTAAAAAAAACTACCGGACATCTTATATAGATTTAAATAATTTTAAAGGAATTAAAACTGATTTTCAAGATCTTACGGAATTTAAAAAGATCCTTAGGAATTTTAAAGATATAATATCGAAATTTTGAATATTTAAGATCGAAATTTTGAAGACATTTAAAGAAACTTTAAAGCATTTCAAAAAGTTTCACAGGATTAAAAGTATTCGAGGGAATTTTTAAACATGCCAAAGAATTTTGAATCAGTTTCAATAATTTGAAGGAATTCCAAAGAGTATTAAAGATGTTAGAGAATGTTGAAAAATCCTAAGAATTTTTGAAGCAAATACAAAAGTTTGTAAGGATTTATAAAGATTTTAAGGGATTGGAAATATTGTAGGGCATTCAAAAACATTCAAAGGATTTTCAAATAGATTTCCATAATTCGAAGGAATCCCATTCAATTTGTTAGATTTTGGGTAATTCTTTGAAATTCCAAGGAATTTTCAAACGATTTAAGAAGCTTAAAAGAATATAAGAATATTAAAAATATTTCAGGATATTTTAGAAATTCCAAGAAGTTTCGAATAGATTTGAATGATTTTAAAGGTTCTTAAGATATTTTGAATATTTGAGAGAATTCATAAGAAATGACCGGAATTTTTAAATCATTTTAAGAAGTTTGAAGGATTACAAAAAAATTTCATAACATGGTACATATTTTAGATCCTTGAATGCATTTTCGGCCCTAGATCTCATGTCAATCTAAAGCTCTCCTGCAAATTCAAAAATTCATGATAAATTTCTTGCATTAGGTCCCCAAGTGCTTCGCCGAGTTCATTTTTCTATCTGGGATAACTCCCAGGTGTTTAACTAAAACTGAAAACTTCAGTCTCCAACTACAAAATACAAGAATTCCAGCTTTTGGCATCTGTTTTTTTTCTCATGAAAATTAACATCCCGATATTTTCCGGATTTACTGAGAGCCCTGAGCTATCCCGCCAGCGTTCTACGATTTACTTAGCCTACACAGGAGGCTATTTACTACCATGCACCACTGGAGAAGCGAGAGGATAGCTACTTGTGAGCAACTCCATCGTGCTATTCACTTAACTAAGCCTTCACCTCATTTGGTTTCGAGTCTCTTTCGGCGTATCATGCTTTTTCCAGCATACAAGCTGGTTTGTTACGACAAACCTTAAAGGCCTTCGAAAGATCATTTCTGGAGAAGCATTATTGAAGGAACCCTCTATATCCATTAACTTTTCCAAAGCGTATCCCTTCTGTTCAAGCTGCTTCTCCAATTTTGACACAACAACATAGACCGCGGTTTCTACAGACAAGACAGCCTGAAAAGCTGCTGCCCTCGGTCTAGCGGAGATGCCAGGAACACCTCATCTCTCACATATCTCTTGACCAACTTTCTGCATGTATTGTGTATAAAAGACCTTAGGCTAATCGGTCTAAAATCTTTTGTAGCAATGTTAAGCTCTTTCCCAGGTGTGGGAATGGAGGCCACTCTACCGTAATTTCATTTCAATGGCACGTCTTATAGAGTAATGCTTCCCCAAAATAATTTCGTTGTTTTCTTCGACCTTAGTGGCCTTCTCAAACTCTTATCCCAAACCTTCGTAATTTGCTCAGTCAGGACTAGTTTCAAATCTGCTAAGTCAAATTTCAGCA
>JAWWLR010000149.1:42189663-42201583 GCA_035041075.1 Acraspis erinacei
TAAAATACATCATGGAAAAATAATATCCCCCCCCCCCCTGAACAAACCCATTACGAGCATGATATTTCAATTTTCAATGAGATTTTAAATATTTTAAATGTCACCTATAATTAAATAAATTGTAATCTAATTTTCTATCAAAATATTTGATAGTAAATGATCAAATTAACTTATCCTTGACGCGGCTGTTTGAATTTCCTAGATTCCTGGGAATCTCTTCATCCACATTTCCATCACTAGTAAATAAGCTTCGGAGATACAACTTGACAACTTGTATCCTCTTTCGTCGCAAGTCATGTTGTATACAGTTTTCTTATTCGATCTTCCCAATACAATAATTTGTTGTTTTATATACGTTAATCGTAAGATCCATGGACTTCATGGTAGTATTCAGTCTACTCAACATGCTTCGCAAATCATAGGCTAATTTTGCAGGAACACTCGTATTATCTGCGATCGATAGTCCACGCACTTTAAAAGTCCCGAGATCGACATTGGGAACTTCCGCTTTTCATCACATATATTCATTAAATCGTTCAGCCTTATAGAGTTCTAATCTCAGAGGCAAAAACTACTATTTCACCATTTCCTAAGGGATTTTTTTAACGTATCGTCTTCTATGTCGCAGTTGTTTTACTCAATGGCTTCACCTTTAAATAATTTCTGGAAATCCTAACTGTAACCGCTTTTTTTACAAATGTTCTTGACCAATTTCTAAAATAATTTTCATTTTCTTAAAACCATTTTGCATTTTCTTATCTGCTTTCGCTTTGAAATTAACCTTGTTGTCTTTAACAACTAATTTTGCTTTCCTGCTCTTATCCCTATAATCATTGTTTAGCGAATTTCTCTCGTTATTGATAAGACATGCAATATTCAACCTTCTTAAATATTCTTGCTTCGCCCCGTATTAATTCTTTGTAATACTTTTATACAATTTCGGGTTAAAAAATCACATCGTAATTCAGTACAATTTTAATATTTGAACACTGCAAATTGAACAACTCTGGATTTAAAGCATTCAAAAATGCTTTGGAGAGTAAAGCATTAAAGTGAACTACTAATTGCTGGCTAAGAATTTGGAATTCAAACATTTACATAATTTTTTCTCAGCTTAATATGAAGCGCCATAATCTCTGTCAGTTTGCTCGAATATCTATTTTTATGCGTTTTTTTGGAGACCGTACGTAATATTTAAGAACTGAGTAGTTTTAAAACTTTAAATTGAAAACATTCCCAATTCCATTTTAATATAAATTTTCCGAAAAAGTCTATCCATTTATTGCTCCCTCTCCCTCTCTAAATCTATAGAAAAATCCTGTGACTGAAGAATAAAGCTGCGAAGTAAAATACCTAACGGATTATTGACTCACTGCAGATCCCTCCTACTTTAAACAATGAAACCGTAACGAGTTTACACAGAGTGCCTGAACCTCCCTGCTTCCTTGATATTTTACGCAATTTAAGTGTGGCCCCTTACGAAACAGTGTGAAAAAACGACCGTTTTGGTAATTTCATTTACAGCAATGTTTTTTTTAGAATTGTAACTTGAATGCATCACTACTTTATACTGGCTTTACTGACTAACTTTGACAAGGTTTCGTTAAAAATGAGAAATAATTCGATTTTTTCTAAATAATATTAGCTCATTTTTTATAATATTCAAATATTTTATTCTGCATACATCACTATGGACTTTGTAATTAAAAAAGAATCATTTTCTCTTAAAAGTTCAAGTATCTAATTTAGTTCAAGAATGCACAAATATTCCTGTTTTGTGAAAATTCTGAATGCTACCATTTAAATCATGGTATAATTTGAAATTTTTCATAAGATCACTTTTTTTAATGTGATAAAAGCTGCCACTTCCTTGTTAGTCGCTAGATATCATTAAAATTTTAGAAAGCCACCTCTTTTTGAAGCTTTTGTTGATTTTTCCCCATGTAAAACCTTCAAGTTCCTTGAATATTATCAATTTGGGCTGAAGATTGCAAGGCATCTTCTTCTAATGTAACAATATGGAACCGGAATCAACTCATTCTGTTGTCGCAGTTAAAAAGTTTTCTTTGTTCATAGATCTAAAAAATTATATTTTTTGTGTACAATTTGTTTCCAACTATCCTTATTATTTGCCAATTCTACTTAGGAATCGTTGATGTACAATTTGAATTCCATTGTAACACTATCAGGAGATGATGAAAGAAAAACCTTCTAAGGAAGCTAAGTATTTGTAGAATATAATTTTCATGCGTGGAAATATCATTTATTTACTTAAAAATAATATGTAAGAATGAGGAGGAAAAATTAAAAAACTATATGGGTTAATTTGAAAAAGTTCAAATGTTTTAAATATTTGTTGGCGCATTTTAAATTTAAGTTTGAGCAGAATGTGCAAATGATCCCAAGAAAATACTTGAAACAAGAACTCTGACAAGTACACATTTATTTTTGTAAATAAATAAATTATTGAGAGGAATTATATTGTCCGAGGTTCAATATAAAATTCTTTCTATTTTCACTATTTTGCAAGTAAAGTTAATTTTTATCATTTAGAAGCTTAACTGATACTCATATAAGATGACTTCTACTAAGAAACAATATTTAACTTTAAAGTAAAAAAAATAAACTTCCGTAATAAGTTCCGTTATCCAATGTGAAGCTATATTCTAGTAAAAATGATTTAAATGATCTACAAATTGGTGTATTCTTTATAAATTGCATCATTTATATGTTGATTTATTTTTCGTTTTCTGATTTTTTTCTTCGTTTTCCTGGTGTGCCCACTAAAGAGAACAAATTGTTTATTGTCTAAGCTGCATAGTATAGAAATACATCTTTGAATTACAGATATATATTTCTGAAGGCATCTAGGTGGTTCCCCAGTTGATAACACTAGTCAATTCGGCACGTGATATCGATATCTAATAAAGTCAGGCGAGAGCTCTGAAATCCTAAAATTCCATTGTCCCTCAGGACCCACCTCCTTAATCAAAGACCATAGAAGTCTGCGAGAAGGGGAAATTGGGGATTCGGAGGCCGTGAAACTGAGGAACGTGAAACGCGGATGTGCGGAGGTCCGCACAAGGGACAAGAGACAAGCCATAGTGAGGGGAAAACGTACCTACATCAGGAAGAGGCGAAGCGAGGGTGAGTGTTCTGCGTACGCCGCACCGTATACGCACGACATGGTACACCGAGTCCTCTCTGTTAAATGAGGCTAGCTCCTAGAACTCAAACTCAGGACTGGGCGCGGTCTCAGCCAAAATCGATTTTGGAAAGACGAAGAGAGGCGACAGAGGAAGATGCGATACAGATTATGGAGGCGCTGCTCGAGCAGCAGGCTTCGCATCAGAGAGGGCTGTGTGACCCTTCTTTTGCCAACGATCCCTCTTTAAACAAGTGAGAGGAAGGGTCAAAGGAAAAAGAGCAACGATTACGGTGGAGCAAGTTATTTCCACTTACACCATCAGGATCCCTTATAAATGAGTCAAGCTAATCCAATTATCGATCTCACTATTAGTGCATGTAAAACCACTTTGCAAAATACCCCAACCCGCTGAAATAAGAAAATATTGAAAGATGTGGAAATTTTTGAATAGAAAGGGACCGAAAGAGAAAAAAAATGCAAAGTAGATCGACCCAAATGGCAAAATCTCGCGGCAGTCCAGGTCTGGCTTTGTCTATAACAAAAAAGAAACTAGTATAAGATTTACTAGTGAACTCGCATTACTAAAGAAACGTGGTTACCTTCACAAGAACACTAATATAATTAACTAATTCTGTAATCAATTTTACTGGTTTGAGGCTTTACCTAATAAAAGTTTAAGGGTGGGAGGTATGAAGATATTTTGTATGACCTGCGACGGAAGGGAAGGTGGGGGACGGGGGGGGGGTGCATAAATCCTATGCATCATTTTGGTAATTTCGCACACGAAGGTCAGCAAAAATTGCTCTCTAAAAAACGTTAAATAATACATATGTAATTTTTTTCATGGAAAGCATAAATCATCGTACACGAAATAAAATGTGCATCAGTTTAAATAGAAAAATACTGCAATTTTTGTAATTTTTGTTTTTGAAACAACGAACATTATTTCTGAACCGTAGATTTGGCATATCTTTGTATTGACTACGTGACTTTCTCAGTTTCAAACGGTATACACGCTTGAAACGTCACGTGAAATTTTTTGGTTAATAAGAAATTCGGAGAAATGAGATAAGATGACATGTAAGTTTAGCGTAAACTGTGAAATAAATTATAAATTTCAAAACTCTATTAAAATTATTCTTATTTAATTAGCGCTATATTCATACTTGCAACATTTTGATCTTAGCTATATAGTTTCTTTGTTTTATCGATTAAAAAATGTGATTTTTTATAATAATAGTTGAAATAAATTAAGGTGACGCAAGCGAAAAAATATATACATTATATATTTTATGAAGTATTACTGAAGTGAGGTAAATGCAAAATTCGAAAAATAGCATTTGCTTAATATGCTGCTTGTATACAACTACTTATAACAAGAATTTTATTCACCGGGCAAATCCTTAAGAAAATAAATAAGATGCATACCTAAAATTTCCGAAAATTTTTGAATATCAGAAATCACGAAACATTTATGGAAATTTAAGGTGTCAACAGCTGTTTTTTAAGATCTGATGAGGGAAACCAGCTGTGTTTCCAAAACGTAATCATTACGAATTTTTAAAATGAATATCAGAAATTACTTGACATTTACGGAATTTTACGAGTGTCCAAAGCTTCTTGGACAAAATTCAAAAAATGTTTAAAATTACCGAAAATGATTGAATATCTGAAATTTTGCGGTAATATATCAATCTGTTATAACTTTCCGAAAACTTTGGAAAACTTTGAAAAACTGAAATTACCGGTAATCTGGAAATTTTACCATAAATTCGAAAAATATTAAGAAAATTTGTTTTTATTTTTTCTCAAATCAAAAATTCCCTTATTTTTTACTAAAAACATCGTGTGTAATAGGTTCTGAAAGTAGGCAGTTGCAAATCTTGTGAAGTTTAAAGTACTGACATCGGCTCATCTTCGAGTAGTTTTCGGCTCGTTTGTAAATCGCCTACGACTTGCCTACAACTGGTCCTTCGATTCGCCTCTGCCTCGTCCAGAAAGTTTACACTCGTTTAAAACTGCTTACGTTCCGCACTTGTGGCACAATACATATTACATGTACTATATATAACTGCTTATTACCACGATTTTGTAATTGGTCACTTTCTGTACGCTATACATGCCTCACTATACATGGCTGAAATAAGTAAAACAATCAATTATAAAAATATTCATAATCAACTAAACAACATTGTGCAACTAATTTATAAACTTTCTTTTCTTAAATTTGATATATAGAAGTCTTAGATGATTTTTTCACCATCCAAATAAGCCATATCAGTAAAATTGCACAATTTAGAACATTTTTAAAGAGATTTGAAAGAGATGCAAACAAAAAAAGGAATAATCAATTAATCTGGGGATAGCCCCATATTTCACCGGGCGCCGTGCCTGCCGGGGCAATAGGCCGCGCTTCGGCTAAAAATGTCGCGATCAACTGTTAGGATTCCAGCTTCAATTTCTGCTGGGACTAGGTCGGGTCATTCGGTCACCACCCGTTTAAAAAATGCTGCTTCAGACGTGAAATTAGTAAGTTAATTTGACTTTACACGCTCAGCGTAAAGAATACGGTGAACTTTAAGAGTAAAATCAAGTGAACAAAACAATTATCATCTGGATATTGGAGAACAGTTTTAATCATTGTTGCTCAAAATTTCTATAAATTGCTTACACCAAATTGTAATTTGAGATTGGGAAGAAGGGAAGGGTTAAATGAATATATATTATACAGCACTATATACTTTATTTAAAAGTATTAATTAGTAATCAACTAAGTTCTTCAGTTGTGTTTTTAAACCAGATGAAGAAGCCAAAGCCCAGGGGGCACAGTAAAACATCGCGTTAAAACTTGTGTTGAATTATTTAGAATTTCCTTGATTTCTTTCGAATTTATCTTAATTAATATTTAATTAAATATGTATAAATCTTCCTTTGTGGAATCGTGATTCATTGAATTGAATAATTGTATGGCTAACTTTGAAGTTGGATTTCATCAATATCTAATGCATCCCAAATATAAAGCTTCACCAGGTTTCAAGATATTGTGGGCATTCCCCTTTGATTCATTGCCTGTAATCCTATCGGAAGAGATGTGGCAAAAGCTCAGACTGTTCTGCGATCTCTAGGGTAATTTCGAATTTCACCTTTCGCAAAAAGGCAACCTCTTACCATTCTGTGAGATTTCTTGAATTGCGTTTTTATCTACTCGAAAATTCAAATTTATTTTATATCCACTTCTGTCGGTATCTATCCTTCCTTTAACAAAGAGAATCATTTTTAATTTTGCTGACAGAAGAAAGGAGAAAATATTATTGACCATAATAAGAGAGAGTATATCAAACTCCCATGTCTCCATTGATGATAAATTCGAAATGTGTATTCATCATGAAAGTAAGGATAGTACCATAAATCTTGCGTACATGTTCGAACTCAGAATGTGACGATAAAAAGGAGGTCTATTATCTTTACTATGGGATAACTTGTCATTCAGGGAAATTTGGAAACTTTGTGTTTCCCCGGCAACTTAGTTTCGATATTATATTCCATGAAATTTGGTATGAGGCCCTACCAGTACCCTTTATGAGAAACGTGTCTTGCATAGAACGTTGTGCATTGCGAATATCATTAGTTTGATGTGCTTGCACATACCAGCCTATCTATAATTCTATTTCTATATATCTATTTCATATATTCGGCAGTCTCATCTTACACAAAAGCATGACAGTAAGCGCTTATTGACTTCAATTAACTACGAATTAACCGCAGCCTGTATTCATCAACTACATTTGCAAGCACGATGTGTAGACAACAATGCAAGCACAGTGGCAACACAATCTGTGAGTAATAAGTAATCCCGCATAGTTTCCGCACACGTTCTGCATGATGTGCAGCACAGCATGCGTCTATCATGCTCGTGAGGTAGCGAGGGCAAACTGTCGGCATATAACGTGCAGTGAAGAGTGCAGCACAAAAACTGCATTATTACTGAAAACATATTAGAGCAGTTGTATAAAAATAAAACTGATCAAATTCGCTTCATGCTCTAAATATTTGTTATTTTCTCAGTTTATTTTACAGACAAAAATTGACAATAATACAAGTTTAAAAAGTTATAAGTTATTTTTTATATTTTGCTATTGTGTTTTAAAACCGTTCTATCTCAGTATTTTCTACCACAACTTGATATGAAATTTAATTATATTCTTATATGTTGTTCCTTAGATATTTTGCTACACAATAATATTTGAAATTCCAAATCATTTGTAACAAAATCAAAAATTGATTATTGACTAAAGGATATCAAATATATATTTATTAATTTAATATAATTAGAGCTTCTTCGCAAGATAAGAAAGTTCAGCAAAAACAATATGTTGAATAAAACAAAGAAAAGGAATAATAATTTTATTTTTATTTTTAAATATTTAAAAAAATTGATTTGATCAAAGCATATTAATGTTTAGTTTTTAATTTATATATTTTAAATATAATTTTCTAGAAAAGACCTTGCTTAGAACAATGATAAGAAGTAATATTCCTTGCTTGGCAAAATTATATTGGGGTGATTTTAATCAATATTAAAATTTTTTCCAAATAATTTAAAAAGATTAATATTTAATTTAAAAAATGGTATTCGCAATGATATTCGCAAAAAAGTACGGAAATCAATGCAAGATCCTATCACTCATCTTTTATTTTAAAAGGAACTTGAATTCAAATTTGAAATTACCGCTTGATGATGCGCGATACAGTTACGCAGCCGAGAATTTCACTTTTGTTCCGGGCGGCGGCCTGGCACGTTCCTGCAATCAAGAATCAGCTGCTCGTTTATTTTGTTGCTGTCACGATGTGTCTCAGTTTTCGCGAAGATTTTTGTAGATAATTTTTATCATTGGTATATATAAAATGCACGTTTTTCTGAATATCTCGATCTATATTAAAGCGACAAGTCTTTGGTAAGTACACACTTAATAATAACCTTCTACCAAAATAACCTACGTCTACCAACGCTGCTGGCTCCTAACCTGTCTCAGCCGTCAATTCTCAGAAATTATATTTTTTTTGGGAAAATAATGCAATATATGGATGACCCAGTTTTTATAAGATTCACATACAATTATTTGAAATCAGGACATTTTTCTCACTAACAAAATGAGACTTGCACGAGTGACATTATCCGACCTGTGATAGTTTTTTAATAAGATTACACAAGTCATTTCCATAAGATACTTTAATTGTAAACTATATTGTATTATTTATTTAGTATTAAATTTATGTGACATTTTTAGACAAAAAATTTACTTAATTTATCACTCATATTTTGATGAGCAATACCAATCTAAACATCTTTTGAGACAGTGCTCATTGCGGTATTTTTAGTTTAAAATTATGTATTTATTTTTCTATTTTCCAGGGAAATGTGTCAAAAATTGAAATTTACTCGAGGGGCTGGTCACTGAGATTTCAGGTGACTTCCGGACTTTCGGTAGACCCTGTGGCGGTCAGTAGGAAATTCTGAATTCTATTGCGTAGTTTCTTGGTTAGTCCCAGTTAGTCTCAGCAAGTCTTACATTAGTGTGTAACGAGAACTCTCGCTCCAGCCGGCCGATTCGGCGAAATCCCTGTCGGGAAAATTCGTAACTCTGTCGGGAACACTCGAGAGATCTGTTCCAAATACCGCTCGATTAACTTTTCGAGGGAACCTCATGGAAAGTCACAAGAAATCTACAGTTAGTCCGAAGGAGGTCACTACCAAGTCTTCGTTATTCCGGTAGCAGTCATTTTTAGTCTGACTTCCTGATTTCTGAGTGACCAGCCCCTCGAATTTACTTTTTTTTATTATAATAATTTAGTGTATCCCAGTAATAAAAATATATATCACAATTTTTTTGAAAATGTTAAATGTAGTGAATCAGAAAATATACATTTCAGAGTTAGGCACATAATGACATTAAGAGCCTTTTTAATTATATATCAATGTTCTTATTTTCCAGGTTATTTGATTTTTGACTTCATAATATAGTTTTTTAAATCGAAAAATACGCTCTCGCAATTATTATAGCATTATTAGAATGATACAATGAGCAAATAATTTGTTCTTGAAATGTGACCCTTGTGAACTTTGTCCCCTTTTAAAAATAAAGTATAAGAAAATAATTAGCATTATTATTATTATTTGCGGTAAAAAAACTATTCCAGTGAAATTTCACTCTGTATATATGAATTAGTGAAAATTAAGTAACCATTAGTCAAATTTTCCATCAGTGTTAATCGAATTTAACTAAATTATTTAAGAGGTAGCAGGAATATAATTTTCGGTATGTCGCTTTTGGAATTAACACTTATGTCATCATCAGTTGTGAAAGAACAACTTTCAACACAGGAGTCTCTTATTAAAAACGTCATACAATGTTACCTGTTACTTATTTTATTTATAATTATAGTTATTTATGACTAATAACACGCGCATGATAACACGATGCCGGCACGCGCGTGCTTCGACGCGAGCGGCGTATATGCGATGCATATGAGGACACATATGTCTGCACTCTTGCCCTAACATCGTGCCGATCGGTCGACACGCATATTATATTAACTACTGATTATATTGTTCTAAAACTTGGTAAATAACTTTATTTCATAATCGCATAACAAGTTCTATAATAAAAATTAGGTTATATTATTGTAATCCAGAGTAAACAAATAATATGCACCAGAAAAATTAATTCTAATGCAATATACACTAAATACGCGAGAAAATATTAGTGTTTTCGAAAATATTTTTGAGGCTAATTTCTTCTGTTTCTTCTGTATTCCATCGACGTAACATCCATCGACGTGTCCTTACTTCTGTTTTGACAGGGCTGGCTGATAAGAAATTGAACCCATTCAAAACAATCTTTGCACCAAATTAATGAAAAGAAAATTTTTCGAATAAATAATATTTTTTTTACTTATAAAGAGTATGAGTAAACAAATAATACAATTTTTGTAGTTATAAATGCGAAAAAGAAAAAATTTTTATTGCAGAACCAATTAGGTATTTCATGTTGTGACGTCAGCTGGCAAGATGTTTGCACGCCGAGGGCCAAGCAATAATACTGATTGCATGAGACAAAACATAATGTTTTCTATAACGTGCACAAAAATTCTTTTTTGCCATGACACAGAAAAAACTGGGATTTCCATTGGAACCCATTTTTGGTTCAAAAGGTGCTGCAACAAAAATGAACCCCACTTGCTGAAAAGGAATTCAAAAGGATAAGTAGGCTCTAAATGATACCTTAGATGGTGTTCTAAAGGGTACCAATTGTAATTGAGCTTATTTATAAAGAACCTATTTTTCGCTTTGCCCACTTCGACATTTTGTTTAATTAATAACATAATTTTTACCTTAAAGCACACATGTAATCGAACTCTGATGGACATAACTTAATGAAGATAATTAAATGGAATAATATTACCGCAATTGAAATAGATATAATGACTTGATAAATATCATTTGCAGATTATATAGCAAAGTTGACAACATAAAAGAATATTCATATGCAGAAAACTTTTTCTATCAAGTCATCGGTCGATAACCGTAAATCGATCCCTAACTTACCAGCCCTACTTTGCAAGCGTTTGGGTTGTGAATGGACTTTTATGTTCTTTTCAAGAGCGCTCTAAACGAACCCTCTTGATTCTCTAGAGGTATCTATTGGAGCTCAAGTTCTTAATGATGCCAACTTTTATTTGAGCCGCAACTTTGGGGGTTTGCAGTGCATTCTTGGACCACCCTAGCGGATACAGAAGTGTTATTGCGACTACCGGATTACAAGCAAGAATGTTTTATGTAACTGAAAAATTTTAAAAATATTAAATTTAATATGAGATTTTTTTCTCTACTGACTGTCCTAATAGAGGAACTCCGATCTGAAGCCAATTAAAGACAGTGAAATGTTGCTTTCGAAAAAGTGGTGAAGAGATCTGATGACGTCGCGTCGCGTCGGGGGAAGCGCGAAACGTCCAATCGCGCAAGTGAGTAATTGCTGAGGCCACATTATTGAATCGGCAAGGTACGTAAACGTCTAATGAATAATTGCCGGCAGGTAATTATGCTGAGATCGCTCATGAAGCCTTCTGACATATATGTGCATCTATATATTGTATCTACGACTACAAGCAGCTATTTCCATCTCGGCCAGCAAAACATGCTTGACAGCGGTTACTAATAGCTGGAAACGAGGATTCTGCAGCTGCCGAGAACCGTCTCTCATTTTAATTGCAGCCACGGCCGTGGGTAAGCTTCTCTTTAATGCACGTTTATACAAGATCGAGAGAGACGATCTTGCCTCTCGATCGTTTCGTTTTCCTTCTCTCATTCCAGCTATTTAGTGCCCGCAAAAAATTTCAATGTGATTAAACTTCACTGGGGTATAGTAGGCAACCGATTTCCTGCGGCGAATCGAAACTTCATCTTTTGATAGTGCATGCCACTGTTGTTAATTTAGCAGAAATGGGATTTTTGATAATAGGGGATGAAGTAGTCGTTTTGAAGGGTGGGAACCTAGATGTTGAGGATTTCTCTCAGTATTTAAAATCACATAATTGGACTAAACTATCCTCGTCCTTTATTGATGTGAAGGTCAATCCGTTAAATATTTTTGTCTTCAATTACAATGAAAAATTCTTAACGGTACATGCAGAAAAACATAAAAACCTTCTGGCACCATGGATTACCCTTGTAATCAGATTTAGAATAAAGAAGAGAGTTAAACTGTGCAATAT
>JAWWLR010000149.1:42211696-42229260 GCA_035041075.1 Acraspis erinacei
ATATATATATATATATATATATATGTTTTTTATGCAATCAAATATTCATAGTAAGAACGTAAAATATATTTTATTACCACTACTCGAAATAATTTAATATTATGTTTAATTCAGAAAACACGTTTTTAAAAATATTTATGTAAAAATAATTATTTGAGCAAATGATATTTGTTGCAGCAATTGAAAAATGGTCAATATATTTTGGCTATACACTTTATATTCAGAAAAATAATTGTATATATTCTATTTTATTTCACTTTTTTAAAGTTATCCAAAAAAGCTGCTTGAGCAAATGAAAGTTGTTTAAATAAATTAGGATTTGTGCAAAATTAGAAGAAATTATTCCAAATTTTGTAATTATTCAACAAAAAGTGGCATAGGATACCAATTTGAGAAAAATTGGGCAACTACGCCTCAATTTTTAGAAATTGTGTAAATAAACAATAACTAATTGTTTAAATAATTACAGAATGTTTTTAAAAAAATACCACTCCAAAGGTGAACAACTATTACATTTCAATCAGAAAATACTATTATTTATAATCACTGATCAATCAGTAAAATGCCCAATCAGTGAATCCTTCACTAATTCTTATTTAAAGAGTACTTCTGAAATATTGTTTATTGCACCTATACTATACTAACTATACTTTTACCAATATATACTAACTATATACTAACAATAACTATAATTAGGATCAATTGAAATGCGATAGTTTTATTATAGAAACTATTGTGTCTTTGAGATTCAATTGCCCTGGTGTTTTGGATTAATTAGTCTTTTTTATAATTGTCAGTGGATGTGTCTTCGTTAAAAGAAAAATCTTGAGAATCATTTCAGCAGGACAATTCGCTGTTCACAAATCACAATTATCTCTGCTACAATAATCCCGAACTGTTTTCACGAAGTTCGCAATGGACGGAGGGGTGGAAAGCACAAAGCACTATTTAATTTGTTTCGAAGGGTGTTGCACATTGAAGCTCCCCATTAGGCGAGAATGGTTCACGCGATTTATGCGAGGTGAGATTATCTGCAAGATAAAATGGACGGTAGATAACCACGGGAATGCCAGTGGAGGGGTCCGGCTATAGAGAATCTACAGAGACACATCGGATTTATCACCCATCGACCTACTTAGTTCTCATGGGGTGGATAGTTGGTGGGTGGCGAAGAGAAAACAAGAAGTGAGAGGGGCGAGGGTAGGAGAGAGATAGGGCGCAAAGGAAACAAAACTTTGGTAATTGTTCAACCCCCTAAAACCACCCTCTCTGCTGGAAATAAATTCACTCCGGAAGGAACGACTGATACGATGGCTGCAGTGTTCGAAATTTAACGGTTAGGCGTGCTTAGAGTTCTCGTTGCTACTGAAACCTAATGAGAGATAGCGGCACAGTACATTGTACAAGACTCCAATGGTCAATTTTCACCGCAATTAATGCCGCTTGTAAAACTGGGTTAATTAATGAGGGATGTTCTCCACGTATAGTATATGAACTGAGTGGAAATGAAAGGAAATTGTCCGTAGCCCGTGAGAAAATTTTCGACCTATTTCCTTACAAATATGTAGAATGTTTTTGATTGGTTTAAAACACTTAATTGTATGATCGATTCCCCGATCGGTAATTAGTCCGTGCGATAAAACTAACTTTTTCACTCTAGTGACGGGAAATTTTAAAAATATTAGGCGTTCTCTCTCGTGGCATGTAAAAAAATAATATATTAACCGAGTGGGTGGGGTGGGACTTATAGATATTTGGGTATCTCCAAGATCCTCCACTCGGTTAACAATGTATAATCTATTAAGTTTAAAAACGTAGTATCTATTTAGTAACGAGTCTATGGCCATAGAATTACGTCTTGTACGTCCCTGGTTCACCCTCTCTAATATGGAATCAGTGAAATTTTCGCTGTACTCAGTAATTTAAGGTAATTTCAGTTGTAAACCAGTAAATTTTCATCTTCTTCAGAATGGCACACAAAATCGCACACAAAGATTCAATTAATCTTACGTATTTTTCACATATTCAGTTAATCCCAATCAATTGGAGTACGCGATCGTAATAAGTTCGTAAACGTCCATCGCTTTTAAGATTGATTGAACCAAACGAATTTGGTCAACTGAACGAAAATTTGGTTCATTTAACAAAAATATTTGAGAAATCAACCAAATACGGTCAACAAAACGATTTTGTTGAATCAACGAAATTATTTTTCTGGGTGTATATTTTGTTGGCCATATAATAACCATATTCTTCGGTTAGCTCAACAAAAATTTTGTTCATTCAACCAAATCTTTTTCTTATTGTAATATTTTGATGGTTTCTACTAATATATTCGTGAAAAATGTAATAATATCTGTGTCTTCCTAAATATTTTAGTTGGAAATATATTTGAATGTCCACTACAGTACTACTTCATGAAAACCACTCTTTTTCTTAAATGAATGTCATATTTATCATCATACGTGTAATTTATACTATAAATCAATACAATAAGTCCCTACATTAAATCGGTTCAATTTGGACATTCTGTAAGTGTAATATATTCGGATTTATGAGTTCATTTGGAACTATTTTAAGTTCGGACTTTCAAAGCGATCTTTGAAGATCGCGCACTCAGTTCATAGGTCATATTATCTACTAGGAACTAGGGTAGCCATTATTATTCACTTTTGGAATCAATCATCAATTTTTAGGATTAATGACTTTAAGCTAGTCTTATGCATCTCCAAAGAAAATCCCATAAGTGGCAAATTTGAATTTTACTTAATACCATTATTCATTAATGCTTCTTAAAAGCTTTTTTTTATAAATAATCAATAATAGGTAATTTTAAAATTAATATTAATTAATACTGCTTAAACAATTTTAATCTGCATAAACATTTGTTTTTGGTTAAGTCGTAAAATTAACGTATTTTCTAGACGTTATGAGTTCTTTAATCAATTTTAATACTGCCATAATTAAGGGATTCGAATAAAATTAAGGGTAAGTTTGTTATATTTGGCAATTATTCCGATAAATTTAATACCATTTTTTAAAAACTAAGCTCAGTAAAAAAAATATCAAAATATAATGAGGCTACAGAGTCATAATTTCAAAATTTTGTTAAAATCCTATTTTTTATAGAAAATAACGAAAAGAAACGGAACGAAACGTTCGTTGCGTTCCTTTTTTGTTTCTTTCGGAATAAAACTTTGAAGAAACATATTTTTGACAATGCGCCTCCATAGCTGCATTATTTTGTAGTGATTTTTAATACTTATCTTAGTTTTCAGGTAAATTATATTGAATTTACATGAATCATTGGAAAATATCAGAAAATTCCTCTTAATTTCGTTCGAATCCATAATAATTCGTTTAAAAAAATTTACAACTATTGTTATATTATATTACAATTATACAAAATAAAATTGAATGAATAATTAAATTTTATTTAAACATTCAGAAGTATTCTTAGAAAACAAATTGGTACTTAAAATTATTAAAATCTGTCGAAAATTTGGTCAGATAAAATATTTCTCCTGCTTTCTTAAGTAAACTTGTTCACTTGAAGAAACACGTATTATATAAATAATTGTAACATTATTTAAACAAATTATTGTATTATTATCGTTGAATAAAGTACTCGTAACGTCTACAAAATGCGTTCATTTCGCGACTCAGTTGAAAAAACAAATAAAAATGTTTTAAGTATAAGTGTTAATAAATGGGAATATTACGTTAAATTCCGATTGATCACTTATTGGCTTTTCTTCAAGGACCCATAAAAATGGCTTCAATTCATTCACTTTTAAAATTTATGATTGATTTCTATGCCCTAGCGTATTCTGAACAAGGTAATGAATTACAGAAATATTTGTAACACCTTATCACCTTTAAATATTAGATTTATATAATATTTATATAATATTAGATTCGAACAAAACTGGGGACTGAGAGCCGAAGAATTCTAGAAAAATTCATTCGTCCAACATTTTTAAAGAAAAAGTAGGGACTTTCTTTGCAAAGTGAAGAAATATAAAAAAGTAGCGTATTTTATTTGTATCCGATACCAAGCCTGATGAGAACTTTAATATTTCACAATAAAAGTTAATGAATAGATGATGATTCTTTTCAGTTCGTATTGAAGGACATTTTGTCACAAGGATTCAGATGTCGGTTAAATTCGATTCGCTGTGAAATTGTTAGAATTTGTTTCGCATTTTTCGAAAGAAGTGTCGAGAAAAATTGCCCTTGAAAAAATACAATTTATTATGAGTTTGATACTGCAGGTTCCTATTCTGGTAAAGAACTAAAGTACATTTGAAACGCCGTAAAAGGCCACATTAAAAACAGAACTGAAATTCAAAAAGGAATTTTCTATCGTTTTTAGATACCATAACGTTATACACCATAACGTGCAAACCAATGTAATGCATGGCCTGTGTATCATTTAATCCTAAATTAAAAAAGAGATTAAAAATAATTTATTAATGTTGGAAAAATTCTTTATTTCCTGAGTAAAGCTTTTTTCTCTTGTCATATAACGATTCATGTCTTTTACGATCAGAGTATATCAATGGAAAAAATGAAAACTGAAAATGTTAGTATGTGGTACAAGTTCTTTCATTAAAATTTTCGAAGTGTGTCTTCGTCCGAAAATTCGGGATGACTATCTCGATATTTTTTGTAAGCTCAGTTAGTCATCCCA
Source organism: Acraspis erinacei (assembly GCA_035041075.1). NCBI lineage: Eukaryota > Metazoa > Arthropoda > Insecta > Hymenoptera > Cynipidae > Acraspis > Acraspis erinacei. The sequence continues at coordinate 42,216,390 of JAWWLR010000149.1, forward strand.
AAAATTTGGGATGACTAGTCTATCCCCATTTCCAATTCCCAAAAAGTTTCGGTATGACTAAAAGCAGTCTAAAATTTTAGATTCAAAATTTAATTAAATTTAAAAAAAGAATATAAAGTCCACAAATCTTATATAACATAAGTAATAATAAGCATTTAGGACATAAAATTAGTGCATTTAACAACTTCATAAGCGAAAAATGTTTGACTTAAAATCGTTCAAATGTGAGATATTTTGGAATTTGACGGGATTAAAATGCTATAAACCATTATTATTGTATATGATATTTAAAATACAGAACATCGAAAAACTTCAAATAAAAATTTATTCAATTTATGTTTTTAGAATTGAACAATCGTAAATATAGGGCGATACAATTGTAAGTCATTCAATTTAAAGTTTTCAAATATTAAACAATTATGTAGCAGCATTAAAAATAGGTGCTACTTAAGAGACAACGAAGTAAAATACTAGTCAATCGATTGACGGATTTGCAATTTCAATTTGAAGTTTTTGTATCATTTTGTCAGTGCGGTACCCAGAGATTCAGTTCTTCTCTTCAGTTCTCTAGCAAACTCAACTTTTTCTCCCTTATTTTAAGAAAAATTTAGGCGTAAAATCCTTAACATGACAAAAAAAGGATGAAAGTTAAAAAATTCAATGTTTTTGATTGACAAGTAATCTTTGTGCGTCAAAAATTAAATCATTCTTGAAAAAATCGGGGGGGGGGGATTTAGGGGGACGCTCCTCAGATTAACCCAAAAAAACTAAATATAAAAATAAAAAAATTTCATCAAACTGTGTAAACATTTGTGAATGTATTAGATGTATTTTAACGCGCTTATTACGAAAGTGATAGTCAAAATAATCGCAAATTTGACTTCCAAGATCTAAACCCCCATTAAACTATAAAAGGACCCCGCACCAAATACATGGTAAAAAATCTGACCGCTTGGCGGGAAAATTCTCACAGCGCGCTGCGCGCGTGGCTCGCAGGTTCGACCGCGCCTAGGGCGCACGACTATCAGTTCTCGCGCTTTGCCCTCGATAATGTACTTCCCTCGCGCTCCGCGCTCGGTCTTGGTATATTCACACAGATTTTTTAAATTGAACAGTAATTTGAGACAACAGTAGACAACAGTAATTTGTTGATAATGAATTTTCTTTTGTTAAAGCTCCTTCGGCTTTAACGAACATATTCTCATCATGTATCTCGTGCTTCGCACTCGAATCTGTCCCTCAAATTGTATATCATTTTCATAAATGTATATTATTACAATTTATAATATACATTGATATTAAAACAGACGTAGTTTTATTGAATCGTTCAAAAATCAAAATTGGAACTTTTGATTTTTCAAGAAAATTCCAAACGTTTTCTTCTCTTGACTTTTTTTCATATCGTGCGTTATGTAGCTTAAAATGTTCATTCTCGTGTGGTTTTTGGAATTATGTAAATGCTATAACTCTGATAATTTTGGTATTTATGAAAAAAAGTCATTAGAGAAATTGTTTGTCTTTTTGAGGCTGGCTAATGAACAAGACCTTTATTTTAAGACACTAAAAGAGTATACCAAAGGCCAATCCAATTTGTCAATTCTTTCGAAAGTTATCGTGCTAACAAACTAAAAATCTACAGACAAACAGACACACAGACACATTCGTAAAAAAACAGTTTTTCGGATTCAGGGGAACTCAAAACGTGGAAATTGGACAAACACTGGAGGAGGGGTCAAATTTGACACAAATCTAATACCTTCTCTGATGAGAATATAAAAAAGTCCCAGTGGAATTTTTAAAGTTTTGATATTTTTTATTTTATGGTCTCCCGATCAAAAAATCCTTATGGCAAAAACTCAAATTATGAACAGTTTATGCACTACGACGATTTAAAAGTCAGATTTTGGTATAAATTTTTACCTGTAGAGTGGAATATAGCACATACTTTTTTTCCAACCTTTGCATTGCTATCGTGTAAGTTTACGCAGAAAAAGAATTGCACGAACGAACAATGCTATGCGATTGAAGTAATAAGCACTCAGCGTTGGGAGCATGCGCTAAGCGTTTAGTCTGCGCGCAAAGTGTTGATATAATTGCATGAGAGAGCTTCAAAAGCGAAATTCTATTCCTATTATCAAGAGGCGTTTGGTTGTCTGAATCGGCGATAAAAATAGCTAATTCACATGCGCATGAAAAACGCTACTTTCGTTTGAAAGATTGCATCCTAAGTTCGTCGCAAAGCGCTTAGGTTGAATTGCCAGACAAAAGGATCGATACCCAGCATTGCAATTTGGCACTGCTCATTCAGTTTATGTCAACCACTCTAAAGCACCTTTTACAGAATTCTCCTTTTGTGTCAACGCTCCCATCCTAACGTTCAACGGTAAGCGTCTTATAAAAGCACTCAGACAACAAAATAAACACCCAGTGTTGCTGTTTGGCTTTGATTCGCCAGTTCTAATCAAGTAGTCTAAAACGAACGAGATAAAGCTTTCTTATAAGGTGTTTCATATTGCTTGATGAAAACTGGCGAATCAAAGCTAAACAGCAACGCTGGGAGTTTATTCTGTTGTCTGAGTGCTTTTATTAAATGCTTAGCGTTGAACGTTAGGTTGGAAGCGTTGGCACAAAAGGAGAATACTGTCTGGCCATTAAACTTAAGCCCTTTGCGAAGAACTTAGGATGCAATCTCTCAAACGAAAGTAGCGTTTTTCAGGCGTTTATGAATTAGCTATTTTTATCACCGATTCAGACAACCAAACGTCTCTTGATAATAGAAATCGATTTTCGCGTTTGAAACTCTATAACATCCAATTATATGAACGCTTTGTGCGATGGCTAAACGTTTAGCCCATCGTCCGAACGCTTAGCGCTCATCACATCGATTACATCGCATTGTATGTATTTGGTGTGGGGTCCTTTTATGTTTTTTCCGTCTAGTTAATTAAATTATAAAAATTAACAACGAAAGCTTTAAATAAAAGTTGTAGATCGTCTAAAAATATATCTTTCATGTTCTATACAATTTTTCGAAAAGCGCTATTTTTTTAGAAAAAAGGACAATCTTGGTACAATGTGTAGAATATTGCTTTGAATGGGACTTGTAGCTCCTGTCCACCGCCAAACCTTGGAAAGGGGAAGGTATGTGACCTACATTATTTTTGTGACCAGTCAGATAGGTGTACTCCCGCCCGCAAGAGACTATATTATTTCTGTGAACATTTACATGGGTACCCCCCCCCCACTCTCAAAAGACGTTGGAAAGCAGTAGTTATGTGAGCTACATTCTTCATTTGGCTAATCACATGGTTGCCTACCCGCCCACACGAAACATTGGAAGGGGGAAGGTATGGGACCTACATTCTTGCTGTGAGTAGTCGCAGGGGCAGTACCCCCCCCCCCCGCGAAAAGTTGTAAAGGGAGGTATATGTCCTACATTATTTCTGTGACCAGTCACAGGGGTATTTTTTCGTGACCTATAACTGTTGTTCAAAACGTTTTCCTCTCAAACCAATATTTTTGAAATATAGTGAACAATGAACAAAAACATCGTTTTTTGGTGTTTTTACCTTGAAAATCAAACTATGCCCGAAACAGCAATTTAATAGAATTTCCAGTCTGAAGAAATTGGTAATTCTACATAATCAAAAAAGCTCATGAAATCTGAATTAGTCAAATTGGTGCATGTCTATTTTCTTCACAAATTAACTAAAATTATTTTAATGTTTAGGACTTGGGTATCATTTAAATAAATAGCTAGTTCTACATAAACTAAAATTATATTGAATAACATAACCTAAAATTAAATATTAACTAAAGATTATTGATTTTTTATTATTAATATTCATTTTTTTTAAAAATCAGTTCTAATTTCTTTATTTCCAAAACTGCTGGTCTCGATCTTCGTTAAGAAATGTTTCCACGTCCTTTGGCTGCCTGTCTGTAAACATCGCATGTGCGTTCATACCGCCTAAGTGGAAAGTATATCAGAATTAAAGTGCGCATACGCCAATATTGCTCCCGGATTCTTATCAGGGGTGAGTTACTTTTTATATATTGTATTGTAAAAATTAAGTTTCCTTGCCGGAAATCTTTTGAAGCCGCATTTCCCATGTACACCAGAAAGTTATCAATTTACCAGTTGGGCCGAATCCTAGCAGCCATAGTTGGCCCAACTTTCGTAGCATATGGGCCAATAGTCGATAAATTATAAGAGAGAGAGAGAGAGAGAGAGATCGGTCAGAGGCCTTTACCAGTGATGAGATGTTAAATTTTTATAACAGAGGTCCCTAGTTTACAGAAATTTTTTAAATGGGGTCCCACTACGTTGCGATTATTTTTCTATCCACGAATTAATTAAGAAACACGAGAAGAAAAGTTGTACAAAAATTCACTATGGTCTGGATCTGAACCAAAAACCTTCTCAATACATGTGATGCGATTTTATACATGCGATTTTACTTTACTATGGTGGGCTCAGAATCACTTTATAAATCCAGTGATCCAGTAATAGACTGATTTATTAAAAGTAATCCAAGTATTTCTGGACGTTTGGGTAGGGAAGAGGAAACTGTAGAAAATCACTTCCCAATTTCAGCCGGTTTTCCGACTGTCGAGTTTGAAAGTAGCCATTCGAGGGGCTAGATTATCGAGCGTGCACTATCCTCATCGGCATCAAACCTCTTCCTCGACATTAGTTAAAGGCAGCAAATGAACTACCTGGTCGTATATCGCAAACTAGCACCCATCCGAGTGCTATCCGTGCTTGAAATAGTTCGACATCCGCAACTCTCCCCGTGTCGAGATTCACCAAGCAATTAATGCCGTCGGTTAGTGCATTTATACACATGTACGAAAAAAATTATTATTCTGATATACATACAAGTCCTGAAAGCATGTAAATAAACACATTTAGCTTTATGGAATTAAATTTAAAAAATCAGATAGATGAAATTCATCTTTGACAAACGAAATTATTCTGTCGACACCCCGTGATGTGGAAAAAGAAATAGCGCTTACGGTGAAAAAGTGATTCAACCCACTTGGTCTATGGCCTAGTCCCATAGATATTTTCGGACAACGTATAACTGGCACATAGAAAATATGCGAACACGTCAAAATAAAGAGGAACTGCTGGCTTTCTCTTTCTTGTCATTTTCATTCTATTCTTTGTCAGATAACTACAGCATCGCGTTACAAAAACCCACTACCCCTTGGCTTATGGGGAGCCACGTATCACCTTTATACCTCCGTGCTCGCGAGTTATTTATTTTTATGGTGCATCTTTCTTCCTTTTACTATCTCTTTCTGTATTCGTCTCTCTCTTTCTCTCTCTCTCCCTTCTGTCTTTCTTTCTCCTTTAAATCTGCCTATTTGTCTTCTTACTTTCCCTTTTCCTATCTTTCTTCCTCTTTTCGATCTGCCTTTCTCTTTTCCAGCTTTTTAGTCGCTCTTGTCCCCTTCTCTCCCTCTCACTCTTTCGTCCTGTCTCTCTATCTGTCTGTTTGCCTGTTCTCTCTTATCATTCTCTCCATCTCTCTCATTTCATTTTTCTTTCCTTCTCTTTGCACGTCGACCAGAACCGAGCCTTGACTCGTACAAGCTCGACGCGGAGGGAAACCCTGTGCTCGCTTAATGGCGTTACGGGGTTACCATGGCAACTCAAACCCCATAGAATCACCTCACCCAGCGGAAAGGCCATTTATCCTGGAAAAACATTATAAGAACGGAAAGGTTGGATACGCTACTGCTACCGAAACCAGCCAGTACTCAAACATACTCTGCGTAAGTGTATTCCAATGTAAGAACGAGACAAGTTCACATATGTGTTGGGGGTTCAGCCTACCCTGGTCCCCTTTACAGATTGTCACTGTGAGAAAAGTGCCACGTGAAGTCAGAAATCATATTTCGAAATACAGAGCATCTTCACGGACTTCTCGGGGAGCTCCAGTTTATTACCATACGTCAGGACGAAAGTATATTTTTTTTCCTTCACTTTACCGAGATATTGGACTTGCAATCTCGCCAGTTTCGCACGTTTAATACAACAACCGAATACATTAATTTCTATACAAAAGTTAGTTGAAACTTATTTCCTAACATGCAATATAAAAGTTAATATATCATTCGCGAAGTTTAATGAGATTCTATAAATCTGCCACAAGTGGTTATGGATAAACATTTTTTTACATTGCATCTAATTGGTTCCAAGCTTAAAAAGGGTTGTGCAAAAAACCAAAAACCCGGTCGGGTCGGTTTTTGTATTATTATATTTTATTCAGCTATTCACCAACAACTTTCATTTAAAAAATGAAGGTAGACGTAAAATATTTACGAGGAAAAAGAAAAAACACAGTTTATACTCTTTAAGTCGCTGAGTAATTATTTGAAAAAACTTACGTTCTGACCCTCTTTTATGACCAATTCTTTTTCAGAGATTGGAACTTTTATTCACTGCAGCTTATCGAATTAGGCACCTTTCAAACCTAGTGTTGGACTTGCTCAGAGATCTTCGATGACGTGTTTCTTGTGAACAGAACTTTATCGTCAATATAATTTTAAAGATTTAAATTATAAGAATACTAGGGCGAAAATTCTGAATATCTGTAGCATTAATAAAAAATTAACCTATTTACAATTTTTCACAAGCAAAAATAACTGTTTAAATGATATTCATTTAAAAAATCTTAAAATGGGAACATTCTCTATAATTGCCAATTTGCCTTCTGAATATCAGAAAGCTGGATATAGAGTACAGGTCAAGAGTAAAAGACCACTTGTCTTTTGATGATTGCTTAAATTCTCCCAATTTTTATTTATTATATGTGAGAAAAAATGGTCTTGGGTAGAAAAATTTTATACAATAAAATAAGCTCTGGTGGAAGTTATTTTAACACTTTCTTAACAATATATTGCAACAATAGTGCAATTCTCAATGTTTTCTTAATGTTTTAATAACACCTGAAGTAAGAACCATTTTTCAACGTTCTTCTGAATACTTGAAAGGCACATATTTCTATCAAATTTTATCAGTTTATCAGCATAATTAACCCATTAATGCGCAAATGCACATTTCTGTGCACACATTTTCAAGTACACAATTCTCTTAGAAAAACAAAGTTATTTTTGACCAAAATCATATATAGGGGGTTTTAGAAGGTTCTCTTTCAGAATCTGCAACTTATTTTCTAAAGAAATTCAATCACTTGATTATTTTTGAGTTTAAAGAAAAAAAAGTCAAAATTTGTGTATAATTTTTTTTTAAATCAAATTTTGTTATTCTTCCTGCATTTGGTTATTCCGCCAGAAATCGTGGTCCGAATGTCTAACGTTTTCAAAACCCTGGCTTTGGACTTTTTTCCCCTCTTAGTTTGTGCAAAATGGCGGTTTTTGTGAAACAGCGTGATGTTAAACTTCATGATTTTTTTCTCGAAAAGTACATACTTAACGAAAAAATTTTATAGTAAAGAAATTGCTTAGAATTGCTCAAAGAATACGTATGAATTTTTTCAGAAGGATTTGGATCAATTTTTAATTTCTTAATTTTTACCATTTTTGAAAAATCAAAAAATGGCTCAGAAATTTCTGAAAAAAATCGTAAATCTTCCTTGAATGATTTTAAGCACTTTTTATTTTATAAAATTTTGTCGTCGAGTTCATTCTTTTTGAGACAAAAAATATGTTCTGAGCCATTTTTTGATTTTTCAAAAACGATCACAATTTAAACATTTAAAATTGGTTCAAAACCTTCTACGAAATTCATGCGTATTCTTTGAGCAATTCAAAGTAAATTTTGTACAACAAAAATTATACGAAAATTTTGACTTTTTTTCTTTAAACTCAAGAATAATTAAGTTATTGAATTTTTTTACAAAACAAGTTGCAGATTCTAAAAGAGCACCCTCGAAACCACTCTATATAGAATTTTGCTCAAAAATATCTTTGTTTTTCCAAGAGAATTGTCTACTTGAAAATGTGTGCACAAAAATGTGCATTTGCGCATTAATGGGTTAAACAGTTTGTTGTTTGCACTTTACATACTGCAAAGTCCTTAAATCTAAAATAATAAAATTGGACAAATGCAAAGATCCCACATGTAGAAAAAGTAAAAATAAAATTAAGGCATATTTTATCAATTTCCAGAGAACCTTCATTATTAACTACATATTTCTTGAATTTGAAAAAAGGTCTCAGCAGAAAAAGTTTTAGCATTTTTTAAAAGTTTTCCTTTTAATCTTAATTTGCTGCACGTATCAAGAAAAATGGTATATAATTATGCTGATTGGCTTTTACGGTTCCATAAAAATGCACTTTTTAAATGACCTTAAGAACACTGAAAAACGTTTATTATTTTAGTTGTTAGTTAAAATTTACGAAAGCATTGATATGTGCACTATATATTTACAATATCTTCTTATTAAATTAATTTAAAAAACCTCATACTAAGCGAATTTTATTCTACAAGTTTCTGAAATTAAATTCTCATACTCTTCTCATACTAAAACATTTTTTTTTAATTAAAAAAAGGAGTCTTATACTCCTGATCAAGACTGTATTAAAAGTGACATGATCCTGATTGAGATTTACTAATTCACCCTTTTTGGGCCCTGTGTCTTCTTTATACAAATAACTTTAAATTAATAATTCGTAAAGTACAATCTTGCTAGCCAAGTTGAAAATTGTATACTAATAAACAATTCTTTGCCATTATAAATACAGATCATAACATTTTTAAAAACTTTTACGTTTATTTCTAAAAATACTTGCAAAGTCTTTGTTTAGCAAAAACTTTGTCCTTTTGTTAGCCTATTAATTAGGTTTTTATGTTTAAAAATGTAAAAATAATTTTTTTAATAAAAATATTCTCGAAGAAAGGTTTTCTGATAACCAGTGATTGAAAATGGAATTCTAGAACGAAACCCTCGCTTCAGTAGATTCGTCCAGTTTTAGTCAGGCAGACATTACCACTGTAAATCATCGTTTTCGTACAGCCAATTTGTTATAATATTAATCACTATTACCCTTAAAGAATTTAGTTTTATAAATAATGAGATATTAAAGAAAAGTTGTAAATAATTTATGATAGATTATAAATAATGATTTAAAAATGCATGGATACATTTTTTATAGTTAGTACTGTTTCTTAAAACCCGAATTTGTACATATTTCTGTTTATCATTTATTCATAATAAAGGTTGGTATGCAATTAAAATACTATTTAGTAACACTCCTATCAACTTGAAGATAAAGTCTTAGACAGGGATAGCCGAGCGATCGTTAAAGCATGCCTAGAGGAAAGGGAATTGGTAATAGGGGGAGGAAAGGGAATGGGAAAAAAGAGAAATGTTCTTAAATAGGAATGGTCGGTCACAAGAATTAGTAAGGACACAGCACGAAATAGAATGATAGTTTAGCAGAATTGATAGAAAGGGATAGAGAATGATTTAAAAAAGTAATGAAAAATAAAATTAAGGAATAAAAATAAAATGAAAAATATGAATCGATTAGAGCAGAGAAAATAGTAAAGTATTTGGAGAGAACGGGGGGAAAGGACAGCAGAAAGTGCTCGCGAGGGTGAGATGTGAAAATACGATGGAATTTAACAAGTATTGGGGCAAAGAAGATGAAAGGAGATGCACGATCAACGAGGGAGGCAGTGTGACGTTAAAGCATTGGTTTGAAGACTGAGGAAAAGTAGAAAAAGGCAGCATGACACTAGGAAAGATGTTGCGTCAATAAGGAGAAGCAAAGGTAGGTGAATGGCAGAGCGGATCGAAAAGGAAAAAAGGGAAGGAAAAAGATGGGCGAAGTGGTATATTGATTGATAAAAGAAAATAAGAAAAAATTGTAAAAATTTAGAAAGTAAGGAATGGACGCAAACTATCAAGCAAAAATGCTCAAAAGGCAAGAATCAATTAAAAAATAAGGCATGCCTAAAAAATAGTCAATACGAGATGATAAGCTAAGTAGAAGCGTAAAAGCGAGCAGATGAGGCATTTAGAAACTAAGATCAGGCGAAAAGTAAGGAAATGTGATATGAGTAGAAAATAGTAGAGGGCAAAAATATCCGAATGTAAAGGGTGAGAATAAAATGGTATGAATGAAGTCAATGATTTAGTTTGTAAAAGAGGCCCTTCTTATATTGAAATTATGTAAATGTAAACTTTGTACTCTTTTTGAGGAATGCCGTTAACTAAGAAACCAGTCAAACCGAGGAAATAGACAGAACTATAAAATTAAAAATGACCAAAAATAAATATAAAAATAGGTACATGTTTCTGCTAAAAAAATATTTACAAAGTTTTTTTTTACATAAATATTTTGTTGAAAAAACAAGAGTTAAGTCGCAGATTTAAATAGCAAGGTTCAATGGAATTTTGTGGCGTTAAGCGACACCCTTTTGCGGGAATCTCTCGTGTCAAAACATCAGGCAATTAACCCTCAAGGGATTTAAAACCTTGGGAGTAGGCGGTCCCTTATATGTTCTAGGGATTTCGCAGAACCCCAGACCCAGGCTTGGGTTCCTCTGCAACCGCAATGGAATTACTAGGGATTACATGAAAATTCTATTATCGTCTTACGATCATATGTATACGCTTTCTCTCTCCCTTACTTTCACTGAATATCGTGCTAATGTTACAAATCAATTTTCATTTGGTGCGACAGATGCCCCAGAACTTCCGTCGCTAACCGAGACTTAATTCTTCAATGAATGCAGGGTCACGTGATAGTAATAATATTAGTATTAAAGAATTTTTATCAAATAGTGCTCTCTCGGTTTCAGCTAGAGGGCAAAAGAAAGATATTCAAAATATCTCTTATCCTTATTTCAAAATAAAGTGAATTTCTTATCAATGCCGAGCGGGAAATTTATTAAATATGTACATCGCAAAATAAATTTCTCGCATAAAGGTGGTGGTTGAGCATACAATTTAAACAATGAATAATACAATCAGTGTTGTGTGTCATATCTAAGTTTCGGAATTAATAAAGAAATCGGCACACATTTAAAATGTAAAATATAAAAAGTTTATTTGATGAATGGATTGTATTTACATAACTTGAAATGGAGGACTATTTGCACCAAAAGTTTACATTGTTATACGATTGTGCTGACTCGATGCAACCAGCTGCATCGGTCAGTTGTGAGAGTGATGTTCGCATAAGGAGAGATAATGGAAATCTGACATACGATGACACGGATCCAATGTCTCTGGACCATGAAAATTTGCCACGAAGCCGCATTCGGTTACTTTCGGAGATTTTCGGATGCCTGTATCGGTTCCCGCGTGGAAGCGGACCTTTACTTCCGATCGCAGTCGGAAAGAGACGAAGTGGAAACCCCCGGGGGAAAACCCATGAAGATGATTCTCGGTATCTAAGGCTCAGGGTCGCCTAGTTATCCAATGAGTACCATAAAAGATAATAAAAATTAGACACCTAATTGTATCTAGACGGATTAAATTAGTAAAGGCTTCCAAAATCATCTTAAGTCTATGTCAGTCTTGTAAATAAAAGTAGATAATAAAATTTTAATGGTTGAAATTTTGTTGGTAATAAAAGCCTTATGGAAAAATTCTTATTTGAAATAAAATAAGAAGATTAAAAGTTTTCCCTTTCGTATTAAATTCTCAGAAATTTAAAAATTTTCAGGCCTGATCAATCAGTAAAATAGCCTCGGAATGGACCGAAGCTTTATTTCACGACAGGCATGTACACGTTAAAGGTAAAGGTCTAGTTTGAGGCGATGAATGGCGACTAGGTGTTTGGAATGATATAGGGGTCAATGATCTTTAAGGTAGGAGAAAAAGCGTTGTTGAAAGGCGAATTCGAAATATGGTGTGGAGTAGATCGTGAATAACATGGTAATCAAGGATTTTATTGTGAATGAAAGAGTAAAACAGCATCTCAGAGACTAATTTTATTTATCATAGAACCAAGTGAGGAGCCTCACATGAAGACTTTGTGAGGATCTTTACTTGGGGTGATTGCTAGCGAGATTGATTAGCAACCTGGATAGGAGCAGTGTTGCGGAACATGAATTAAAATGATTAGCAACCTGGATAGGAGCAGTGTTGCGGAACATGAATTAAAAAAATTATTTATTTTAGACCAGATAGTTGCTTTTGCATTCAACGTGACCAGCTTTCAAGAAAAACTGACAAATTTTCAACAAAATATTTGAAGTTTTAACAAAAATAATTAATTTTTAATTAAAAAAGATTAATTCTCCAAAAATATAGTATTTGATATTTCTCACAAGTGAATATTTTAATTCAAAATAAAAATCAGTCTAATTAAACAAAATATCAACTTTCAAAAAATGTGTTGAATTTTAGTTTCAATCAATTAGTTGAATTTACAACCAATTACACACATTTTGAACCATATTCTTTAATGCTTCTTCTCAGCACCACCATTTACCCTACCTTTGATCTAAAAATAAAAAAAAAATCCCCTTAATATATTGAGAGCAGTACTGACTTTACTGCATATGATTAAAGAGATTAATTATCTGCTAGCTCAGAACAGCGACATGGAAATTGTAGGCAAGGCAAGCTTATTTTCCCAACAATCTTCAGCTTAAGTATTTAGATTTGTTTTATGCAAAATTAGATTTACCTTCGTCTATGGGATATTCCCGTGGACTTTTAATGCTCCCGGAAAATAACAGTATTTGATAAGAAAGGCGTCTTGACTTCCATGAATTTCCTACCTCTTTCTAGAGTGCTCAAAGACGAGTTATTAGAAATTCTCAAAGGTGAGGGTCAGGAAGCTTTCAGGCTGCGTTTATTTATCAAAACAAACATTACGTGAATTGCGCAATTATTCGTTTATGCTCGTAAAGTGAGAACTATAAATTTACGTAATC
>JAWWLR010000149.1:42401778-42415676 GCA_035041075.1 Acraspis erinacei
CGAAATATTATACAATTAGGCTTATTTAATGCAGATATTAACATAAGAATTATGTTTAATTATTGTGCAGAAATTTTTTATATTGGCATTAGGGTCTTATAATTAAGTACATTTATAAGACCCTAATGCCAATATAAAAAATTTCTGCACAATAAAAAAATGAGTGATTTATTTAGCATCGGAAGTTCTTATTTGGACTCACCGGCACTGTTAAAAATATTTGAAAATTTACTATACAAATACAGGGTGCACAGTTTTCCCCTTTTTTCTTAGTTTCTCCTTTTTTCTTGAAATCCGCCTTATCCCCCTATTCACAAAAAACTTATCGTATTTTTTGTTTTTAAATATACGATATTTTAATTACGCGGAAAATTCTCAGGAATTAGTCACTGTACGCATGATGGAATAATAATTAAAGCAACCATAGTGATTAAATAATATTTTGATGAATAAATAAGGTAAACGCTTCAAGTGCTGAACCATTAAAAAATAAATACTCTTAACAAAAAAGTTTGAAGCTGAAACATTTTAAAGCATGTTGAAAATGTGAAAACTGGGGACAGAAGTTATACAATATAAAATTGGAACAGTTACGAAATATATAGTACTTTTTAAATATTTATTAGAAGCTGAAGACTTTTTAGTTAAATGTTGAAAGTGGGTACGTGTACAAAGTAACATGCGGGTTGGCATTCGAGAGCAGTGACAACATTGTAAATCAGTAAAATGTAACGATTTCAAATTCAAAATGTTTCCTATTGGTTCAAAAATTACGACGGATTTGCTATATTTACAGTTATTACTAGTGAGCAATAATAAATTACGAACTTTAAAATTAACTTTTTTCTCAATAAGTTTTTTTTGTAAATGTGCAAAAACCTGTTCTTTTTTATTCAGCTTGAACGAAAGAAACATTTTATCATTTTTATTTTTCAGAAAAAATGTTGTGATTTAGAGTTTTTGGGATTTCATTTTTTTGCAATTTTGAAACGTTTTAAGCACCGTAGAAAAACTTTTTCTCATGAATAAAACATAAAAACATGTTTCTTTGGTTCAAACTAAAGAAATTTCAGGTTCGAATCAATCAAAAAGCATGTATTTGTACATTTTAAAAAAATTCGAAATAAGACAAAATTTGTTATTGAATTTAAAATCACTACTGAAGAGTATAGTTTTAAATTTACATTGAAAGTATTAATTATAGTAAAGAAGAAATGAAAAATCTAAGAAAGAATCATTTATGAGAACGATTGTTAAACATCAAAATTGTATTTTTAACTCATTTTATTTTTTGTCGGTCTTTTTTTATATCACTGTGAATGGATTTCCAACAACCTCAGTATATCAATATTTAAAAATTAATTCTTGAATAGCATAAATCATTTAAAATTATTTAAAAATATAACATTTCTTATAAAAAGGGTGTTTTTTGTTCTTTTCGAAATGCAAAAAATTAATGCTTAATCTTTCCCTTATTTTACTCCTTTTTCGTGAAAAAATGTCCCTATTTTCTCTTTTTTTGCACTGTGATCCTTGCAAATTTTAAATGTAAAATTACATCTATAAAAGTCCAAGCCATTAACTCCGCACATTCTTAACAGTATATTGTAATCGAACTTTAGAAAACCGTGATTGCATTTCGTAGTACATTTGCAACACTTTATTTATTTTGTGCATTCGTCTTTAAAAAGGTCTCTTCATTTACTATCCCTTACGATTTCTTTTCTTATTATGCCTTAGTTTGCCATCAATGTCCTGCATTGTACTCATAAAATTGTTTTAGTTCATTAATTTCACAGACATCTTAACGATGTGAAGGATTCGTGACGTCACTAGACAGCCCGTAGGATTAACTAGCTGAATACTTGACGTGAATTAAGCCCACGCCCACCCACAGATTCGTTAAAGGGCGGGTTATGAACTTACTAAAATAACACCAGGCTCTATTTGAACGAAATGCATAGCCACCACCGTTTCCAATTGAAAAAGAAACTAGTTTCGTATTACTAGTTTATTTTGAAGGAAAAATAAATCTTGGTATAATTTACAGTTTAAACCGAAGTAAAAATAGGGATATACTTTCAAAAATGCCATCCTAAAGTCACAGATCCGACCCCACGTTTTATGTCGAAACTTTTTCTTCGATTTCATTTCAAGAACGACTATATATTAAAATTAAAACACAAAATACAAAAATGATAAGTAGATACTTTACTGCGGAATAAAATTATTAATTTTCATTTTTTTGAGGAAGTGTGGGCCACAATCCTTTCGCGCATCAGAATATGCAAAAAAAAACTATTTTTTTTCAACAAAATTGGTCAATACCTTCATTTCTATTAACTTGCGCCACAAACCCTTTTGGGACTTTAACCTGGAAAATTTCTTGAAGTGATCTTTTCGGAAGTATATCTAAAAGAAAGGTATTAACCCTTTAAGGGCTAAGCCTTGATCCCGCCTAATAAAAATTCACGAACAATGTATGACCGTTTTTTGATCGATTTTTGAAAAGAAATGTTTATAATTTTTATAGTTTTCTCGAATAGTCCATTTTGATCTAACGCACGCATTGATTTTGCAGAATTCTAAGCTTGTTATCTGAAAATTAGAAAAATCGAAAATAGTGAATGTTGCTCAGCTGCAACATTGATCGTTAAAGAAAGGGTTAAAAATATCCATCGTTATTTGAGACAGGGCGTATCGACATGTAACGTGAAATCGGCCTGGGGAAAATACTTGAGGTCACACTGTTATATACCCTGCATTAAAAAAAATGTTTATCTGTCCCAGCTTGAAATATACGTAATTTGGGTAATGTAGAAATTTAGGTTTAGAAATTTCTGAAGATGAAATCCAGCTAAACGTTCAGCTCATTTGGTTAGTAAAACATGTGGTTAGTAAAATAAAATTATTTTATAATACTTTCAGCTATTTAAATGGTTTATTGTTCAAAATTGGATATGTTGATTTAGTGAAACCATAGGATTATTTTTATAATTTTATAATTTTTATATATATGATTATTTTTATAAACAAAGTTAAGACCTACACTTATTAATAACACTTGAGTAGATAGCATCCGCTCTTGAACGCGGTTGATAGTATACACCAGCGCCCCTTGATTCAATAGCATTTTTTCTCTGTTTATAATTAAATAATAAGACCTTAGCAAAATGACGAATAAAAAGTTTGTATATATTTTAAAGAGGAATTTTCACAGACTAATGTGATGAAAAACCTTCTGACTGTGATGAATAACTGGAATTTTGCCTCAGGCATTCTGTGAATAACTTTTTGAACAAGTCTCATAATCAAACTTGCAGAAGAATCTGGTCGATACGTACTTTCCCTGAGTTTGTTATTGCACTCCCGCAAATGATGCAGTCTCATAAATATGTAAAACGACGAATGAATTTCAAGTTTTCTCGAGTTTCATCTCTTTATTGAAAAATTCTTAGAGGGGGAGATGAATTTTCATAGATGAAAAATGTTCTGGTTTTCGTCGTAAGATTATAAGAAGACTGGGGAAATAATTAAAGAACCGACAAGTGTGGTCAAGTGCTTACTGCTTACCCTCCCATGAACTGCTCTGTCCCCTTTTTAAGAGAAGTCATAAAACCTTATTTCAAGCACACAACGTATCGTAAATTTCCCCGAGAATTTCCCAGAAAAACCTCTCCGGTAAATTATTTTGTTTGTCAATTAATCACACAATATGCCTATCGGACCTCTTTCAGAATTCACTTGCTGCTCGTGTCAAATCTTACGATGTCGTAAAATAGTGTCATATCCTCTAAAAATTAATTATTACTTTCATTAAAAAAAAAATAATCACGTCATTCGGCTTCTAGGGGAGGAAATTTATGTGACACACCCAGAAATTTGTTTCTGTCCCCAATTAAATTTAAACCTATAGTTTAATTTATTTTTCCGTTAAGTTATTTTGTTCGTCTGACTGTAAATATTTATTTGAAATTTCGTTATAAACTCAGTGGATAAATATTGAAGCAAATCAGGTTTGTTCCCTGAAGTACGTTTTTCATTTTCTTGAGATAAGATCAACTTGCTTGGATCAAGAAAATATTTGTTCGCTTGTATTATAAAATAATTTTACTTCGTGTGCATCTTCTTAAAATGTATGGATATCAGACAAGTCGGTGTTAATAGATGCACCTGATTCCCATTACTTTGCTCGTTTTGGCCTAGCCACAATAGCCGCTTTTGATATTGAATGTTCATCAAACTGCTGTAGGATGCCGGAGATTGCAAGAGGAATAGAAAATGAGACAAAAAGAAATAAAGAAGATATCCCAACCGTCATACGGAAACGTTTGCCGCAAGTAAGAAGAGTGGGGGTTCCTATATAGCATTGGTTTTGTGGAAACCTGTTTCGGGTTTCTGCCAACTACCTGCTAGGAACCTGCTCTACAGTTACACACCTGTGCGTTTTGCGGACAAAGGATTCCGTCTTCAGCTTTTCATTCCGCTGCCTCTAATTTCGAACTGAGGCGCGACAATTCTTGAATCAATTCATCAAAGCGTAAAAATTAGCTCGAAATTACTACCTACGCCGATTCATCAGTTACAAATCCTCAATTACACTAGCTTTTTGACGTTTCTTGTAAATCGGGTACATATTACAAATTAAAATTTCATTTTTAATTTAATGAATCTTTTTGCTTTATCATTTTTCATGTTTCTGCCAAAAATTGATCCTCGAGTTTTTCTGGAATTTTCATGGCTGCTTCTATAAGTTGCAAAATTATTTTATCGCCATTTGACACCGTGTCGGTAGAGCAATCCAGGTTACGTGTCCGTCCATAGTATATTTAAAATTTTGAACACTATACAATTTCAATTTAGTAATTATTAATTTAAAACGATTGTAAATTCTGAATTAAAATAATTCAACTTTACATAATTTGCTCGACGATTCCAGTATACAAACTTTTTGATATCGTGTTCATAATTTCAAAAGATTGCAGTTTAAAAAAAAGTTTAGAATAATTTAATTTTTTATGGTTTACAACTGAACATTTATCAATCTGGAACACTGAAAAACGTGGTGGGGACTTTTTTTCAGTCGAAATGTTATAAATTCTTATCTTATACATATACGTAATGTATAATTTGTCCAATAAAACTGAAAGTTATTGTGTTTTCAAAGTTACAATATGAAAATGTTAATTTTTAATTCTTAGTTTTTATTTAACATAAGATTGAAAAGAACTACTTTATCATGAATACATTTGTTTAAATGAGTATGAAAAAAGATTCACAATTAAAGAACAGGCTGCCAAACTACCTCATTTTTGGGTTCATTAAAGACAAAAACTACCAATGAAAAAGGAGGGGGAAGAAAAGTAAACCAAAACCAATCTCTCACTTTTTCCTATCTTCGTCCCTTTAACCAATTAATAACTCTATCCATACTTTAAAGTATCTTGAGAGGTTTTCTTATGAATATTTTTAGAGTTTGTTAATTGAGTCCAAATACTTTTACCTCAATTTCTTAAAAGAAGTCTTCTTATTTAAATTATTGTAAAAAGAATGTATTAAATATTAGCAATTTTAGAATGCATTGCAATTTTTGGATTATTTCTTTTTGGAAAATGTAATGATCTAAATAGGTTGATTGAGAATCACCCACATATCTTACTCTAGTTTTTAAATGTTTATTCCCAAACATTTCAAATTTGAATGAAAGTGTTTGAATGATTCTGAAATTGTGCTAATTTAATTAATAACTAATCAATATTGGATATTATAGTATATATTATTAATAGTCGATATTGGATTTGACAGCTTGGATTCGGGTCTTCTGAGAATTTAAGCCGCGTCGCGAGTATGTGTGAGAGGAGCTGTAAGGGTATGTACCGTGCCCACTCAAGCGTGATAGAACAGTGAGTGAGAGAGGAGGGCAGGAAGAAACAGTTCGGAGAACTTGGATTGGAATCCATCGTCAGTTCAGAACCGGCCTCCAATCCAGGTTTGAATGTAGATTGAATACCTCTGATTTGATATTTCACGATTTTTTTATTTTAGATAATCCCTATAATTTTGATTTTTCTAGCCCTCAGAATAAAAATAAACCGAAGAATAAACATATTAAAATTAGAAGGTTTCCACTTAATATATGATCAAACTTTCTACATTGAAGAGTTCCACTTTGGCTGCTTTAAACTCATCGAGTTTAGTCAAGAAAATTCCATACTATTAGTATAGAGTTATGGACAGTTCGTTCATTTGCAGTTTATTTTTTATTACTTTAAACGCTTGAAATTGAGAAATTCTCAGCTATTAAAGCTTGCATTTTTTTTAGATCGAAATGAAATCTACTTCCTTATGAAACATTTTATTTATCAAAATCAGAACACAAAGAGGCTCACAAATCAAATTTATATTTCCAATTATCTCCTTTCCTGATCATTAGAGACACATTTATAACATAAGAAAAAAAAGAGGGAGAAAAGAGAAAACCAAAACCAACCTCTCACTTCTCACTTTTTCCTTATTCTTTCTCCGTCGTTTTTATACTACTAGGGACGAACATGTTTCGAAGTCATGCTCTGGCTGTCGGTAAGAGAAATTTGTAGCTGGAAATAGGCTTGGGAAAAAAAGTTGGCTGGGGGCATTGATCGACAAGTGAGTTGACAATTGATGAAATCAGGGGCGTAACGACAGGAAATTTCAGCCGTCTATCGAACGTCAACCTTCGCTTTTCCATGAAAAGGAGCGTCGACTCCCTGAACTTCTTGTAGCTCGTAACTCGTAACTTGTAACTCGTTTTGCCAGGGCACTACTGGCACTTAGATTAGCGAAGGACTCGTTATTAAGGTGGGAGGTCAGGCGTATCTCCCTAACATCGCACATGCTTCCGTTAGGTTCGTTTTCACAGGAACTGGATTAGAACGAACTTGGCCTCGACCATAAAAATCGCGTGGGAAGTGGAGTAACAGGTAACGCTGGTAACGCCAAGATGACCGGAAGCTTTCACCCGTGATAAATCGAGGTAAGGTCGTGATAATCGCATTATTTTCACAGATGATTGCCTTTCTGTCAGGTTCTCTCGTTATTATTAATCTCCAATATCCAAGAAGCAAAAACGAGTCAAACTCGTCGTTAAGTTCACTTTTATTTTCTAAAATTAACTCCTCAATTATGAGCAATTTTGAGAAAAACTGCTTAAACTTGACATTAAAATATAGTAGTAAATGTTCATCACAATGAGAATCTGATCATCAGACATGAAAGGAAAAATAGGATCTATTGACCTTTAATAATTGAATTGGAATCCAAAATTATTCGTAATCACGTAGCTTCTGCTAACTCGATACTTCCTACTAAATACGTAAATACCGGAACCGCAATGAGTAATGTGATTTCAGTGACGATCATCGATAAACGCCCACGACCGCGGCACACGCTCGAAATCACTAGAGTGCAGTTGAATAATGAAATAATTTCATAATCAAGCCATGCACCCCGTAGATTAGTCACGCGTCAAGAATCCCGCGGAATTTCTATATGGCTTGTTAGTCATTGCCGTGTACGCTTCTACACGGAATAGCAACGTTATTTCATTGGAAGCCGTAGGTACATAATTCGTTTTGACAAATCACAAATCGAGGTCTGGAATTTGCTTACTCGACTTTTTTCATCTTCTCTCCTATCATGGTCATCATTATTAATTTATTGTTATTGGCACGTATTCAAAGATACAAAATGGTGTTTTCTTATAGAACCTCTTTCCAGAAATCTTCTTACTCAATATTTAATTCAATTGGATTCCATTTGGCTCTTGACCTAAAAACTATTTCGAATGAAAATCAATTTGGATGATTGCCAAAAAGTTGGCCATTTTATAACATGCTATTTTTGAAAGCAAAAAAAATTCCAAACCGCAAAATTTTTTTTAATGAAGAGTAACCCAGGAGGAGTATGACAATATGAAAGTCATTGATCAAAGAATTCATTTCTTGTCATGGATAGTAATTTTACATGTTGCTAAAGGTCGCGTGACAAGATATGCTACTACGATAAAACAAAAAAATTCAAAAATCTTTTTAAAATATATGCAGATAAGATCAAAATATTTTAAAATATTGGAAAAATTACTGTTTTCACAATTCATTTGATTTTGTCTTAAGTGTTTCAAAATAGTCTCTTATATCGCTAAGATTTAGGCTAACTTAATTTTGTATGAATTTCAGTAAACACGTAGAAGTGTTAAAAGAAATAAGAACCTTTTAAAATTTCTTGTTTCGAAAGTTATGGGAGCCTAAATTACATTACAGACTTTAATACAAAATGCTTGAGTTTTGAATTCGTAGGAAATCTTTTGAAAAAATCGATGTGGTCCTTATCCAGTTTTCCTTATGCCTTCAAATGATACGTGAATCTCAAATAATTAAAAAAGTCTGAATATTATTTAGGGGTTAACTTTTTGGTAATAAAGTCTTTATTTTGAAGGATAAATAACTTTTTTCTAATATTTTTTCACAATAGTCCCTACTTTTTTGAATCAGTGAGCATTCAAAATTCAATCACAATTTTCAGTACCCGTCAATCCAGTCGTCTGCTTGTTGGGAAATCAATACAAACCAAATATAATTTTTTGTGATTTCTTACTGTTTTTACAATTAGTAAATTGAAAATTGAAAGCATCTATTATTATTAATTTTCAAACCTTAAGAAATGAACCATTTTAAATCGAAATGTTTCAGAAGGTGGGGAATAAACTTTTGAGTTTATTTTGTACTTTATATTTATATTTTATATGTTTATACTTTATTTTTGCTGATTAATGACAATTTTCATGAAAAAAACTTTGTGCATTCTTTTTGTGTTTAATCAGATAAGTTGTGTCTTCAGTATTGATGATAAACGTGACAGGCGTAAGTTCTTATTTTGCATTGGGTTTGAGTAAAGAAACAGTGCTTTTCTCGAGAGAGGAAGAGAGAAGCAAATGCTCCAGAATATTATCCGGAACCAGAATCGCGGATGAATGTCAAAAGAGAAGCACATAATACAGGGGGTCATCCAATGTAGTATCTGCGCGTTCACTCGTGCACGTAATTTATTATCGTTCGCTGCGAGATTTGCATATAGAACCCTGGCTTTTCACACGGCCGATGGAAAATTGCAATTGCAATGTTCAGTCGTACGGAAGTCCATGTAGAGTTGTCACTCGCTGGTTTGTACGGGGTGTCCTCCAATTATTATTTGCTACGCGAGTTGATCAGGTAAAACTCATCATCCTATTCCCATTGGCCACAGTGGCTACACTCGATTAAATTTCCGAATCACGTGGAACATTTTTTCAGATAGTCAAAATTAATCATTTGCGAATATATTTAAAAAATCTGTAGTATTAATCATTTAAATGTATGAAGAAACAAAAGACTGTTACATTCTTACATCGTTAATATCTTACCATCTTTCATTTTAACTAACTGTGTATGTATTGGAAAAATGTGTTTTAAATAAAAAAATAATAATTTTCTGGATGATTTCGAAACTTAAAAATGAAGATAAATCTATTTTTTAAACTTTAGTATCTGGAGCACCCTATATAAATCCGTCTACATGTGTTTACGCTAACGTACGGATCGGCATACGCGAGCAAACGCGATTAATAATTATAGTGATTAGCGACTAGCGTTGGCTGCTCTACGAATGAAATATACTGGAACTATACTCGTTCGTGAGAGGCTCGGCCGTGTTCGATCATGTTGCGATGATTAATAGAATCTCGGTCTGATCAGTTGGCCCCAATAACTATCGGGGGCACCATAATTCAAACTTCTATGATTGTATCGCGTTATTTTCTCGGTTCAAACCGCTCATCTCACTTGATGTTTTAAAATAATGCCATTCCGCTGGTGGAAATATAATCATGCGCCAGACTATTGACGGTGCCGACACATTAGTGGCCAAAAGCTGATACCAATAGGTCTAGTGTGAACTGTTTGTTCTTCCCGAGTACCTGCTGCAATACGGGTTTAGTAACAGACCAATTTTTGGCCCTTAGCAGACCGATACAGAACGTAGTTATCATCAGGGAGTTTGGCAGTACTGAACACGCGCACGTGTATTTTTGAAAGGAATCATTTATACTTTTATTAGTATGTCATATTGTAAATAATCATTTCAGCGAATGTTTATGTCGGAAGAAACATTGAAATCTTATATCCCGTTTTGATCACGTCGCCTCGGCCGACAAATAGAATTTACTACACGATAAGAGACTTTATAAATTTGTGAACGAGTTCTCGGCAGCTGCGCGAAGGTGCAAGTACTGAGGTACTAATTGCTACTAAAAATTTCCAGCTGGTACTTTACAAAATGGAATACAATGTTTACATAATTAATTGCGGCTTAGGGGAAATTTTTCATACAGAAAGCGGTAGTATTTGTTTTGGATCGGTGAACGAGTTTGAATATAAAAAGCAGATGGAGCATATCGTAATGTAGTGATGGAAAAAAATCACGCGTTATTTTTCATATGAATGATAAAGAGGGATTATTATTCTTGTGGAATCAAATCTCACGTTCGCAGGGGTATGTTGAGTGCGCTGTGAAAAATGATGTGTTTGTTTAGTCTCGAATGCACCGCGTGACTCCTGCCTCTTCTGGAACCGGCTGTATTATGTGTAAAGTCGAGAGGGAATATATCGTAGAAAGTATTTTTACTCCAGCGAACAGAGTATGCACTTGAAAGCATGAATGAGATCCTCGTTGCTAATGTCTTCCCATCTGCTTCAAGAGGGATAATCTAGTCTAGATGCTTTTATTAACTGAGAATTATGTACTTTAACTTTCTACTGGCTGTTTTTTTTTTATCAAGAAATACATTATTATATATTGATAGAAATGTAGAGGGCGCGCAAAACATATATCATTCGATAGCAAGAAAAACACGATCGCTAATGTGCTGGTAAAATATATAGCACGTAGAACGTTGCTCTACGCTGCGGAAAATGTAGCGCGCTCTTTTTGTTATTTATTATTGCAAATTAGAAATTATTTTCTAACGATCCAACACATCAAACAGTACGAAGAGTTATCTATGTTCATATGCTGCTATTTTTTTTAATTTGGAGGCTATGTTTCGTCTTTAATTAGAAATCAAACCGATGAAGGTACAATGCTCAGCAGGTTCGGCATTTTGTTTATATTATTAGACCCGACTTTCGGTTGAGTCAGTGTCGTGGGTTGCCTGCAAGTAGCCTTGTTACTAAATCGGGGGTATCAAAACGTAAGCAGTCAAGGCTGTCTGAACCGTTTCCGATTGAAATGCATAATATTGCGCGAAAGTCGCATCCGTCTCTTGCTCCGCGCGATGAGAAACTGCGTGGACCAGCAGTTCGAGGAATGATTAAACAGCGAGCGGCTAAACAGGGAGTCGGTGTTTTTAAATGACTCCACTATAAGTTTCACTGGTTGTTTCACAGCTATCGCAATTGAAGATAGATACCTGAAACAAAATTTCGCCATAAAAATTAAACAGTTGGTTTAATTAACTAAATTTCATATTTTTGTAAAATGCGAAAAACGCCGCATTACCCGCTACGTGGTATTAGCCGATTCTCCCCTCCTCGAAAGACAATTTTATTTCTTAGTTGTTTATTTGACATTTTATAGTACAACAAATATTTTATTGGCCTTATCAAATCTATAAATATATATTTTTTTGTTACAGGTATGTGAACTTGAGATCTTTATAGATGATCAAAATGCTGTGGGTAATGCTGAAGGTAAATAGTAAGATATTAAAACATGGAAGCTTTCGAACTTTAAGGTCATGTAATATAACGTTTAGTGATTTAGAGTTTTAGGCCATGCGAAAGAATTCCGCCGATACGCTCTGTTAAATCTTAACAGTTATATTAGAGTCGCGTGATCTGTGTCGAGCACGATATGGCTGAACTTTTACAATTATTACATATTTGTACTCTCTAATTGTTCTTTATTCGTTATAGTCGAGTTGTTTGTTTGATTTTTTCTATACTATTAACTTTAGAATTTTCCTCGTGTTACTTTCCGGCGGAATTCTCCATTATCACGCGCAATTTATTACAACACCCGCATATTACGTTTTAATAGGATAATTTTGCATTAAATTGGAAGAAAGCTTTTTTATATTCTCAACAGAGAAGTTTAGATTTGTGTAAAATTTGAGCCCCCCAGTTTTTGTCAAATGTCCACTTTTTTAGACCCTGTGAATCCCAAAGTCAGCTTTTACGAATGTTTCTGTATGTATGTATGTATGTATGTATGTATGTATGTATGTATGTAAGAATGTATGTATACGTATGTATGTTTATTTGTTTGAATGAATGTCTGTAGTCGGTATGTCTGACAGTGGACACATTAACTTTGAAAAAATCATTCTTTTATATTGGCCTTTGTTACACTCTTTTAGTCAAGTTCGTTAGTCAGCTATTTTGGATATAAAATCAAAAAGTTGAGCCTTTTACAAATTTGGGAACTATTTTTTCAAGATTTAAAAATTCTATGTGCGGCTGTTCATAGTACTCGAAAATTTGAGAAACTTATCCTAATGACTTTCGGTAAATGGAAAATTGTCAAAATTTTCAAAATCCAAAAAAAAACGAAAATCAATATTTTAAGCCAAACAATGCACGATGCGAAAAATATCAAGATAAGAAAAAAATCGAAGGCTGCAAGATTATTATAACTTTTTAAATTGTGTTTAAAAATCGAAAATTCATATTTTGATCACAGAAAAAAAATAAGGAAAAACAAAAATTGTGCACTTAAAAAAGATCTACAAATTTGTTATAATACATTTTTGGATAGAACACGTAGTTTTTTTTATACGTAAAAAACAAAAATGAAAATAAAGAAACTAAATTTTTGGACAAACGACACATGCTGTGAAAAAATTAATTTTTTGATAGGAGGCGTAGTTTTCGATTGAATTATAAAAAATAAAATTAAAAAAAAGAATAAATTTCTGGGAATATGAAGGGTACAAGGTACGAACAAAAAATTATCTCCGCATTTTGTTTCGAACTCTTGTTATGAATATATATTAACCCTACAAGTCCACACATATTTCAGCACTAGTCGAGTCCACACTGGGGTCCAGTGGCCCCCATGAAGTTTAAGATGTGCCCTACGCCCTACAAAATTATTTTGGTCAACAGTGATGGTCATAATCTTTTCTTGGGGATGTTTTGAGTATCCTTAGAACAGAGTTTAAAAAAAAAATATTTTTTATATTTTTTAAACCATTTTTTGAAAACAGAGTCGGAACAAAAAATCGAAAAAATACGGAAATAGAGTTTAATTTTTATTTTTTTTTGTTTTTATTTTTTTGTTAAATTTGTCCTAGGGTTTCAAAGATGAGATGTTGGAGAATCAGAAAAAAAATACTCCACTTCAATTCCTTCCAAAAAGTTGAATTATTTGGAGGGATGAAAAATGAGAAAATTCAAACGTACAAAAACGCTATTTGTATTTAATGTGTCCTAAAAATACAAAAGAATTGTTTAAAAAAGTTAAAAATGGTAAAAAGGAATAGTCTATATTGTTTTTTTTTAATTTTCAATGTAAAAAAATTACTCTTGTGCAGACGCAGTCAGTGCAACGACCCGACCAGTGATCGTCACACATCGCACGCTGACATGAAGCACAGGAGACCCGAGTTTTTCGGTCATTTTCTCGCGAACTCTTGCTCTCTTCGAGACATTTTCAGATTCTGCTCTACAACCTCGTCTTCCTCATCATATTCCTCGCCTCCGAAAAACTCCTCTTCATCCTTATCTTTTTCCAACAAAGCATTTTGGATGGCATCATGACTTCTCAAGCTATATCTAGCCATTACTAATTTTCTGTAGAATGCACTGTAAAAAAACTTTTATTTCAGA
>JAWWLR010000149.1:42479748-42490773 GCA_035041075.1 Acraspis erinacei
TATAATCGGTATATGAATACAACCTTCTTATTGTAGTGTATTCGCTTTTGTAAAAATAAGTTAAAGAGCCAGTGCAACATTATAATCAGCTTCACTGTTAGAAATTTCTGTAGGAATTTTCAGAAACGCGTCACTAAAGCTTTATGCAGAAACTCTTTCTAAATTTTCCTAAACTGTAACCGAAATTTCAGCAACGGTAACTGCATAAAACTCTAGTCACATGTTTTAGAAAATTCTGTTGCAGTTTAGGAATTTTCAGTGACTGTAACTGAAAGTTACAAGAGGTTAAAAAATTGTTGTCGGTTCATTAATTTTAATATAAAACATGGAATCTATATTTGTCCTAAGAATATAAATAGCAAGAAAATATGAGTGAAGTTAATACAAACCAATTCTTATGTATCTATGTGATATATATACACTCATTGTATGAAATATATAATCAAAGCCCATCTTTTATAATAAGAAGTTTTTTTTCACATTTGATTCATTGAGTATATTATATGACAGTTATTTACATATAAACTTCGCTCGTATATAGTTTTACTATAATTTTTGTTTTTAAGACAAGCATTTTCTCACAAAATTGATACAAAATGTTATTTTAATGTTTATAAATAATATTCGTATGTAATTTTTCCGTAAAAAATTGAATTTTCAGCAAAAAATGCATGAGAGATGATTAACTTTCAAGCAAAGAGTAGCATTTTTTCAAGAACGATGAAATTTCTACTAAAATTGATGAATTTTGAAATAAAAATAAAAGTTAAAAAACAATTTAATTTTCATCCGAAAAAGAGTTTATTTTGTCATTTTAGCATCTAAATATAAGTTTTCAAACAGAAGAAATAAATCTTCTGCGAAAATTATTCTTCCATTTTTAACCCTAACGTACGATGTTTCATCGAAACAGTTGAAGTTTTAATAAAAAAGGACAACTTTTTGGAAAAAATGGTTGAATTGTTATACAAACAGTTGCATTTGTACCCAAAAAGGGGTAATTTCTACCAAATTATATGAATTTTTCGATCAGAAAGACAAATAAAGAATTGTTGAATTTGCATCCAAAAAAGATTTCATTTTGCCTTTTCGGCATAAAAATATCAGTTTTAAATGAGAAATAAATTTTGTATGAGAAGAATTGCATTTTCTGCCAAAAAATATGAATTTTCAACAAAAAAGTTGAATTTTTAACAAAGAAAACAAAACTTTTGAAGAAAATTCTTGAATTTTAAACCACAACGTAGCATTTTTATCGAAGAAAGATGCAATTTCTAGTAAAATAGATGATTTTTTAAATTAAAAATACAAACTTTAAAAAAAATAGCTGAATTTCCAACCAAAAAGATTTTAGTTTGACCTTTTAGCATCAAAATATTACATTTAGAAGATAAGTCAATTATCTAGGAAACTATTTAAATTTTTAACCTAGAAGGACGAATTTTGAACACAAGAATTAAATCTTAACCAAAAAGAATGTCTTTTCAACAAAGTTGATGAAATTTTAAACAAATAATAAAATTTAGAACTAAAACGGTTATATTGTGTAGGAAGCTACTGCAAAAAAAACAATGTAAACAAATTAGTAACAATAATATTATACCAGGGTTATCGCAAAACTGTATTTTTAATTCTACCTAATTTCCGACTAACGAATTTTTCATTTTCCCTGACTTTTCCCTAACTAATAAAATTCCCTGACTTAAAAAAATTGTTGTTAGCTAGGCTCGTTGTTTACTAACCTGGTCTGTTTGGCGTGGGATGTTAAGAAAAATTAAGGACATGAATAAAGGGCCCCCCTTACGTAACAAATCTTAACAAAATCCCTTGAACACGCCAATTTCCACTGATACTGAATCTCCATGCTTTGTCTGCTAACGGAACGCGCTCGAGAAGCGAGCAGTGCGCATGCAACTGCGCACTTCTTTCCGTTACGATAACTTATATTTCTGTTACCTTTTAGGAATTTTAGGAAAATATTCGTAATTTTCAGAAACCGCTTCTGAAGTTTAATAAAAATGTAGTAAATTTACTATAAAAGTTACTAAATTTCGTTTTCA
The DNA here is from genome assembly GCA_035041075.1 of Acraspis erinacei. Lineage (NCBI taxonomy): Eukaryota > Metazoa > Arthropoda > Insecta > Hymenoptera > Cynipidae > Acraspis > Acraspis erinacei. The sequence continues at coordinate 42,481,809 of JAWWLR010000149.1, forward strand.
GCAACCTAATTTTGTAAATTTCAGTTATTTTAGTATCTTAAATGTGTCAGAATTTTCCAAACATTTCTAACAGTATAGAGTTTAAGGTTGGAACCGATCAAAATATTGGGAATACAAAAAGGTTGATGAGTAGTGACATTAGTGGATTTAGGGGAAGACAATTTAATGCCCTTTTTCGAATTCGATCCTAACCAAATCCAGTTCAATGAACCTTGATATATATTATGTATGTTGTCAGTGAATAAGCAGAAAATAATGAATCTGTGAATTGTTCGTCACTCAATGATGAACTGAGGGCTGAAAGATAATATGAAGTCATAGATGAATATCTATTGGATTCATTCAATCTCTCCCTTCATAATACCTCACGCGACAGCGGACAGTCCTTCCGCAATCAAGGGTCTTTCTTCGTAACAAAAATCCTCGATCTTGCGAATGCAATCACGGCAAGCGTGCTGGAAACGATTCAATTCGCAAAAATTACTTTTGTCGAAAGGATAAATTCCGCATGTTTAGACAGCTCTCGAATCTATATGAACCATTATTTAATTTAGAAAGCCATTTTATAACTAATTTTATTCCCGATTTTATTATCTAAAAATTTTGGATAATATTTATTCAATTTTTTAAACAGGCTCAAATAAAAATTAATATTATAAAGGGTTATAAAACCCAGAGGGGAAATCTGAAAAAAGCATCCGGTAAATTTGACGAATGAAATCAGTAAAAAAGTGCACTGATTAATCATTTAAATTTCTTACTGAATGAAGTCAGTAATAATTTTAACGGTTTAATCAGGGAAATTCCTGATTTAACCTTTGCTTGCCACACCTCTGTAACATACTTGCCACACCGGGGTCGTTTCGACCCCAGTGACAAAAACTGTTATAAAAAATAAACTACTTAAGATTTTGACTTGAAATTTATTTCCCGCTTTTATTGAATTTAGATACTCAAATGTGAGAAAATATAGGCCTGGGGTCGTTTTGACCCCGGTGTTTCAAGCAAGGGTCAAATATGGAAAATACCTTTTTCAGTAAGGATTTTCACTGATGAACCAGTGAACATTTTTATACTGATTTTACTCAGTGACGCACCCCTCATTGGCTCAAAATTATTAAGTATGGAATTTCTAAAACTGCACTGATAAGGAATCTGGAAATGTCATGAAATTTTTAAAATATCTTGGAAAAATTTTAACTCAGTCAATTTCATCAAGTTTGTTGTGAACACATCGTTTTATATCTGAAAATTAGGCTGAAAAATAAAATAGGACAAGGTCTTTACAGCTTGTACATTTCGTTGCTTTCTAACACCATTTTTTTCAAATTATCAAAGATAATATATGCCTATATATTAGTTTAGTAGGAAAGATCGTGTTTGTGCTTATTACACATTTGTTGCTAGTGCTAATAATTTTTCATTCCCAAATTTCAAATTTAAGCCTTAATATTAGGAGTTTTTAATGAAGCGTTCAAACAAAATAATGAACATTTTAAAATGAGACAACTTCAAATTTGAAACGTACAGTCTCAAATATAATGTGCCTTAATATTTGAATGATTAAAAATTAAACAATTTTAAAATATTTGAAAATGATTAATTTTAGAGTTTTACATTCAATGTGTTTTGTTACACATTTATATCGTTATTGTTTAAATCATGATGAATTTAATCATTTGAAATTAAAAGTCTTTGAAAATAAGCAAATTGTTATCTAATAGCTAAAGTGGAAAAAGTATCAACTGAAATCTTTTAGAAATTTAACAATTATTTATTGAAACCTTAATAATTTTTTAGTTTAAAAAAATCATCAAAAATCTTACAATTCCAATTGAGCAATGTCAATAAAATTTCAACCACTACGAATTTGTTTAATACATATAAAATTTGTTTGGGAATGACGAAATTGGTTCATTAAAGAATTGAAGTGGAAATCAGTTCTATTGATGAAGTTAGCATTGGAGAATGTTCGTAGAGAATTCATCGAAATTGCAGTAAAAATGAGATGGTTCGAGCAAAGTCAACTAATCGACCCCACAAGCCTTCGCTTCAATGAACTCCGCACCAATTAGGAAAGTTTCACCTCGAAGATTTCGAAGAGAGCCTCCTCGCTCAGCTTTCCACATCCTTGCTCGGCGCGGCAAGCCGGAAACAACATGTCTACGAATTTCGGCCCTTCCACCGAACCCGGATTGCTTCATGTAATATCGTGATGCTCACTGAATAAACGTTTGCACTCTATAGACGTAAATATAGTGACCAATTGTTGAAAAGTGTGTTCAAGACGAGCACAAAGCCGATTTTTACATTACATAGTGTATTACATTGCATTTAGAAAAAAATGTTGAATACTTTGAACCTTCCACTTTAAGAATCTAGTAAGAGAAATTTGAAAGAAATCTTTTCTATGCAAATAAAAATTTATTAAAACCAAGGCTTTCTTGAAAAACTGCCACTCCCTTTATTTAACAAACCAATATCTCGTAAACAATTACTCGCGAAGAGTCGAAGGGATAATTTCAAGTTTTTTTTATTCCCTATACAAGTCGAGTCCTGTGCACTTGTTACCTATTTCTTACCCGTAAACAGCAATTCAAGAAAACGTGTTAGAAAAATCTTTTTAATTTTCGCCTTATTGTTAATTAACAATACACGCTACGGGCTGACAGAACTCAGGGTTTCAGTGCTTCTATCGTATCTCGCACTCGGTTTTTGTATTTCCCCACTTTCGTGCAGAGACCTTATAAAATGAATGGTCAAACCATTAAAAACTGTCGTTTGGTAATTATGAATTCTCTTTTGTTAAAGCTCTGTTGGTAGGTATTTTTAGCATATAAAATCTTGATTCTTAAACATTTTTATACACGTCTCGTATATTTTGCTGGAAAATGGAATTTATGATTTTTTAAATAAGATTTTTGCTGGATGAAGCTGGGTAACGAACTCGTCTGGTCTTTATAGGGCTTAAAAAAGTGTGCCAAAGCGCAATCCAATTTGTTGAAATTAGCGATAGTCTGTTTTCACATAAAATTTATACCTTCTCATTAAGAACGTAAACATTGATTTTACGTACAAATTTAAACGAAAACTCCACGAGAAATTCATCTTTTGTATTTTTAGTTGTTAAATCTTACTGAAAGAAGTAAAAAAAGGTTACTTTCGCTTCGTATGAGTTATTGCTATCGTTTGTCCCCTTTTTTAAGATATAACAAGCGGTATAAATACTGCCATAAAAATTCCGAAAAAAATCTTGAATAAAGCAGAATTGCCATAAGCGTAGATGTTTTGCCCTTCCCTTAAAGAATGTCTCGTCTCGTGTGACGACTTACTCGTTAGCAGTTTATCATAAACTTTCACGCTTCGTTAAGCCTCCCATTTGAAGACATACAAGCCGGTCAGTCTTCCCACGATATATGCGGAACTAGAATGGTGATTTTTTATAGGCCCTTTAATTGTTACGCATACGGAACATGAATAATATCGCACCTAAGCACGCTAAGCGTGAGAGGTTTTATACGTTTACAACAAACAGTTAGGGCAATTTCGCAATTCTGCACTTTCGCCTCGCATCAGTTAATTAGCTTAATTCTGACTTCCTGTTGTTGACCGGACTACGGGTGCCCCATGTCATGTCACAAAGTCAGTATTCTCTGACGCACATTTTTGCTATCATAGTCGCCAATCGTCTTTCGCCGTGGTGCATCATGATCGCAGCATGAACGCCGAGTCGTCTGTTTGCATCTCTTTTCTTTGCATTTACATGCTCAGGGTACCAACATCTCGCACTCAGCGACTCGGTAAGAAATTTAAAGCTCTGACTTTTTCCTCTTCTTTGATCTAAATAAATCTCAATGGCGTAGCTCGAAATCGAGTTAGGTGTCAACCAACTTTCTCAGTCTCCGGTAAATTGTGCTTTATTGTTGTCGTGGAAGAGTTTCCGATTTAAAAAACTTTTTTTTTACATCATCGAGAAGAGGAAAACTTTGGAATGCATGAGATTTTTCTTTATTGCAGATAATTGGAAAGGTTAAATATCCAAATTAATGGGCCAGTTTTTAGTCAGAACCTTCGAAAATTTAACAATGCTTAAATTAAAACCTTCTATAATCAAAATTTTGAAGTCTATAGTTTTTCAAACTTGAAATATTTTGAATTAGAAGAGTTTAAAATTGTAGGGTTTATCAAGAATAACGTTAAAAATATATAAATTCAAAAGCGTCAGAATTACAAACAATGTTAAACTGTGAAAACTTTAAACAAGGCAAGTATTTTAATTAAGCGTTCAAATAGGAAGAAATAATCAAAGGTGTTAAACATTTCAGAATGGGAAACATTAAACATGAAATTGTTAATATGAAGTATATAAAATTTAAAAAAAATATTTAGAGGCATTCAATTTCGTAAAAAAAATTGAACTTCTGATTAAAACCTTTTGAACTGAATTGATAATTGAACAATTAGAAAATGAAAATATTCAAAATTGTACAATTTTACCTTTAAAAACTATAAATTTTATTAAAAATTATGAATTAATTTACAAAAATTAGCAAACTTCCCTTGATTTGAAAAATACTCCTTCCTTGGCCTATACTTGAAAAGTTACATTCAAGTTTAAAACTGAAAATAAGAGGTCTCTGTAAATCTTAACAAGGCGTGAAGAAAGCCTGTTGTTAGAGATAATTTGCGAAATTATGCTTGTAATTCGGAGGGATTTCAACGTCGTTAAGAACTTCTGGGAGCGCACCTGCTACCTGTTGATCATGCACAATGTCGATGTCCTTAATTGCATTTGGCAATTTGACGCTCGATCGCGTTCAATGAATAAAAATTCATCAGCTCGAGTCTATTAGGATAATGCGGTTCGTAAAACATAACTCGCTTGTTATTTCAAGTATATTTATCCACGTTCCTTCGTTCTTTGATTGCAGGTTACAGCAATGCATCCGAATCACTGGAAATTTTGCCAAGCGGCGACATTCAATCGAGGTCCATAGGATCTAGCATAATTCTAACATGCAGACCAAAAGTTGAGAACCCTTCATTGATCTCGCACATGGAGTGGGTAGATCCGCAAAATCGCGTAATCGATGATGCCATAAAGTAAGTTTCTTTTATTTATTTGGTCAGCTTTTTCGAATGTCAAGGGCGTTATAATATCTTCTGGTAATCTTGAGAATTTTTCTCAAGCTTTATTTTCAACCTAAAACCTGTTTCATAATTAGATTTACGCAAAAAATCCTGCCGGGAAAATTTATTTATTCATAAAACAATTCTGCAGTTTTGCATTTGTTTTTAAATTGCTTTATTCGATACTGCTTAAACTTAATTTATTTGGAAAATTAAATTTAACGAATGATATCAGATTGAAACTTACAAACTTAGGTAATTTCACATTTAAACGTTTACAATCATGAGTTTTCACTTTTTCCACAAATGGAAGATGTTACAACACAAATTACATTTTTTTTTTAAATAAATTGTCCCTATATAAAATACATCTTTATAAACAGTTGGTAAATTTGGTAAAAATTGGACTATAGTTATTGTAAAGCTAATTCGCTTTAAAAGCACATAAACAGTAGAAACATGTACAATATTTCACACTTCGCACACCACACTTGCAGCACTAATGTGACAAATTTTCACTTATTTTGCACACAGGCCGGTCGAGCCACTGCATCGATGGCGAGTATTTTAATGGTTAAACAGAATGCAGATTATCCATTTTTTACTAAAGATTATTGTTTTCTCTTCAGATTATTTTATTTTGATATAGATTTTCTTTGGAGTCTACTTTTTCGAAGCATGTCTATTAAATGTTCTAAACTTTCGAGAGATCATTAAAAAAATTTCAAATAATTATATTTATTAACAAAATTAGATTATTGTTTTACTTTTTCTAGATAAACGAATGGGGTTTTGAAGTTAACAATTATACTCAGTTTTTTTAAGTTTGTTGATTTGTTCACACATACAAATTTAATTGCACTTTACATGTACATATAGTTTCACATCATTTTGTTTCTCACTCTAGAATTATTCCTCATTTCATACTACCATTGTTTGAATAACATTGTTTTATTGCAAGTGCAACAACAGTACGTTTTATTTTATTTTTTGATTTTACCCGATATTTTCGATATTGAATATCACTTCCGCTATGAATGCAAGGAAAATAATATCAATAAACGCGAGTAGCGCAACACAGTGTAGGTAAACACTTACATAAAGTTAAATAAAATAAAATGGAGTTGCTGCTTTTGCTTTTAAATGTTTTCACTCCTTACCACGCATTTCACAATAAAAAAGTCATGTAGTTAAATTTGTGTCTTGAAGTAATCAAGGTACTGTTTTGACTAAATGTTTTCAGTACACAGAAGCAAAGAGGATTTTTGCAAGTTCGAAGATAAAACATTATTTTGCAATATAAATCAAAGTTAAACAAAACAAGATGAGAACGTAGTTTAAGATTCTTCTACTTCATTTGCATTTGAATCAAATGTATGAAAGAAAGTATCAAATAAAAAGAATTTCATTTAGAAATTATTTTAAAATTTTCAAAACTGACACCTTTCTATTAAATATTTGTCAATTTAATTACAAATTTTGAGTTTCTGATATGAGTAATTGATCACACCTCTGCTTGCTTTAAATATGTTCTAATGCTTTCATTCGCTTTTTCATTTTTTTTCCTTGCAAGTACTTCTAATAAATGTGAATTAGAAATCAGTTTATTAAAATGTAAACCCAAATTTTAAAACAGGCAAGCAGGAAATGCGAAGTCAACAATGTATACAGAATCACGTGCTGGAAATATTCTGGCCCTTTTGTTCACCAATCTGCAAGAGGAACAAGGCGGCAAATATAGTTGCAGAGCGACCTACGCCAATACTGAAAAGCTAGAAAAATCTGTTACAATTGACACTATAGGTAAGCATTTTTGAACACATATAACACGACCGACTGAGTGTACACTGACTTCAAGTGATTTCAGTGACTTCATGTGAATTTAAATGACTTCACGCCAGTGATTTCAGCGAAGGTGTACACCCGACTTCCCGAGTTGTAATTTAAAAACTAGACTATACGCTCCTAATTTGTCTGCATCACGTAGATTTTTAAGCAGAAAAAGAAGACATTTAAATAAAGTCACATTTTCAGCCTTCAGAATAATAATTATTAAGTATTTTTGGCAGATTCGCATTGAAAAAGGCACTCACTAGTATTGAGAAATTTGCACAAAAACTAACCTGTCAAATACTTTTGATTTTGTAAAGGATACAAGTTTTTTAATTCTTTAAAATGATTTAGAAGGTTACTTGTCCGATCTTAAAAATACGCGAGAAAATGAAAATTATATTTCGAATCAACTTCCTTTATGAGATTATATAGTTATTTCATTCTTTCATCGTTTTTTAAAACAGCTTTTAAAATTGTAATTTTTTAAATTCGAAATTTGTATTGCCTATAGAAAATAAAATGCAGGAAGTCTTAGACTGAAACAAATTGTTTAAATGTGTGCAGTTTCCATCGCGTGGGATGATGCTCCATTAAATCAGTACCCTATACTCGGGGAGGACTTTAACATCAAGTGCAAAGTCCGAGCACGACCTTCGCCATCTGTTGATTGGCTGAAAAACGGAGATTTGATCACGGGGAGCAATGATCACTACATCATTGACACATACGCTCTCAAGCTGAAGAAAGTTACCGAGGATGACGATGGTATCTACACTTGCAGAGCCTCTGTGCCAACGACAGGCGAACTTAAAGAAAGAAACATTCGTGTGGAGGTAATTATGTACTACCATTATCCAAAGGGTACATTCCGAAAAAAAAGGAAAATCGATTCAGAATGAGAACATTTCCTTTTACTCTTTAGAACTCAATTTAAAACTGTTTTCCCTTTATTTTAGGTGCACATAAAACCAGTAATCGAAGAATTGGATTCAACAATTGAGATCGTTGAAGGGGAAACCACGGATATCGTATGCAAAGCTAGAGGTAAACCTCCGCCCAAATTCACTTGGGTGAAATCTATAACTCATCAGGATTTGAGCACCGCTGATCGATTCGCTGTTAACAAAGACACAGGGGTTATGTCAATCAGAAATGTCCATCGCGATGATGATGGAGAATACCAGTGTACTGCTGCAAATGCTGCTGGCACTGCCAACATGAACATTAGGCTCAACGTGATCGTTAAACCAAAGATAATGGAGTTCATCAACAAAACGATAGCCGTCAGTAGAGATGTAGAAATCATTTGTAAGGCTTTTGGTCGTCCGCCTCCCGAAATCCTTTTCAGGAAACACACATCTGAGAAGCGCTTTGTCCTCGGTGGACAACCCAACGACGATCGAATCATCCTCGATAATCGACAAGACGATCTCAACGGAGAAACAGTGGGAACTCTTACCATCCGTAACGTCATCAGGTTTGTTTATCTTTCTTTTTCTTCTTAAATTAAATCTTTAAATTTTATATCTCCAATTATCCATGTTAAAACGAACCCCTCTCGGAGTGTACGTATAAAACGAACACTCTGGCGTTGATCCTCTAAACCTTAACTGATACTTACGTGGCAAACCATATACAGGTTCAGTGATTATTATGCTCAAGTTTAGTACATTAATAAGAAATATATTTTTGCTTCACTGAAATTATTTTGACCTTCCTTAAATTGCTTTCCATTCCTGATTGCAATCCTTTTAAAGCCTTTCGAATGAATTTAAATTCTACTGACTTTCTTTGAAATATTCTGACTCCTGAATTCGTCTAAATTCCATAAAATTTCCTGCATTACTTTCAATTCTGGGCATTCGGTGAATTCCTTTAACTTGAAGGTCTTGAAAATAATTGAAGGAATTTAAAAGAATTCATGGAATTTAAAAGAATGCAGAGACTTCTGGGAATTCGCGGAGTTCAAAGAATTCATGGAATTGAGAGAATTCAGGAAATT
>JAWWLR010000149.1:42570074-42580215 GCA_035041075.1 Acraspis erinacei
GACTCGACTGGGAGTTGGCAGTTGGTACTGGGGCGGTATCGCAGACGGGACTCTCTTACTCTGTACTGGCATAATACTAAATCAGTATTGCAACAATTGGCGAAGTATTATGCCATTTTTAAGGTCCAGCATAAGTCCGACTTTTCCATGTAACGCACTGGATTCTGACCTCAATTTTGTGCCTACACATAGGGGTTTTCAGCTTTTTTGAGACCAACATATTTTCAATAAATTTCGAATCTGGATATAGATTAATTATTTAACATAGCTCAAAGATTTCTCAAGATAGTAAAAAAAACGAGAGAAAAAAATGTAAAAAAGAGGAATTTAAAAAAATATTATACTGAGTTAAATTTGAACTCTTTATTATTCAGATAGAGGTAATTTTCATCGCTTTTCAACAGAAAAAAAGTGAGAAAAGTGTATAGTTGCAGCACTTACAGTTCGCAAAATGCATGACAGAGAAACCATTTCTTTACTTATTTCTTTCAAGATGAATAATAGTATTCCAATTCTGTTGAATTTATTGCAATTTATTCAAAACTAAATTAAATTACATTTGAGTCAATTTAAACAACTTGAAATGCATTTAAGAAAATTTCAGCGAATTCAAGCGGATTCAGGAGTACATAAAATGATTCAAGAAAATTTTATAGAATTCAAATGAATTCAATAAATTTAAGAGAATTATAGCACATGAATAGCATTCAGAGGAATTAACACGAGTACAGTATAAGTCATGGAATCCTTGAGAATTCAAGTAAATTCTAGAGAAATTAAGTGAAATCATGAGAATTCCAGAGAATTAAACTGAATTTACAAGAATTCAAGCGAAATCTAGGGAAATTAAGTAGATTTCTAAGGTAATTCATTTTGAAAAATATGACAAAACATAATTGCATAAATAATAATTGAATGCACTGTATTATGCTTAAGACAATAAACAATAATTATTGAAAGTGATTAAAATGTTAATATTCAAACTGTATTCTTAACAACGATTTCTATTTCACAGATGTTTAAAAAACTCTTGCTTTAAATTGAATCATATAGTAAAGTTATAATAAATTTATATTTATTATAATACGTATAATGAATCTATATATTATATTCATAATATTTCAGAAAAGAACATTTTTAAGTATTAATTATTAAAAATAATAAACAATAATTATTTCGTAGCCTAATCGCAAATATAATCATACAATCTTTATTATTTACAATGATGTTTTCACACATTAAGCGCTTTTAATGTTTAAAAATTGTTCACGTTTTATTAAAATAAATATTACGCTAGAGTGAGAAAGTAAATTGATGAGCGGATTACACTGTTGTTTAGAAACATACTTCTCTCACATTAACTCATTTTGTGCAATTATGTTACACACATTGAAGTTCTCGAGTATATGGCTTTTTAACAGATTTTTGGAAACATGCTTGTGTTTAAGCCTGATTGTGCAATTCTATTATACACTCTGATTTTCTTATGTTAATGTTTTTCAAATTTTCTTCCAAAAGTTAAAATAATCATACTAGCAAAAATTGAAATGAAGAAGCATAAAAATGTTTATACGTTTTATGTCCCTGGCCCAAGAATCTTTCACGGTAAGCAATTATATTTCTCGGTCAACGAGCAGTACACCGGCAACACATCGGTAAAGGAATTCCTGACAATATTGACGTCATCAAATGATTTCCGAGTTAATCATATGAATGGTAATGAATGAGTCAACTTGACTCACGGTGAAAGTACGTGCTATTATCTTCGCCCGCTATACTATACTGTATGGAGTCAAGTGTTCAGGTTTGGCTACCGTTTACGAAGCCATTATGCAGTTAATGTATAAAGATAACGGCTAATAGATGACAGACAATTTTGACACTCTACATTAGTTGACACAATGTCAGGCGAGATATTAAGTCATGGATCTCTCGGTCGACCTATCGAGCAAGCGTCTTTCAGAGTAGACGTGTATGCAGAATGATATCAACTATAGGAGTGGAAAAACGTAATTGACCTGCATTAACTCACAGAATGGTGAGATGCAGGTCGCGACTTCAATTGTCAGAATGTAGATCATTCTTATGACTTTAACCCACTTTTCAAGATTTAAGAATTAAAATTCAATAAGTTCCCTGGGTCTGAGCTTATTGACATTTCAGAATACCTATATTTTTCAAAGATGAAAATTTTTTATTTGAATGATGTAAAAATAATTCTAGATTAAATTATTGAAAGTGGAACTCTTCTGTAAAATATATTTCGTTCAGGGCTCCCTTTGCGAAAAATTCTGTAAAGGAAGACAGTTCCAACTTTTAATTTTTATTTCAATACCGAAAATATTAAATTTTTTTACGCTTACCGAATTTCGATTAACATAGACAGGGTCTTCTTTTAAATTGAAATCCTTCATTTGAAGAAAGTAGAGTATTGTTCATTAAACAACGTAATTTATAAAAAAAATTACCACAGTCTTAAAAATAAAATAAAAATGTTCCATCTCATGGGGTAAAAAAAAGCCTGAAAATATTTCAAGCAGTCAGCATGGATTCTAAGAACTTTGTGGCTAACTTATAGCCTTATTGAGAAATAATTTCTATTGTGAGATAATATGCTCTGCGACACGTAACGGCCTTTGTCGTGAACTAATGACAGTTGCAAATGAGAAACTTACTATCGAAAGAAATATTTAATTAGAATGATCCATTTCTTTTCCATGAACTAAATAAAAGTTTTTTCCAGTGGATTTCGTGATCATTTTATACAAGAAAATGTTGTTTGCAGTGGAATAACAGTATAATTGAAACCAATATGCCAACATTTTATCTTAAAAAGTACTTATTTAAATGAAATGCAAATTTAATTATTTTAAAAAACTACTTCCTTTGTTAAAATAAATATTTCTCTGAGTTAATTAATTATAGACTGCTTATTCGAAGGTTGATTTCTTTAAAATAAATATATCAATATTCAATTTTTTTAAATATTTTTTAAATGCACTTTAAAGAAACCTAAATTGTTTGATCCACTCATGGATAAATTGGTTAATTTAAATAGGTATTTATCATTCAAAGAATCCATTTAATGGAAATGAGGAATAATGTCTTAGGGCGCGAAAAACAGATGCAAATTATATTTGTCATCAGGACGGCAGATTTACGTTCAAGAGATTCTATAATACGAGTTAAAATATTACTAAAGGTCTACATAGATATGAAATTTTTCATCGTTATTTCTACAAAAAATTTTAGTAAATCCAGAAATTATCAATTTAATTTAAAAATCCTAAATGCCTGAATTGGTATTGTTTATTTTAAGTTATCGACATGAATGGGTTTTGCTTGAAAATATTAAAAATCATAAAGTGATTATTTCTGAGAAAGCTGTTAAAAAGATCAAACATAATTCTTTTCTAGAAGTGGAATAGTAAAAAGGGTTTTATTGATTTAATCCTTGAAGTGAATACATTTTCTACATGTCAAGAAAGCAATTTTCTCGTTTTTTGTCATCAAAAACATAAAGATTGATCTCGGAAAGTTGTGAGATCCTCATAAATATTTTTACCGACCACGACATCCTGCGTATATCGATTCAAAGGCGCGCAGACCCATTGTAATCGGACAAAGGAATACTCCTACGCTGGAATGTTGATACTTAATTGCGGGAACGCGAGTAACATATTAAAGACCGCAAGACTGTGGTTATGATAAAAATGTATTATTATAATATAATATTACATAACAGAGATCGTTTTTTAAATGTATTGTATAAATCGTGTCACAAGAAAATATATTTTTTGTTTGGTACACGGAAAATATTTGTCCTTGAGAAAGTCACGAACTAGTAGCTAGGTTTCGGATATGAGAAAAATTTCTCGGATATCGATGTATTTTCGTAAATAATCTGCAAACTTTGAGAAAAAATTGAAGAATTCTGTGTGAAAATTGTAAAATGGTTCATCCCTGTTTTCGTGAATAATTCAACAAAAATTACAAGTTATTGGGAAAAGTTTCTTAAAGCCCTTCCGAGCTTGCTGGGCATTATTGAGCGATTGTGAATTCACTTATTTTAAATCTCCTTCGGTTTTAACACTTTTAACGAACACATTCTCATCACGTGTCTCGCGCTTCGTACTCGATTAAAATTGGTTCTAAATGTGGCCTTTCTATATTATTTTCAACTCTATTGTATATTAAATGTATTTTATGTTATTCTTGTGTACCATGACTAGCTCGATGACTAGGATTACTTATTCAGATAGCGCAAAATAAAATACAAATTTTGTTTTGAACGATTATTGAAATATTTGTTCCTTAATGTGTATTAATTTTTATTCACAAATACCCCTAAAAAGGGCATAATTTCAATAAATGTATATTATAAAAATTCATAATATGAATTGCATTGATATCGAAACAGACATATTTTCATTATCTTTTTTTATAAGCAAAGCAAATTTTATATATTTTTTTATATATTTTTTCAAAGCAAATTTGTATACATATATAATTTAGGCGAACAACTGTGTACAATTAAAATTTTACTGTATCTTGTGTATTTTTAAAAAAGTTTAATTTAAAAATTTCTAATGTTATTTTTTTACGATAAAAAAAAATCGCGTATCCGAAAAAAATCATTTGAAATAAATTTTTAAATCTCTCTCGGGTTAATAGCTTTGGTCTGTTTATTTTATTGTATCTCCGTATTTTCAAAAAATTATTATTAACACATTTTTTAGATCTTTTTAGGGTGAATAATTTTTGCGTTTGAATTTCTTTCATATCTTGTATAGTTTGATCGCAAAATAGAGTTTTGTATTATTTGTGGTTAAAGCCAAAACATTCATTATCATACACGTTTTATCCTCTAAGTCAAACATTTTTATGTGGTATTTGAGATACTCTGTTTATAAAAATTCGTATTATTTTAAATATTGGAAAATATACAGAAGTGGTATAAATTGGGATAAAAAAACAAACGTTCGGTATGCACGGTACGCACGAGTTAAGGAGTTATGAAAACGGTAAAAAAGTTAGATTCGAATACGAACGAAGTGATCTATTTTTGTATTTCCTTCGGAAAAGATAACTCCTTGTGGCCCAACACGCACAATAGGTGCTTTGCACCGAGTGAATGAGGCAATCTAATCTCACCCGAACAGTTGCTCATGAAACAACGAGCACACCTGGGGAACTGAATGTGCATAGGTGGCAAGCCCGATTCAGGATGGTGCAGTGGTTAGTAATGCAACACGTGCGAAGGAGAAGCTGTTCACTCACGTGTTCTCACGAGTCAAAGAAAATAGCTACGGCTTACATAGATATATTTGTTTTTGTAAGCCTCGGTAGTGGAGATTATTAAATTTTAAATCTCACTCTTACGAGACCTACTAATAAGTTACGAATTCTGATACTAAATACACTATCTTTTTTCTGTTTTTCATTTATCATTTATTGTAGGCTACTTGTATATAATCATTTTGTGTAATTAAAGAAATATATATATAGTCAATTTTATTACAAATAAAAATTTATTTCCGAATGATCTTCCGAAATATTGAGATTCTGAATGCAGTTGAAAAAGATTTGATCGAAATAAGTTAGCGAATTTAGAGTAAATTGACTAAGAATTTTGAGGTTACAATTTCACATGTTTTAAAACTCGGCTTTCGGTAGAAATTAAACATCGAACTTTTTTTCAACGAAAATTGAAACCTGCTCCTGAGGTATAGGGATGCTGAATAAGAATAGTACATGTTTGATACCAACCAATTATTCTGTTCTGCGAAAATCAAAATTTAGTGTGATGGTAGCGCACTTTGACAGACGAATGTTCGTCATGCTCAAACCCTAAAATAAAATTTCAACTAAAATTTGACATAAAATATTGTATTATTATATTAAAACATGTAAATTTGAACAAATGCATTTAACACAAAGTGTATTTGATTTGTAAAGATTTGGTTATGCAATAAACCCATTTTCGGATAAAGGTTGGTTATCTATTACTGTACTACCACTCTTCATTTATTATTAAATTAATTGGAAATAAAATTATTTTTTAAACTTATAGGCAGACTCAGAAAAATAGTTGGGTAAGATTGCGACATTCGTGGTGACAAAGTTTTAATATGGAATCCTATAGGACTTTTTGTAAGAAATACGAATCTGAAAGTATTAAACGAATATCTCAAATAGTTTTCGAGATATCGATTTTCTTACTTTTAACAAATCTATGACCAATTGCAGGGGTGCTTTCGCGCCCCTATAAGGCATTGGAAAGGGGGGGTAGGGGGCGACCTTTCATTGTTTATGTGACCAGTCACAGGGGTTCCTTTTCGCCCCCAATGAGGCATCGGAGAAGGTTTAGGGATGAGATATGCATTATTCGATCATTCAATTTAACAGACAAAATCGATATCTCGAAACCCATTCGAGATATTGATTTTAAAAAATCCGAATTTTTTCTCGCAAAAAATTATTTTGCAATACATATGAAAAAAAGGTAAATAAAAACAAAAGTTAACAATTATCATAAAAAATTCATATCTCGAAAACTGTTTCAGACTTTATAAAGCGTGACGAATGATTTGAAAATGATTCTTTTTTAACGACTTAGTTTCAGGATCCTAAGCTAAGAATACTTCAATTTTAAACGAAGTTTCGAAGTGTGTAACTGTTAACGATCCAATTATGCTTGGATTAATTATTTTTAAACCTTCCAATTAGAAATGATATAATTTTAAACGTTTTTATAGTGATTAAACTTGAATGGTTCACAATATTTAAAATTCTTTAAATTTGAACGGTGAAAAAGAGTGAACTTTTTCATATAGAAATCTTATTTTTTAATAATAAAATCTATCTATTCACTTTGCATGACATTTGATACTATATTATATGCTATGATACCTCTTAATCATTTTTATGAACTTTAAAATATCTGTAATTTCAATTTAAAGATTTAGTTTTAAATGCGCAATTCTGACGCAGTTTAACTTTTGAGGCCTTGGAACTAAAGTTATGCTTAGCTTCTAAAGTTTAAATTCACAAATGCTTCTTTCGAAGTTTTTTAATTTTGAAATGCTCAAGGAGAAACGTTACTACTTTTTGAATTTTTTAGTTTGCTATGTTAGGTTTTATAACCAGATGAAAATAATTTCAAACGTACAGTTCGTAATGCTTTTTTAGAATGAATAAATTTAAAATTAATCAATTCTGCAGGTTGTCAGTTTTTAAATTTCCCCATGTAAAAACAAGTGTTCGGTAGGTTTTGTGCGGATACTATCATCCTCCTCCATGATTTATTACTCTTTTAATATCAATTATAAAAATGCAATCCTTAAAATAAAATAAAAATAAAACCTCTTTAATACCTAGAAAATTCTTAGAAAATGTATTTAAAATTCTTTAAAATGTTAGTTAATCTTGGAAATCCTCTGAAAGTCTTGCGAGTCTTTTTAAATTTACGAAAATATTGTAAATCCTACGGAATCCATTCAAATCCTTCAAAATTTAAGGAAATTATTTAAAACCGCACACTAACCGAAGTATTTGAAATTATCTTTAAATCTTTAAAATTCTACTATATACCTTCATTTTTCTAAAATTCTTTGTAAACTATAGAAACATTACAGAATGTTTAGAATTCCTTTGAAATCTTTAAAATTCTATGAAGTCTCTTAAAATCGTTAAAAATACGCTAAAGCCTCATAAATCCTATGAAATATTCTTTGAGAATCCTTATAAAATGTAGAATATTCTTTGAAATTCCATACATTTTGCTTTAATCTCTTAAAATTCCTTTAAAATCTGTTAAGCAATATTAAATCCCTTAAGTAACTCTTGTGCAATCCTTGGACTGCCATAATTTTTAAAAAAATTTCTTTAAATTTTTTAAATTTCCTTAAAACGTTTCAAAGCTTTGAAAATTTTTTGGAATAATTTCAAACCTTCGAAATTCTACGAATTCCTTTTAGATCTGTTGAAATTTACGAATAAATAATATGTTCACTTTCTTAGCGTAGTGATATTTAAAGGAAAGAAACTAGGCTTTTCAGGTGATTAAGAAAACCCATAAGTTCGAAACAATTCTGATAAAATTGTTTTTCGAATTGATCAATTAAAAAAATGTAAGTTTAATTTCAAATAATTTAAGTTTCGAAGAGTTCTAACGTTTAAAAATGATTTTATTTTGTACTTCATTATTCAATAGTTAAATTGCACATAGCTCTCTGTCCGTATACAATTTTCTGACACCGTCCCCTCCAGGACACTTCTCTGGATCTATGAAAATAAATTTTAAGTTTGTAGGTACAGACGTCACTTTGTCTTTTTGATACGTGGAAAACTTCAAATTAATTTAAAAAAATAAATTCCCTAACTTTTCGACGGATTCTCGAAAAATAAAAAATTTTCCATACATTATTTTAAGAAAAATTCTGTAACTCTAAAGTGAATCTTTGTACTTTTTTGAATTTACCCTTCGAAAAATTCCCTAACTTTTAGGTCAATTCCCCAGTTTTAAGTAAATACTACCTTGAGTTTTTTAGGCAGAAGTCCCTAGCTTTATTTGAATTCACCAAACTTTACGGAATTTTCTCTACAGTCTCTTAGAGAAAATTCATTAACTTTGAAGTAAATTCCCAAATTTTTCCTCCGAAATTTTAGATTTACTAGCGTCCCAAACATTTAAGACCGATCAAATTTTCATCTTTTTAAAGAAGTTATGTTTTAAATCAGTATTACTGGGGCTTATCAAATAAAACGTGTATTAATTGTCTAAAATATCTTAGAAATTAAAAAAATATAAATAAACAATTATCAATAAAAATAATCCTAGAATTAAACAAAAAATAAATAAAAATGGTGTTAAGATTGTTCATTAAGTATTACATAATTAATTATAAATATTTAATATTTTTCCCATATTCTATTAATAACCTGACATCCCCATGATAAATCTGTTAGAGCGAAATGAGGGTATTTTGCTCCCCCAGTGCGCAGTATTGGCCTTAGAATTGGATAGAGAGGAGGTACTCTTACCCCAATTTCTGCCTATTTAGGCCCGTCTTTCTTAGTAGGAGATGCTTTCCTCGATGCTGCACCGATTTCAGATCCACATGTTTTGCAGTCCACAGGACCCCACGGATCGACACATTAGGTGCTTAAAATTACCACTCTTAAAAAAAAGACTATTCACTTTCGAAAACTAATTAATTATTTATAAATTAATCAACTGTTTTCATTCATTATACACTCTTTATTTTTAATTCTTCAGAATTGCCACTTCACAGAATCATAAAATATGTCTGACACATTCATGTTAATTCCTCTTCACATCCGGAAAATATCAGCTTTGCAACGAAAATGTAGATCTACATTAAGTCACTTTTTCTTTTTTTTTACAGAAAATTTTAATTATCTCTTAGACCTTGTCACATTTTAGGAGAAACTTTAATGCACTTTATCCGTTTTTGGAATTGACAACAATAAATAAATGATAAAATTGTGGAAATTACTATTCATTTGAGTGGCACTAGTGTATAAGTTACTAATTTTGTTTTGTTTAAGTCAATGGCTACAAATTTTAAACGTAATTTTGTGCACCTTAGGGTATTCCCCTCAAGTGACACTATGAGACTGCTTAGCAAGCAGAACTGTCAAAGCGTGCTTGCCTGCGAGCATAGCGTTGCTGCATGGGTGGGGATTGTCCTGATGACAAACGTACACTTGATGCATGCTGTGTGCCAAGAGCGGTATGGATGCGTAAGTGTGTAGACGTTCAGATGTTTTGATTGGTTGCATGACCGCATGAATCATGAATCCAGGTGAGGTTTTCCGTCGCAGGTAGCTGGAATTTCCAGTAACTTTATAACCAATTTATTAGTAGTATCTGTCCCAATAATTAGGTATTTTCACTTCAACCATCAGATAACTTCACTTCGTTAAAGCTGAGGGGAAAACAATGAACCAAATGTATAGAACAAAACTTTATATCGTTATTATCTTCGTAATGAATAATAATTACTGTCATTTTATTGTGTCATTAAATAGTTCTTAAAAAATAAAAACTATTTTTCAAATACACTTACATAGAAAAATTAGTTTTTACGAAGATATTAGCAAAATAGGGCAAAAA
>JAWWLR010000149.1:42623341-42634462 GCA_035041075.1 Acraspis erinacei
GTCCAAGTGGGCAAAACAAAAATTAGGTTCTTTGGAAATAGGTTCAATCAGAATTGAGATCCTTTCGAACCCCAAGTGTGGTGTCATTTGGAGCTCATTTATCGTTTTGGGTTCCTTTTCAGCAAGTGGGGTTCATTTTTGTCGCAGCTCCTTTGGAACCAAAAACGGGTTCCAATGGAAACCTTAGTTTTTTCTGTGTTCCGGAGCTCAAAATCCAAGATAGACCTTTCAATTTTCACGCTACGAGAAAGAACCAATCAATAAGCTTAGTCAGAGATAGAAACTTGTCATTTGGAAAAGTGTAAATTTGTGTGCATTACATTACATAAACATTTTATGGGTAGTAATCGAATAGGGGATACTTTTCAAGAGCAACACTATCATTTTTATTTTTGAGCAAAAAATGACAGCAGAAATGGTTTTAATTTTCTGTGCATTTTTTGCGAAGACCTCTATTCGGAAGAAAAAATCTAGGCATTAGCGCGTAAATTATTTTCACGCTTTAATAGCAAGCATTTCTCTTGGAATATATTCATGGATGCTTCTATTTTTCTCACAATGCAATCCGACGGAAAATAAGCACAGCTCACATGCAAAAATGCCAAAAGTTACTAGGGTTAATAGCAAGCGCTCCTTGCTCAATAGGCAGGAGGCATGGCCTACGGCTATGCCATTCAGGAAAATAGTAAAGCGGGACCACTACTTGCATTTTTGCATAAGCGTTCGTACTTTTAGGGCAATAGATTGTGTCCTGCTCAAAACTCATGACCTCGGAATTTTCTTTCCGTGTACAGTTTGTCTATAGAGGAGGCCTTGATTGGTTATATTGGCAGAGCATCTACACGGAAAAAATATTTTATTAAATATCCAGTGGCTTTGTCACATAGTGATTAATCATCATCTGAAAAGCATATAACGTTTTAACAGAATCTCAGAGGTTGAGCTCGCCAAACTAAGTGCAAGTCACTGAATATCTAGTACGCAAGGACTTTATATGCTCGGAGACAAGAAATCAGAATTCTAAGGGACAGTTTATGAAAATTTAAAACACCATTTCTCAACGAAAAAAATGATTGCTTCCCTTATTGTTATATGATCTTCATTTTTATAGTTATTATTACACAATTCTCAAACACGGTCGCTTACACATATATTGGCACGCTTGAACGCTTTAAACAATCGCACTCGCTCAGGATTCGAACCCTACCTATTGCTACCTAAACTCTTGTATTCTACCACACGCTCTAACTCATTTCGCTATCGAAACTCTTAGATCTTGGGTCCACAATCTTGGACAAGGATTTTAAGGCAGCATCATACCAAGTCGTAGGTAGAAATTCGAATTTAACTTTACTTATGTCCAAAAAGCCTCAATATTCTTTTTTGATTAAATATTTAAAAAGTTTATGGACTATCTTTTGATAATAATTTCTTACTCAGTTTTTAATGCGAAGTAACAGTTTCTAAACAGTTATTTAAAATATGTCAAACAAATAATTGAATTTCACTCATTTCAAAAAGTTCTCAAAACTTTTTGCCTTTTAATTTTCAAAACGTTAATAATGATCCGAAAGTAATGAGTGATAAAGATAAGGTATAAGTAACAAAAAATACTTTAATAACCTCAATGGCAAAAAAAATTATTTTCCGCTATACGAAAACCTCCATAGAGGAGATGACTCGAATATGACATAGGGCTCGAATATGGCACACTTGGATTTCTGACAAACTAAAACGTGTACTCCGTTAGCAATAGTAGGAGTTGAATGCTCTTTAGTATAGTCGAAACAAATGTAAGCTTCATTGTTCGATGTGCATTATTGGAAACGTGAGAAAAAAATATATAAACAGTCATCCTCGAGTTCATTTTAGTTGAGCCTTGAATGTCCATTTTTTATCTTGTGAATGGAATTTTATTAATAAATGTCGCTTGTAATAGTGCAGTCAGGTTAGTAAAATAGTATTGCAAAGGAGATATGGAGATATTCTCTTTAAAGGTTATGCTTTTTAGACATGAATAATAATTTGTAGGTAGTATCTCGAATATGACACACCAAGAGTGGCTCGAATATGGCACACTTTTTTTTACAAAAAAATCACAGTTAGGCATTGTTAAACTTTCTGAATGTTAACAAGAATAGGTTGATGAATTCGCGTACTTAATCCATTTTCTGTAATAGATCCTACACTTTGTCAGGGGAGAAATCTTGGGTAGAGTGTATTACCTGCAACGAAAGATCCCAGAGTTGTTGCATCGAAGAATTATCAGATTATTATTATGGATTATTATGGATGTGAGACTATTGTCAATAAGTTCGCTGTATATTGTATTCTTCAAAATTATATTTATAAATATTTGCATACTCTTTACTTGTTTATTTTTGGTGTATTTTGATTTTTTTCTATGTGTGGCATATTCGAGCCACTCTTTTTCGATTTTCGAAAACCTCGTTTTTGAAAAATCTTTACTTAAAAAATAACTGCTGGCGATATGAAAAAATCAACCTTACCATTCGAAAGTTTATTCAATAGCCTTTCGAATTACCTGTTATTCATTCAATTTTCGTTAATAGTCCCCGACAATCCACCGAAAAGGAGTTTGTGTGCCATATTCGAGCCATTTCTTCTAAGTATACGGATTGCCAAAAGATTAACTATTTCAATTCCTAGGCATTTTCTATGATCAATAAATTCTTTCCCAAAATATCTCGCCTTCATGTAGAAGTTAAAAATAAAATACCACAAAGTTAAAACTGAAAAATTGTAAATAATATTAACGACATTTTATTATTATTTAAGATTCACATATATCACTTCTATTAAATGAAAAAGGATAATTATCAAGAAGATCTATCAGCAAAGTTTGAATGTTGGACGTTAAAGTGGAATTAAAATTTTGGCTTATTATAAATTTAATTTCTTAAATTTCAATATCTTAGGGTCAAGTATTTCGAAAAGCACTTCAACTTCTCTCCCGATTTGACAAGTTGTCTTTATCAATTGAACTCAAATTTTAAAGCTCAAGCGCTTCTAATGATGAATTTTGCAATATTCATGATTAGAAGCGTTTAAGCTCTAAAATTTTAATTGGAATCAGAGCCATGTCAAGGACTTTTCAAATTATCTCGTTAATTTTCGTATTATGCAATATGATATAACGTCTAATTAAATGTGATTGAATAACTGTTTCTATTATAAATCAGTATAAAAAAATAATGTGGTTCAGAAAGTAAATCCCCTGACATTTTCCAATCAAAGCAAATTCCCAGCGTAATAAATATCCTTCCAGTAAATAAAATCACAAGCAATAGCATTAGGTAAAAAACGAAATAGGGGCAAAGCATGCGAAACGCGCAACAGTCGCCGCGCTACGGGAAACCTTCGCTGCTCATTTACAGTTTTTCAGTGACAGTCGTGTAAATTCTATAACTCCGTATTCTCAATTCTCTGATTACTTCTTTTCTAAATTCTTTTTCACAAATCACATAAAAGTTCGTTCACCATCAAATAAAATGTGATACATTTTTTAATATAATTTACCAACGCGTTGCTTGAATCTCCATTCTTCAAAATTATTTAAGAATATCTTATACTCTAGAGAAATGTTGATTATTCGTCAGAAAGAATCGCTTGGTTTTTGGAATACTTTTTCATAAAAATGATAAAAAAAATTTCCAGTGACTGTTTTTGAAAATGAATTGACTTTTCTTTTAATATTTTAGAAAATTTTCTGAAAACTCAGCACACTTTTCTCTTTATCTAAGAGTCATAGAATACTCACTTAAGATTTAAGGTCATGTGGAGAGAGGGTCAGGTGATCATATTCATACCTTACCGACACTTTTTTATTTCCTAACTTATTTTCACACGAAGCGCGACATCGAGTTGCGTATTTGGGATAATAATCAAGCAACATTAAGAAAGTTGGGTCTGGTCTAAAATTTTAATAATTATGAAAAACCAAAAAATTATTTACAATAAAAACTTTTTTCATAATTATAAAAATTTAGGAAAAGGGTCACCTTTCTTAGTGCTTGTTATTTATTATTCCAAATTTTCAACTCGATGTGACGATTCGTTTGAAAATAAGTTAGAAAATAAGAAAAGTGTCGGTAAGGTAAGAATATGGCTCCGTGAACCACTCATCACATGGCCTTCAGGGATTATTTTCTTTCGTGTAGGTCCACAACGGCCGCACAGGTGCTGTTCGGTCTTATAGGTTTGAGACTATTGAAAATAACTCTTCTACAAGTTCTCATATTTCAGAACACGTAATTAGATATTTTCATAAAAATTACTTGATTATCTATTATATATATATATTTTTTTTTTGAAGGGGTACATATATTGAGGTCACACTTTTTTATTTTCGAAAACCTCGCTTTTACCTAATATACATTTTTAGAAAAACAGTTGAGGAAAAGAATCGGTTAAGCCAATCAAACGTCTATTTAATTATATTTAGAATTACCGATTTTACATTAAATTTTGGTTGATAGACCCCTGGCAATCTATCGAAAAGAAGTTGGTGTCCCATATTTGAACCCTTTCCTTATAAAAATAGTTTCCATTTTTTTCCTTCAAGAACATTTTTGTGAAATGAAGATTGAAAATTTAGATAATAATTACGCATGTCGGATATAGATTACCTGATTGGTGCATCTCATGTTTTCTTCACGAGAAATAAATTTGGTTAGCATTAACAATGTCATTATAAATGAATGTAAGGGGTCAGACTGCTCGTGGCTCATCATGCAAAAATAACTATTTGTGCAAATGTAAGAACAATTTTGTTTTACTGCAAATTGCGAAATTGAAATTAATATTATAACAATCACGCGCGGATTTGAATTTGAAGTCAAGTTTCTAAATTTTTTAATTCTTTGATAATTTTCGTTATAAAATATTATTATAATACACTGATAAAACAGGGACACTTTTTGGTGTATTCAGAGCATATTCATTTTCCGCCAATCCTCGAGTAAAAAATTAGCGGGGAACTCTTCGGGGCCAGGATATACCGTCCTGAGAGTAAATGTGGCACCGTTAGTTCTTCTTGCAAAAATATATTTTACATAGTTGCCGTTAAAGCCTTTGATACATTTCTAAAGCTTTCCAAAATGAAAGTTAATTTTGTTAAGCAGATATTTCCAACCAAATTAAAAAATTTAGAGCATTTTCAAAAATTTGATTTTTTTTCAAATTTTAAAAAATGTTGCCAACGTTTCTTACAAAGGCTTGCAAATTATCCAAATAAAATCTTTAATTTCTATTTTGAAAATGTTCAGAAAAATAGAAAAAATATTTTTCGGATAGAATAGGAAATTTCATTTAAATTGTTGACTCGATATCAAATATATTAAAAACGATTTTAGTTACATTTTTCGATTAGACAAAAATTCGAAAAGTTAGAGCTTTTTAAAAATTTCAAAATTTTTTTTTATGAGTTTTAGAAAATTTTATAAGATTTTCTGGTATTCTTCAAAAAGTCTTGCAAAGGAACCTAATGACATTTTAAATTTCAATACAAATTAAAAAAGTTATGTTTTTCAACATTTTGAAAATTTTCAAATGAAGGGAAAAAATGTTTAATAGGTTAAGAAATATCAATCCAAATTTCTCCTAGATATAAAATATATGTATTTCGAAACTATTCTAATGAAATTTCTTAATTAGACAATAGTTTAAAAAGTTGGATCATTTTCATAAATGTGCAATTTTTGTTTTTAAGAGATCCGTAACTTTTAAGCGTTGTTTTTAGTAGAATTGAACAAGATTTACAAATTATCTAGATGAAGTTTTTCAATTGGATATACGTCATCGAGCGCGAAGCGCGAGTTTCGTAATGAGAACGTAATATTCAAAGCTGTAGGTGCTTTGAGAACCTTCTTTAAAAACAAATCGAACAAAGTTTCAGTTACAATTTATGGCTGTAATTCCTCAGAAGTTTGAATCACAGTTTTCGATGAAAGTTATAATATTTATTATATTTGAAAAAATTTAGTTAAAGTGTACGCATTAAACGTATGAAAACAAGCACAAAGCGCGAGGGTGTACCCGCGCGCCCCAGGCGCGCTGAAATCTAGAGCGAAGCAACGCGCGTGCGCAGCTCGCGGTGAGAATGTACCCGCGCTATATAATTGAAGTATATAATACTCTTAGAGTATGTAGCCTGATCCTTGCATGCGGGGTTATAAAAGGATGGACGAAACCTTTTCCCTAGCTGCTAGAGGGGCAAGCAATGATAACACCAAAGATAGTTTTAGTAAGTACGGTTAAAAGCAATTGACCGCGCAGGGCTCTCCTCAAACGATCGAACAATAATTTCGACTACTCTAGAGTTGGGGGAGTCAATGTGATGGACCGGCTGAATCTCAATGCTTTTGAGTGGACCGATTGACTCAAGGACAACCTGCTAGAGTGCTACAATACCAGTATGGCCCCTAAACGAGAAGATTATATGGCACGACTGCATGATTTGTTGGTGTAAGAAACACCCAGAGTTTTCGCGTTTTTCGCATCAACGACTGCGAAACAAATCCGAGAAACTCCGGATAAGCGGAGCCCCTACTCAAATGCAGCCAGAACAAGCTGGTAACAGAGAAAGAGAGTCGAAACTGAGACCAACTGAAAACAGGCATTCAATAGTGGAAGAGCGATGCTTTTTGATGAGAAGAAATATCAACATCCAGGTTTCTCTTGAGCCCACAGATCTGGCTGAACTAAATGACTAGCTTCGTGGAGATTTTCCGAAGAGTCCATCCTCTGGACTATCAACTATGATATGTATAATATAGCTAGAACTTTGGCAGATGAAAAGCATAAAACATAACCAATGACTGAACATGATACCAAAATACGAATGCAGAAATTGAGTGTGTCTTTGATTACAAAACATCTGCAGGGATTTCATAGCTAGAGTTCGAAAGTTCACGTGTGAACTGCGGATCCATCATCACACACTGAAAAAGTCAAAGTTACTGACCATCAGGCAGCATATTCTTGTAAAAATACGGGTACTATTTAAGGCTAGGAGAAGTTTAAAGGGAAGAGAGAGAGATGGGTTTTTGACCCATCTCGACTCTTCCAAGATCCTCCAGGTGCTGTTGACCACACGCCCAAACCAGAGGAGATCGAGGCATTTTTGAGAGAAGTCTACGAAGTCCATCATCTACTGAAAGATAAGTCAAAGAACATACATGGCTTCAAGGAGCTTTGCAGTGTCCTTATAACTCCTAATTTAATCTAAAGTCTAGTATCTAAAGTCTAAGTATCTAAAGTCTAATATATAAAGTCTAAGACTCTAGAGTCGGAAGAGCCTATTCCAGAGTGGTTGGTGGAAGGTCGCACAGTTCTCCTCCCGAATACCTGATGATCTTTGTTAGAAGTCAGTGGCTTAGTCTAAGAAAAGTTAAGGAATTCATTTTCACGTTGATCCATCTAACAATAGTAAATATGCACATATTAAGAATGTGAATTAAATGGTTTCCACTGAACATTCGTCACTGGAGTAACCAAAGGTTCAGTGTGAGAACGCGTGTAGTGTTGGAGGTAGCGTACAGCAACGAAAGGTTGGTCGCTCTAATACTCTTTGCTCGATCAAGTTTAGACTCGAAGGTAGAGTAGAGTCTGGTAGAGCTACGAAAGCTTGGTGAATTAGGTACTAAACGGAAGATCGGGTTCTGAGAAAAGTAAGGATAAGAAACAGAGATTCTTAAATACGTCTAAAATGTGAGGCAGACGTTGTAGAATCGTCGGTAGACATTTAAATCCTAACTAAACAGTCTAAAACCAAGCTAATACCGCGCGCTTTAGCCCATTACGCTGCAAAACCAGGGCTTAGGGAGGATATATTTAAAAAATTTTTTTGTTTTAAACTTTTTATATGAATAGGTGGATTTACAAATGTTTAATTTAAATATTCGTTTATTACGTTAAATTTCAATGAAATTTCGCAAGATAAAAAAGAATCTAATGATTATAGCTCTGCTAATATTATTTAGTTAATATTTAAAAATGAAAAATTCAGCCATCAAAAATAATTTGTTGGTATATTAAAGTTAAAAAATCGATTCAGATAAAAAATACTTGAATCTGGAATTAATATTCTAACTTTAAAGTAGAATTTGAACATAAAATCGTAGATTTATTGCTGAAATTAGGAGAAATAAGTTTTAAAAATGAAAAACTTAAAATAATGAAATTTTGCTAAAAGCTAGTAATTATAGGTATATTTTTATGAAATATAAGAATGCATATTATATGATATTATAAATATAGTATAGTATGTATAGTATGGTATGATTAAAAAAACTATACAATTCCGATAAATAAAATGTGGAAGTTTACGCAATCTCAATGTGACGCTATTTTGAATTAAGTGTACGGATATAAGACAATTTTTGATGAGGTCAATACTGCATAGGCATTGATATCAGCAAGTATGCTACTTTTACTTTCAACCGGCCCAGAAAAAAATTACTGGATTGAGAATAATGAATAAAATAAATGTTTTCGACATTTTAACCATTTTCGGCATTTTAACATGAGTGTGCGAACATAAGATGATTTTTGATAAGGTCAATTTATTATAAGAACTTTTGTTACCGTAGCATACAACTTCTACGGTACATTGATATTAGAAAAAAGCAATTATTGGTCCGAACATTACGAGAAAAATGTAATTTTCCCTAATATTGACTATTTTACTATATTTTTAGTCCACAAACATAAGATCATTCAGCAATTTCATGATGTTTAATCGTATTCAAAATGTTTATTTAGCTAAAATACTTTTAACTTTGAAACTAAATATTTTTTTACTTATTCGTTGAAATAATTTCAACGTAGGCTGATCTGAAACGAAGTTTTTTAATCTTTCAAATAATTTTACTTAAAACGTGGAAGATTGAGTTTCTGCACAAATAGTAGTCTTTAAATCGAAGTATACATTTTTATAGGGTCAAATGAAGTGTACCCTACCTTTCTGTCGGTATTTTAGACACTTATATCAACATAGTATACAACTTTTACTCTGAACCTGCATCAGAAAATAAATATCATTTACTTGGACATAACGAGAAACATGTAAATTTTCGGGGATTTCACATTTGACCATGTTTTTCGAACTCTGACCATTTTTTAATGCTCAAACTTAAAATGCGAATGGAATATCGTTAGAAACATATAAAACACAGAGAGAGCAGATGCTAGTAAATGAAAAATCCCTTATTTATTATCGTAAAACAAGCTTGTTAGTTATTGTCCTTAAATTTAAATTTACTTCCTATGTTAACTTTATCATAACCAGCCGTATTCCAAAAAGTAAGTTGTCTTTTTATTCCATACCAATTTAAAACGTCAAAAACGAAAAATTTAGAAGTACCAGTGAAATAGCCAAATAGAGTTTAAATTATTTTCTCCTTTTGCTGTAAATTTGTTTTAAATTTAAACGAATATTAAATATTTACCAGTATTCCAGCGACTCGTATCACCTGTAATACAATCCTCTTTGTTCATCAGCTTTTTTTGCAATTCTCTAATGTTATCACAGTTCGGAAATTTTCCCGACATGCCGGATATTACTATTTCATCACCAGTCATTGTTGTGAGATCCATATTTTCGATTTGTAGAAAAAATACCTTAATGTTATTACTTTATTGAATTAATATATATATATATATATATATATATATTATTTAAACAATTTTTTGAACCTAATTTATTAATTATTTTTAAAACAATTTATTTGATCAGTTTTGCCATTCGCTGATCGTCTTCAATAATATTGCGCGACTCGGCACTCACGCTTTCTGCATGCGTTCCCTGAGGTTTACTAAACTTGACAAAACTGTCGCGCAATATCAGAATTTCATTTACAAGTGCTTCACATTTTATAGCGCTTAAAATTTGTGGCCTGAAGTGGGGACGTACAATGACCGGCACAAAGCAAGTATAGTGGAATCAGGCTGGTTCAAAGCTTTCTGTCTATATACACCAGTAGCGAACATTTAGTTTTTTTCGTACGACTTCAATTAATTATCCAAGGTCCAGAAGATGGGAAAAATGATAATTTCATTAATATAAGGCAAATCTCTTTAGGTTTTAATTTTTGATTCCATTACCCACAATTTTTGTAATGAATATAAGGGACCATTGTGAACTAGTTTTTACATTCGTATATTATATTTGAAGAGACTTTACTTCTTTTAATGTGTTTTTATACCAAAAATTCAACCAAATTCGATCTGTTCCTACTAGATTAAAAAAATCTCCGTGTTACGTTATTTAAAAGTTCAAGAATTTTAAGAAATTAGGAACCATTTCATAGGATTTTAAAACGTTTCGAAATATTTCTAAATAAGTCACGGGAGTTTAAAAGATTTTTAAGGGTTTCATGTGATCCGAAATATTTTTAAGAATTTTGAAGAATATAAGGGAATTTAATCAGATTTCGAAGATCTAAAGGGATTTAAAGAGATTTCATTAAATTTTAAATCATTTCAGGAGATTTCAAAACATTTGCAAAGATTTTAAATGTTGGCTGAAAGCAATAATAAGTGCAAAAATATTACAACTGAGACTTTTAAGCCAGAAAGATTAATTCTTTACCAAACAAAACAAGAATGGCGAGAATGTCACAGTGAACCACATGGGGGGAGGGAAGGGTAAAAAATTGGCCAAAATTGGGCCTCGAGGTTTATGGAAGCCCCTTAAGTATATCAAATATAGCTCAAATTTCCACTCGGTAACATGGCCTCAAATGCAAAGTCACGGACAAAAATTTAGAAATAAATGACAATGAATTTTTTGAATGATTTATGTCTATACGAATTATTTATGTTCATTTGGCGCATCTGAAAATTAAGAATAGAGATGAATATCTTAGTTTTAAAGATGTTTAATTATGTTGAGGTCACATCTCTTACTAATAATATAACTGTCAAATTCCCTAAGGTATCTTCTTTATGATATACTAATTGTACTTTGTTAAATTAGAATTTCGCATGCTGAAAAAATTGGAATAAGAAGATGCGTACACGCAGAAAATGTGTTCGTGAAACTTTACTGAACTTTTTAACAAAGTTGGGATATAAGGACAAGTTCGGGATTCTTTCACA
>JAWWLR010000149.1:42695971-42708117 GCA_035041075.1 Acraspis erinacei
TTATATCCGTCGTCATTTCCTGGGTGGTTTCCCACTACGGTTACGATGAGAGTTTTTTTTTTATATATGTACTTATAATTATGATGGTTGTAGGGGAACATCCCCTTGAATGAAAGAAATGTGAATTGATAGAAGAAATATATATGTTAAAGTCAAGCAAATATTTTCTTGGCTCATAAAACTATTTGCCCACATCAAATTTTTCGACATTTGAAGCAAAAATATCCGACTGATTTAAAAATATATTTCGTTGACCTAGATAATGTGCGAGTATAATAAAGTGATTCGTACTTTAATTGTAATACATATTTACTTAAATGAACCTATAATATATTTGCTTGACTTTAAAATGTATTTCTGCTATCAATTCACATTTCTTTCATCCCAAGAAATATTCCCCTACAACCATCATAGTTATAAGTACATATTAAAAGAATTGACACCGGAACCGTAGTCGGAAACGACATCGGAAACGACGTCGGATCCGATCCCAAATTCCTATTTTGTTTCCGATGTCGGTAACTTTGTCATTTTCGGCGTCGTTTCCGATGTCATTTCCTACGACGTTTCCGGTGCTGTTTCCGATATCGTTTCCGACGTCAGATTTTTCGATAGAGTCCAAAATAATCAACAACTTTTTGGTCAAAATGTGAGATACTTGCTTCTTTATTTCCATCTAGAATAATAAATTCAAATAAAAATTATATCTCATATCATTATCTAGACTTTTCGTGAAATTTTGCATTATTTAAGATAGAATTTCTTTCATAACAATAAATTATAAATTATTATTAAAAAACTTCCAATTTTAAATCATTTTTAATTATAGAGAAACAAAAAAATACAGATACCATTAAACAGATTCCATTAAAGCTGTGGAAGGAGTGCATGGGTTAATACAAAAAGTTAAATCCATTGTTATATGGTTTAAAAAATCTAAAAATTCAAGCGATGAATTAAGAGCTGCTTCTGATCTAAAACTCAAACAGGACGTAGATACAAGGTGGAACTCTACATACTACATGTTGATAAGTGTTAGAAGTATAATATATTCAACTCGTATTCACGAGCTCTACTACTGCGTCTGCGCAGCTCGCACCGTCGCGCGCTGCTCGCTCGCCGCCGGTGCTGCGCCGTCTCTTCCAGTTGTTCGCTTGAACTAACCAGACGCATTTTTCTCTGCTCAATAAAACTATCTTCTATCAAATACTGTGTTGGCTGAAGCTCTTTATTTGATAACCTATCAGGTTATGGGCTAGGCACACTTCCAGTTGCGCGAGTTTGTGATTTAACGAAAGAAGTGTTTTGACGAACAAGAGTGATAAACATCACGCACAAAGTTTTTGCTTTGTCCCGGCGTCTCAACTTTTGAAACATGGCGAGTGACGGCCAAGGCTCGGGACAACAAGCGAAGGGTGGAGCGAGCACGCTGACGCCAAAAACAAGTAAGTCATTCAATTTACTATAAAACGCGGTCGCGATTTTTTATCGGAAGTGTTTTTGTAATTATTTTCTCACGCGGACGGGAGTGTCTAAGTGCGAAACGATACGGATTGAAAATTCGTGACAGTGACGAAATTGAAAAGTAACAGTCTTTTTACGATAGTACGTAAAAGTTGCGTGTCGTTTTCTTTCATTCCACGGATTTCGACCGGCAAACATGGCTGACAACGCGTGTTGCAACCTGTTGCCGCGCGCCAAAAACAAAGGCCAAAATGGCTGACGGCCGGAAGCGACGAACGCGTGCATGAGTGAGAACCTCTGAGCGTGAAGACGTGCGCGCGCAATCACTCCCTCGCGCAAGGCATGAAGGACTGCGCGCGCACACGCTGGAAAGAGGGGGACCACGAAGCGTGAAGGAGAGGCGACGCTCCTACTGCTGCGCGACCGACGGGGAGTGAAAGGGTTAGATAGAGTGGGGGGAACGTGAGACGAATCTTTTTGAAATCGCGCAGAACTGACGGCGCGCACATTCGGACGTTAAGTGTTCTTGAAAAACAAAAAAAACAAAAATTTCTTTTGACTTTGTTTTAATACGTTGAACTAAAATTTGACAGGCAAGCTGATCGATATAAAGAACACACTCTGGCAGAAACTCGACCTCGCCACGACGCGTGTCGCCGAAGGCATATACATAGCCGAGAGGTCCAATGAAAGCGGTTTTTGTTTGGTGTTCACTGACGGACATATCTTGGACATTGGTGAGTCTAATTTTCGACTTTTCTTTGACGGTACAAGTGAGTGAAGAATTGTCATACAACTGACAAAGGCCGAAGTTGTGCACTGATTCGCTCTGCGCCAGGGTGTATTTTTACATCGAAGCCTGCGTCAGCTGTATGACAATGTGTAATGTCTGGCCAACATTACACGACGAGTGTGACTTTTATGTCACACTGACGGACGAAAGCAGCCTTGTGCTCGCTTGACGGACGGCTGCATGACAGTGTGTCTGCAGCAGACTCGAGTCTGATCAACTCGCAGTGAGACGTGACTTCACTCTCATGTCAGTTGATAAAACTGCTGTCATGAGAACTTATAAAAATGAAAACTTAGATTAATTCAAAATTCGATTCAACAGGTGCCGAGGTGCTCGATCAGAGCTAGATTGCTTGGCTGCAAGGTCGTTTCGAGACGATCAGCGACGACCCCAAAACACTGCAGCTGAGGGAGAAGGAAGCTGTGGCGAAGGCCAAAATGACAATGCCCCAGGCACTCAAAACCCTGCTCGCTGAGACGAGGACGAGCCGAACGCAGTCGGAGGAGCAATTTCGACTGCTCGGCGAGAAAATCGAGCAGGTCGGGGACAAGATTCCGAGCGCAATCGCCGACGCCTTCAAGGGTCTCAGCGTGCCACCTCCGACTGCAACCCCGACGGCGCCGACCATCACGAGCGTCGAGGCGTTGTCCGACCAGTCCCTCTTGCCGAGAGAGGCGAGAAAGCGACCAGCAGCTCGTGTCGACGTGAGCAGCCCGGTGCGGGCCGCGAGAGGAGGCACTGCCGGCCAACCGACCGCAGTCTCCAACAACATCACTGCTCCGTCGGCTCGGCAGAGCGACGGACGCTCGCGACCCACGATCGACGAGAGGGCGGCCAAGGCGTTGTCTTGGCGGCGCCAGTCTGACGAGCTGCTGCGTCAGAGCGTCCAGATGGGCAACCGCAGCCGCCGTGACGTGTCGCCGGCTGAGGAGGGAGAGCTCACCAATGACGACGAGGGCTGGGATGCCCCGGAAGTGGTCCATCGCGAAGGGAACACCGCACGAGGCGGTGACTCCGTGAGGACAAGGTTGTCCTTCGAGGAAACGGCTCTTCGAGTTGAGCAGTACAGTCCGCAGCGCCAGGGAGCTTTCTCGTCAACCCCTCGACCCCAGGTAAAAGATTCTGCTCTCGCTCAAAATTCGACCGACGACTGTAGAGTTACTTTTCGCGATGAACACGACGTAAGTAACATCGCTGACGTTTCTGAAATTATTGCGGAACAGGTAAAGAAATCATTTGTCAAAGATAGAACCATAGAGAGCTTGTTCGCTTCGCAAGACGGTAGCCGCGTTAGTGTGGAAGTTTCGCACAATGAAAACAATGTAAATCGTAGATATACGCTTGAAAAGAAAACTCGGTTTGAAACTTTTGAAAATCTACTTTATACAGAACTAAGATCGCGAAATTTATTTTACATACTAAATGACGAACAAAGATTAAATATCGACGAAGGAAAAATTAGAACTGACGAGAACAGAGTGAAAGACATAATCCTCAATCGCTTGAGTGCAGACTATAATGAGATGTTTGCACATTTGGAAAGTCCAGTTGAAATACTGGCAAACACAAAAAGAGTCAAGCGTGCCGAAATAGGTTTAAATGAAAGTTTAGCCTTTAAGAAACTCGTCAATATTAGATATGACAAAAGCAAAGAGACGGCTTTTGACTTTATTGAAAGATTTGAAAATACTGTCAGGCAATACAAAATCTACTCAGACGACGGAAAATGTTCGGACGAATTTAAATGAAACTTGTTCTTCAACGCGGTCGAAAAATCCATTCCTGAAGTAGTCTCCACAAACTGCGTAGGAGAATGTGCTACGGGAAAAAGCGTTGACTATGAAGTACTAAAACGAGTTGTTTTGCAGGTTGGACCAAAGAAAGTCCCGACGGTCGGCCAGAAAGCGCTCTTGGCGCAGAAGGGTCGGGAAAATCATGGCTTGCCGGAAGTAGGCGCGAACCAGTGCCACATGTGCGGACTTGACGGTCATTGGAAAAATGAATGCCCGAATGAAAGCAAGCGATTCTGCTTCCACTGCAAGTCGCCAAATCATTTGGCATCGCAGTGCGATCCGCAGAGAAAGCAAACAGCAGACAGACGCTTCGACGATTCCGGGATACCCGAAAAGAAGATGAGACCTTCGCCGACTCAACCCGGCCCGAGTGGTTTTACTTCGAGAGGACGGGGCGGTCGAGGCCGCGGAGGGACTCACAGAGGTGGCTTGTCTGCGCGAAACACGCCAGGTGAGAGAAAGAAAAGGTTTAAAAAATGTTACCTGGTGGAACAGGATTCTGAAGAGTCCGAATTTAATGACGATGACGAAAAAGATGAGACAGAGGTAGATACGTTTATTGCTGACTCTGGTGCGACAGGACATATAGCGAACTCGTGACTATCTTTCAAATCGTTAGATTCAAACAACAAAGGTTACATAAGTTGCGCGAACAAAAACAATAGTGCCGATCTTACTTACGAAGGGAAAGGTTGTGTTGAAGTCAAATCACGTGACGGAAAAATTGTAAACTTAACTAACGTAATTTACGCGAAAGATTTGTCCAAAAATTTATTGTCCTTGAGAAAGTTCGCAGACAAGGGAATGAAGATATATCTTGATAAAAAACGTATAAACATATACGATCCGATTTCGCGCAACTCAGTTCTGACGGGTTTGTACAAAAAGCCTTTCTGGCAAATTGAAATAAACAACGCGAGTAAGAATGCTAATACAAATATAAACTCTGAAAGACGTTTGTACGTGAATCTAGCGACGAGAAGTGGTAAAGTGGTTCAACGCTTAGAATCAAATCAATCTAAAAGGAAAAATAAAACTCAAACGGAAAGAAAAGAAGTAACAGATAAAGACGCGACCAAGTCAGTAAACGACACAGACGAGCTTGAAAATACAATAGGTCATGGTATATTAAATGTAGGTAGATTAGAGAAATTAAACACTGTGAGGTTATGCCATATACGTTTAGGTCATATCTCTGCTGCTTACCTAAATAAAGTTAAGAGTTTATATCCGGAAATCAGAGATTTTGACGTTTCAGACTTTGACGAAGGATTAAAAGAATGCGAAGTCTGTATAATGGCAAAATTGAGAAAGTTGCCTTTCAACAAGGTAAGAAGCAGAGAAAACAAACCACTTATGCGAATACACTCGGACGTAATGGGGCCTATAAAACCTTCGACGTTTCCGGGAAAACATAAATTTATAGTAACATTCACTGATAGCTATTCCAGGTTTGCGGGATCTTATCCAATAAAACATAAAAATGACGTGCCGGATAAATTACGCGAATTCATAGTATCGACGAGAAACTTGATAGGAAAGGACGTGAAGATTGGGTATTTGTCAAGTGATAAAGGGACGGAATTTACCGGAAAAAGAATAATTGACGTTTTAAGAGAATTCAATGCAGAATTAATTACGGGATGTCCGAATACGCTAGCTCACAATGGCGTCGCGGAGCGAATAAATCAGACGTTGCAGAAAAAGATTCGAGCTCTCCTTTTTGACTCTGGTTTGCCCGGAAATATGTGGGACGTAGCGTTGGAGGTCGCAGTTTACCTATACAACTTGAGTCCTCATAAAGCATTGAACATGAACGTACCACTTAAGCTGCTAGCTCCAAATTTCTCATATGACATAAATCAGTTAAAGCGTTTCGGTTGTATAGTGTACGCGACAAAAGACACAGACACAAAATTCGACGCGTTGGCCTCGAAGAACGTGCTCGTAGGTTACACAAGAGACGGCTATAAAACACTGGATCCCACGACTAGAAAAATTACCGAGTCCAGAAATGTTAAATTTATAGAAAGATTAGTTTACAAAGACGTTTTTCTCGCTGAAGACTTACAAATCGATTTTGAATGCGAGGAAATAGACGAGCAGGTAAACATCGATGACG
Organism: Acraspis erinacei; assembly: GCA_035041075.1. Classification (NCBI taxonomy): domain Eukaryota; kingdom Metazoa; phylum Arthropoda; class Insecta; order Hymenoptera; family Cynipidae; genus Acraspis; species Acraspis erinacei. The sequence continues at coordinate 42,702,144 of JAWWLR010000149.1, forward strand.
AAAGCTGTGAAAATGAGGGAGAGGCTAAGGAATCGATTAAGAGAAAAAGGGGAAGACCGCCTAAAGTAAAATCTAGAGAGGAAGTTCTCTATGCATTTTGTAGTAAAAATCGGGATAATGACACTAGCTTAGTGCGCGATGAGGGCCTTTATGCGCTGCTGACGAGAATTCAAGGCGATCCTGCTTCTTACTAAGAGGCAATGAGCCGTACCGATAGAAGAGAGTGGTTAGAAGCAATTGAACTAGAATTAGACGCTTTAAGGTTAAATGAAGTATACGAGATAGTAAATAGACCTCGCACTGACGATAAAGACGATAAAGACGAGAAGGTACTGCGTTGGCGAAGGTCACTGTATGGCTTGAAGACAAGTCCCAAAAATTGGTATGATACCTTCGCGAAACGCATGAAAGAACTAGGCTTTACGACGAATGATGACGATCCATGCTTGTTTGTTTTGAGAATTAAAAACGCGATTTTATTAGCAATTCTGTATGTTGACGATATAATACTAGCTGGTAATGACGAAACTGAAATAAATAAAATTATAGGTAAATTGCAACAAAAATTCCAAATGAAAGATCTCGGAGAGCCGAGTAAGTACCTTGGAATTAAGTTGGTTCGCGATAAAAATAAAAGGACACTCAAGCTAAGCCAGACGAAGTTTATTGAGAGTATGCTGAGGCGCTTTGGCTACGAACAGACGAAGTCACAGAGAACGCCTATGTCTACGAATCAAGTTCAAAATAGGGAACGCAGAGAAAGAGAAGATGAGAATGTTAATTGTAATGCGATTAATCCGACCAGGTATAGAGAAGCAGTAGGTTCGCTGCTGTATTTAGCGAATGCTACTAGGCCGGATGTGTCGTATTCGGTTAACATACTCAGTCGCCATCAAGCTTGTCCGACGGAAAACGATTGGAAAATGGTCGAGAGAGTATTCAAATATCTCATCGGGACGAAAGACTTAGCGCTTACTTATAGAGGGAAGGGACAAATACTAGACGCTTACTCTGACGCTAGCTGGGCTGATAGTAAGGATTCAATAACAACGTGTGGATACGTGATTAGGCTGTACGGTGATCCAATTGCTTGGAGAACTAAAAGACAGAGAAGCGTATCTATTTCTACTTGCGCGGCAGAGTATGTGGCCATGAGCGAGACGTGTCTAGAATTATCGGCTTTGACGGATTCTGTAGAGAGAATTGTCGGGAGTAACATATGTCCGGTTACATTGTTCTGCGACAACAATGCCGCTAGATCTAGCACGGAAATACAGGGAGGAGTTCGACTGAGACACTTGCGTACAATTAGAGAAAATTATGTTAAACAGTGTGTTAGAGACGGTTTAGTCAACGTGGTTTGGGTTCAATCTAAAGATCAATTAGCAGATATATTCACGAAACCACTGTCTTTCATAATACATGCGAATCTCACAAAGCTAATATTTAACGATGACGATTGCTAATTTGCAGGTGAATACTCAAGTGAGAACTCTCGATATGCTATGACAGAAGAAGAGTACCAGAGAGTACTGAGAGAAAAAGAGGAGAGACGACATGCGAATGCTCAAAGGGAGGACCAATACTCGCGCGCATATCGGTATCCTGACGAACCGAAGGTACCGTTGGAACATCAACCTGCTTGGGCAGGTGGATATGAAGCTACTGAATATGTAGAGCAGGAAACTTACACTGAGGAGACGTATGACAGTGGCTACTACTAAAGCACCAAAGGCTATGTTAAGTGTAACTTGCGCTTGCGACAAAATAGTCCTCTAGCTTGTAAAACGATACATTGCAAAATTCGCGTGCGTGATAAAGTTTTTGATACTTTTATAATTCCATAATTAAGACGATTTTTGTACTGATTTAAGGTTTTTGTAGATTCTCGTGAAATACTCTTGTGAGGGAGTGTTAGAAGTATAATATATTCAACTCGTATTCACGAGCTCTACTACTGCGTCTGCGCAGCTCGCAACGTCGCGCGCTGCTCGTTCGCCGCCGGTGCCGCCGGCTGCTTCCAGTTGTTCGCTTGAACTAACCAGACGCATTTTGTCTGCTCAATAAAACTATCTTCTATCAAATACTGTGTTGGCTGAAGCTCTTTATTTGATAACCTATCAACATAACATCTATAACGTCTTCTGACTGCTACTTACAGATTATGCGTTTGAAGTGTAGCAGTGAAGAGACGTTATAGGTATTTTTTTTAACTTCTTACCATTGCAAAAAAAATATTGCGATTACTGCGTTTCACTGTCATGGGAATTTTAACGTACAATCCGAATTTCACCAATTGAAAACTTCATCTTGCTGTTGTATTTTCAATTGTTTGCATGATACGGAAGGGATACTATGTTGATACTATTAGAATAATAGATCCCTTTAAAGTGGAAGAGAGAATGAAGGTTTCATTCTTGTTGCTTAAAATCTTGCACCCACTTCAGCAACTCTTGCCACATTTTCAATTGAACTTGTGATCTTATATCATCAGGCAGCTGCCGCAGAAGATCAGAAAACATAATACAAAATCCGTCAGTAGAGTCCAATTTCGGTTTTTGTTGAACAAAAGTAGAAACTACTTTTTCTAGTTCCGATAAGGGATCATCCTCCTTATCAGTACTTCTTCCTGTGAAAAGAAGGGGGATATTAGAGAAAATGTAATTTTTCTATAAATAAAAGAAATATCTCTAATGACCTTCCCTGTAGGAACATGAATATTATGAGGAGGGTTCGGATCAACTACAAAGCTTACAAAAGTCGCAGAAAATAGTGTGAAATTTGTACAGATAAGCAAGAGAAAAAAGTGGTGTCAGACATTGAAACAATAAGAAATTTAATTTTTCAAGAAACCAGTGGGCCCAAAACTATGAAAATCCCAATAACGGCCTTAGGATGTTTCTAGGACGTCCTATGTCAGTCCAATCAACGTCTCTAAGACGTCCAATGTCCTAAAGACGTCTTGAAGACATGGACGTTCTTGGGACTTCTTTCGAACTGACATTAGATGTCTTAAGAGCATCCCTAGGATGTCGAAAAGACATGTGATAAAAGACGTCCTAGGGATGTGCCAAAGACTACTCTCGGATATCCTTAATTTTTTTGCCCACTGGGAACGAACTAAACTTGAAAGTTAAGACATAATAATTTTTAAGGAATAGTCAACATTGTAAAACGTGTAATTACTCCAGAAATTGTAATTATATACATATATATATATATATATATATATAGTTTTTTAATCCAGTTTTTAAACCGGACGGTTGTTAGTTGATTTCGAATTTAAAATGTCAGGCATTCACTATATGTTTCCACGGTAATTTTGAAAACTTTGTAGGGATTTCAGGAGATTCCAAACATATAAAATATGACGAGGAATGTACAAAATTATTTTTAAGTATTTTACGAGATCTCAAACGTTTTGAAAATTCAACATTTGTAGGGATTCCAAATTTTAAAAAGAATTCTGAGTACTAGCTCAATTTCTTTGGTAAGTATATTAGGGCGGAGTGAAAATGATTAATTTAGTCGAACCAATTGAGCTGAGGGAAATAAATTTGTGTATTCAAATCCGAAAAAAATGAAAAAAATCTTGAAATCGGTTAATATCTTCTGTTCTCTTTTTTTATTTTAAAATTAAAATTTTTGAATTGTTCCAAAAATTTCCCTTTTGCTTTGAAAATTATGATTAACTTTGTCCATGTTCCGTTCTTGCGAGTGAGGAATAATACAAAATTATAAATTAAAAAACATCATTTGCTCAATTTAGAATTTTTGTTTCGAAAAAACAAAAAAGCATATCTTTTTTATTGAAAGGAAAGAAATTTCGGGCTCAACGTACTCAATTTCTTTCAAAATGGTTGCAAAGGACTCAATCAAAAAACATGTTTTTTGGCCATTTTCGAACAATTCAAAATTGAGGAATTTTTTTTCTTTGCAATTTTATATGATTATTCAATAGCAATATTGCCCACTGGAGAGATATTAAATGATTTAAAAATGTGATTTTCTCACTTTTTTCTTATTTTAACCCACACATTTTTTCTCTCAGCTCCAAGGATAGACTAATTTTATCATTTTCGCTCGGCCCCGGCGCATAGGTACTGTTTTATTATGAATTCGAACGAACTTTAAATTTAATTATTTTCAGAACAGAAAACGTTAAAACTTTAACATCCGATTAAAATTAAAATTATTAAGTCAAATGTAAACCCTCTTAATTCAAAACTGTATAACTAGAAAGCTTGCAATATTATAGAAACCTTCAAGAACAAATTAATAATTTGTATGTGTTAAAAATGGAAATAATATTTTTTTAAGTTAAAAATTTCGATTTTGAAACTTGCAATGTTAATAAAAAATGTAATTAAATAGCAAACTAGCGATTAAAAGAAGAAAAAAGTCGGGTCATTCGCAATATTCGAGCCCTGTTCCAGTGAAACTTTTCTGAACAAGAACCATACTCATATGTGTAACAACAAATGTTAACTACCACACAACTGGAGATATGAAAAACAAATTTTCGAGAAACTTACTATTGTCCAATCGTCGTTTACGTTGGTTAGTTTTCGCCGTGCAATTTTCACCGGGCATTATCTCTTTCCTACCAGACTGTCTTGAGATAATCGATGATTGTGTGGAAGGAGTATGCAATTCTTCTGGGCTTTCGCAAGTTGCATTTCCAACAGGGTTTGACTCCCTGAAAAAAACCATGAAAAAAGGTCATTAGTGAATTTTACAAATAAAACTTACAGTATTTTACCATTCATTTTGTTGCAAATACCATCACTTCTTTCAATGCAAGTATACTTACTCTTCCAACTCGTTTTCCTGCAGATCTAGGAATGATAAATATTGACTTTGCCAACAAACAGCGTTGTCCTTTTTACGCCTGAAATAGGTGGACTTCAAATATTTCCACTTTGCCTTCGCATCTGCAGTGCTGTATTTTCCTGTAAAATAGATGAAAAATATATGAGTGAAAACCATTAGTATAAGAAATAATTATAAATGGTTATATAAATCGGTACAAACCCCCCAGCGAATAACATATGTCCTGTCACAAAACATTGGCATTTGCTTGTGATATTTTTCCCTTTTTACTGTACAGCTGTGATCTCGCTTCAACTTCTTTTATTAGTCTGACATCAAGATTATTATCTTCGACTATTTTCCGAGTTTTCTGCTTCTTTGTTGCACTGTCAACAGCGTTTGATGCTGTAATTTCAGTGCCTCCCACCGAGGGTACGGCGATATTTTGGTCTGAAAAAATGTAAGCAAAAAACTTGTCAGTTTTACACAATCGAGGAGTAATAAAAGATAGGTTTGTAGTACCTGTGTCAACGTAAACTGATTTCCCAATAGCAAATGTACGCAAAGGTTGAGACTGAAATTATTTAGCATTGTAAAATTTGTAAATAAAATTCTTTTTACCTAGATAATCGTAAAATAAAAACTGCTTTTGTTGAAAATGTTCAGAATAATTGAAATTTTATGTTAATCTTAAACGTTGTTTAAGAGTTCCATTCCTAAAAATTCTAAATGTTCATAAAAAATGACATTTCCTGTCATTGTAAAAAGTTGTACAGTGGTCTACAACGAGGAGAAATGAAATATTAAGCGATCTACAATTGTAACGGATTTAAATGTTTCATTTAAACATTATTTATTGGTATTCCTGTTTACCGTTCGAGTATTTATTGCGGGATTTATCAGCCGATAAATTTACAATTTTAATTAGAAAAACAAATTTTAATACTCATCAAATTTTCGGCATCATAAAGTATATGAAAATGTCAAAACTTCTGCTACAAAATGTTCTTTGCCTTCGATGGAAAACCAACGTTAAAAAATGTGCATATCTAGTTCCACAAGAGAAAGACGATTTTTTTCGTCCACTCGAAATGTATATGCTGCCATGCCGACATCCGCGAAGCATTCGTGCGTTTCTGTCGGTTCTATTATATTGATGGAC
>JAWWLR010000149.1:42734950-42745108 GCA_035041075.1 Acraspis erinacei
GGTATTTTTAAACTTTTTTATGCTTTGTGTAATGTTTTGCTGTTTAGGTGACGATTCTCCAACGTTCAAAAATGAAATAAAGCGAATTTTGTTTCTTAACATTTACAATTTCTCATAAAGATGGAACTAAGATTTTTTGTAAAAATAGAACAAGAAACAAAATGTTTTCGCGATACCTGTATTCAATATATCATTAAGCCATTTCCCTTTTGGGGCTGGCGTGACTTACTCAGAAAGAAAGGAAATAATGTGGCAAGGAGATGGAGATTTTTTTATTACCTATTTATTTTATTGATCTAAAATTCACGTTTTATTCATTAAAATAATGCGTTTGTTCCGCAATGCTGATCTGACCCAAGTTGCTGATCAATCTCTTTAGCGATCACCCCATTTGAAGAGTGACACAGAGTAATACTATGAAGTTTCCCACTCGGGTCCATTAGTATCCAAGGTCTTTTTTTGTGACATTTACTACATTGTAACTCTTTATATAAAATATTTGTCTTCACACTTTTATGTCCTGGCATACCTCACTAGCTTCTTCACTTCCGTGCATTTTTGCAATGCAACCTCTTGTGTTTCTTTGACTTTTTAAGTCTCTTCAAATTCAAGTCTCATTCACGCATTCTAATCATTCTTTCCACGGTCTGCCTCTTGGCATACATTCATTTACTTTACCCTCGTACACATAAAACTCAAAGAATGTCTTCCATATAGTAGTACAAATTTAATTAAAGTTTGAAAATATGTCTAATTTTCCTTCAGATTTAAAAGAAGGACAATAAAAGTCACCAGAACCTGGGAAATAGTTTAATATCGCAAGTTTCTTTTTACCAAATGGGAAGAATACGTGACGCCTCCTAAAAATTTTTCCAGAAAACAAAATTTTATTTCTCCGAGAGTTTCTTTGACTGTAAGTGTTTCTACCTTGAGGTAAAAAACAACCCCTTTTATAATTTAATTTTTCATTTGTTATTTACATTATAATATTTAGTATTATTGTCAATCATAAATAAATACGCAGTTTTTTATAATTAATATTTGTAGGAAGTTGCTGTCTTAAAATATTATTTGATAAGTAATATTATTGTAGTGTGAACTTTTTATATAATTTATATATAAATTGTGCACGTGACGCTAGAAAGTTTTTTATATTAAGTGCAAGTAAAGCCTAAAAAAATAAAAGAATGAAATATGTCTTTTCAATTGTTTTCATATATATTGTAGAATTTACATTAGGTTTAAAACGTTTTAAATAGATCGTCATAGTAGACATTATATAAATATGCCACGAAAAACCTACCATGTAAGAAAATTTAATAGATTATATAAAACAAACTGAATCTTATGAAATGTAAATATCTCTGAAGGACAGGCTTACCGCCTCTAATCTTGGAGATAGCGAGTATATAATAGAACCTACAAGTTGTTGAAGCAACAGAATTTTCATTAGTGACATTGCTAACAAAAGTCATCATTAATACATTAAACTTTTTTTCCCTGGTTACAAACATGCGGATTGCCTATACTGTAGTCTTATCCTTGGCGGTCATACTCAATTCTACTGGTAAATATATTAATATAATACGCTTATGATTTTAAGTCATTCTTTAAGCTTTACACAAATAAGAATATTTACTATATGATCTGCGCTGCCAAATTTTGTGCAAGTTAACTAGTCCGCACCATTCAGGTTGCAAATACGAGGTGAGTCTGGAAAGTATCCAGACTGGCAGTGTACCAGGTCTAATAGTAAATTCTGGCCGAAGGCGACAATATTCCTTCTTTAAATTAACATTTTGGATTGGCTAACAGCTCCATCATCGTATTCTGTTTTATTCCCTCAATGTCTTTAAATCGTTTTCCATATAGAAGATACTGTAATTTGGCAAAAATGTAGATAATAAAGGGAGACAGGTCAGGACTACACAGTAAAAAAAATTCGAAATGATACCGAAGTCAATATCATTTAGGTATGTAACCCAAATGATACCGAAATCCAGAGCACTTTGATTGAACGAAATAAATGCTCGAATTTTGAGATCATAATGATCTGATTCGGGTTCATTTATGAAGTGAAACCAACATGGCTGACGTTCGCGTAGTATCTTAGCTCATATGAAAGCTTTTTATGGTTTCTGATCGTGCAGAAAACTTGAAAAGTTAAATAATCAACCAATTTCGGTATTAGAAAAGATCACCTGTTAAGTGTAGTTGTCACTTGCGTGCGGATAGATACCGTTTTTAGCTGATGTCGTTATGTCATCGGCGCCAAAAAATGACGGACATTTTATTTAGTCTAACAAATGAACCATAAAATACGATGAACTTGAACGGAATGGACAGATCATTATGATCGCGAGAGTCAAATGTTCGTTGGAGCAAAATGCTATGCAACCAAATTTAACATTCTTTTACTGTGCGCATTGGGCAGCCGAAGTTCTGTAAGGCCGTGTGTTGCCATAAACTGCCGTTTTTAAATGGACTAGTGCATTATCGTTATCAAGCATCCACTAATTAATTTACCTAAGCGACTCTGTAAGTTGATTAGGTAAGGTCGATTTTTTGGCCAAACCTCATGCACACATTTACTAATTATTCGTCGGATTTCTCATAGAGGTCCTTCCTAAATGACAAGTACCTGTGATTGACAATAAGAAAACTATACTCTGTTCACCGAGAGAAGACTCTAAAGAACGACCAATTTTCGTTTTCTTCGCGCAACCCATTGGAGTTCCCCTTTTGCTTTTGGAGAATTAGATACAAAATTCTTAATCATCGACGACAAAACCATTAACTCTCTGTGTTATTGGAGATAGATTCATATCTACATATATTGCGACAAAGTGACTTTTAGTAGATATTTAAGAGGAAACAACTGTCAAGATTTAAACTTGTTTGCTCCTGACATGTTTAAATAAAAATGAAAGTTTTCATTTTAATTAAAATTTGTGCTTTTTGGAGGATTTAAAAAAACCGGTTGATTTCAAACAATGTGAAATTCCTCATTAGAAACAAACACGGAAAGTTAATATCTTAAGGCATTAAAGAATATAGAGTGTCACAAACAAAATTGTACAAAAGCTTTTACCAAGTCGTTCAATTTGCAATAAAAAACATTATGTTTTACACAAGTGAATTAACTCTTTAACACAAAATACCAATTTTCAACGAAAGACATCAATTTTCAACCAAATAGTTGGAAATTTAAAGAAAAAAGACTGATTCCTAAAAAAAACATGCGTTTTACAACTACAATGATAAATCATTAACAAAAAAATCAATTTTTAACAAAAAATGTAGAAGTTGATATTTCAACAACCAGAAAATTATTATTTTTTTTTTTAATTTAAAAATATTTTCTTTAGACTTACGTGGTGCAGGTATGGGGTCATTAATTAGATAGCTTACACACAACAGTATGTATAGCTCTGTATAAAAGCGTTGCATATCATTTTGATTCAAATTTGGGATCAATTTGATTAACTGGCATTTAACGTATGTTTGTGTATTGACAGTATGTAAATAAACACAAAATAATTCTTATAATAATATTATATGAAAGTTAACGTAATCCTCTATTTCCTGTTGCAGAATTGGGTTTTCAGTTCGATTGTTTGCCTAATGGCGACCCTATAACTAGGGGTCCTCGTTACGGACATTCTTCTTCTTCTATTGACAGATATTCTCCAGAGAGAACTCTTCCTCTTCCCACACCTCATTCTTCTGACAGGTCTCTTCATTCAGACAAGCCTGCCCTGCGTGCCAAGTCTAAGTTTTCTCTTTGCGGACGTTGTTCTTCAAACTTACTTGCATTTCAACTTGAAGATCTTCCATTTATTCGACTTATTCCCAATAGGAATACAAACCTGGTATTCGAACTACGAAGATACACATTTCCTGTTGATAACTCAATTCAGTTGAGAACAACAAAGAATGTTCTTCAGCCCATGCCAATTGGAGAACAAATTGTATTATCAAAATCAAATGGTGACGTCTTTGCAATGATGGAAAAAACTAAAAGAACAAAGGTTCTACGTGCATTATATATACCTGTTAACATAGGGGGAAAGCGGGGAAAAATAAACATGTACAGTGGCACAGTTCAAAGATTAAATCCAGAAGAAGTCGCTGTATGTCCAGTAGGCGGCAATCACCCAATCACAACGAGTTTTAAAATATTACGTGTAAACCACAATTTTGTACAGCGTTAATTTGGAAAAAATCCACTTTTCTGTATCGAGAAACGTAATATAAAATATTTATGGGTACCAGCAGGCGAGTTCCCTCCTTGATAAAACATAAATAAAAAAGCAAATGTCTATGATTGCAGAGTATTCAATTTGTTAATTTTTTGTTGGAGAATCTGAGAAGAGAGAAGAAAAGTTCTTCAAAGATTCTTCCGAAAACATTTTGATCACATCCTTCATGTGTACGGGCCATTTCGATAAAGACTACACTAAATCAACCTTGAATAATAGATTGTAAATCTATCAGTTTTTCACTTTTTTGTAGGTAAAATCAATGAATGATACAGAACAGGCAGCTCAAATATGAAAAATTATGGTTTTTGGCATTTTGCAACTTGAATAACAAACAAAAAGGGCCTTTTTAGCAAAATCGCCCTCGACAGACCTCTGCAGAATTTAATTAGCTTTAATTTAAAAACAAAAAGATGGAATCGGATGAAAATTGTAGGCTCTGGATCATTTTGAACGCCAATTTTCGAATTCGCCGCACTGTGCGCCGCGTCAATTCTCGAAAGAACAAACCACGGGGGGTTTCATGAACATCTTTCTCACATCTGACTGGCATGAAAAGGTCCTTACTATACCGAGAGCCACTGGGGGCAACTGCCGCACAAAGAGGAAACCAACTCTTAGTAGAACCACGGTAAATCACACCTACGGCCATGTCTCACGAACGTGAGATGGTTGGTAACAGGGCACGATGAAATTAGAATGATAGGCTGGTGAAACCCTCGTATATCTTGAGGGCACGTAGCGCGCCGAAGATGTCACCTTTGTGCAACCATCTCGCAAGTGCTTTGGCATATTTTTGGCGCGCGAGTATGTCTTTAGGACACAGAACCATTGATTTTTTTGCGCATTTGAGAGTGCCGATCACAAATGCATCACTTTAACCGAATGTTTTGGGTAAAGTCATTACAGCTCCCTTTTATGGTCTTCTTAACTCTCCTCCTTTTCCTTCTCCTTAGCAGGGATGTTGTGGTCCACCGGAGCCGAGAATTCGAACATGAAATACGGATCCACATTATTCTAGTCTCATTCTTCGACATTATCTCTTTACTTACTGTGTCCGCTAGTAATTTACCGCAAATCTTGCGCAGGAATTTCATGTTAATGGCGTTAATTTTACTCTTATCCTTTTTTGATAGGTCATCGTCTCTCTACCGTACAGAACATTCGGTATTAGTGTATAACTATGTACTGACCTTGTAGCTGTAAGAGTGCGTATATTGTTTTACCAACTACTGCCTCCGAACTCATTCAGGACTTCCCAAATTTCACTTCGATCCACCTTGTCTAGCACTTTTTGTAGGTGTACAAATGCACAGAAATAATTTTTCTTCCTCTCAAACTTTCCTCTGTGATGTGTTAAGTTAAGGATTTCATCGGTACGTCTGTCTCCCTTTCCTTTGTAGATTGGTATGATAATCGATTTTTCCAATTATCTAGAAATCATCCCATCTCGATACTAGAGTGCCCAGATTGGACTAACGGTCGCCGATTGAGCTAATTCGATCTACTGTTTGGCGTCTTAAATCTTACCTTTATATGGGTTTAATTCACATACTTGATAAGAGGGATCACATTGAATTCTCCACCAGAAGAACACGCTTACCATTTTGCGCGCCGCAATAAAAAAAAAAGTACATACCATGTGCATGCTTTGCTATGTAATATACTATTTCTTACTTACGAGGAAAGATGGTAATAACTTGCTTCAAAGGTTGCAGAAGTTCCTTTTAATCGTTTCAAATAAACGCACCCAGTAAAATCTTTACGACGATGCACACGCAAAGTAAGAAAAAGTCCTGATGTTTATACCTTTCATACCTATACTCCATAAAGTTTTTTCACTATCCCTATGCACTGTAAATATGGCGTGGAGGCAATAGGAAGAGGCTAAGGGAAAACGCAAGCAAGGGTGCATGGAGAAACTATTGCTCATAAAATTTTACATTATAACATTGATCTTTACAAAAGTTCTATGGCAATCCATGATATAACCGGCAACATAGTATTATTGCCGCAGCGTTACGAAGAAATATATTTTACATTTAATTTAAAAGAATACTACCAACATAATAATTGCCATACATAGTTAGAAGGATTAATATTTTCGATAGCAGATTGAAGTTGAAAAAAGTGATATTCAGAAATTAAATGATAAACCTTAGTTGCACCAACTAGCAGTTAAAATGACATAAGTTGCAAAACAGGCGAGAAAAATTACCATTTTCAATAGTAGTAGGAATGTAGTGCTGCGCGATTCGAATGACCGAATGACGTCACACGCGCCGAGGTTCATGAGGATGATGAAATTACTAAACCTTATAATTTGTTTTATCACAGGAAAATATCTCCGTTCTGCTGTCCCGGAGGCCATTCTTCAGTTCCCGCTACGGCTGATTTTTTCTGACACGATTTTTTCTCTTTCAGCCTTGAATAAATTATTAATATCTAATTGTATGTTTAATGTATGAAATTTATTGTGGGTGAAATTGTGATATATATATATAAAACAGTGAATGCGAATTTATTTTTATCTTTCTCTTTCGACCATGAAAGTTTTTCCTATTTTCTATGGGAAAAATTAGAAATGCGGAGAATGAACATAGATAGAATGTCTTTACTATTTGGGGTTTTAAAGTTCACAGTCTGTCCTAGGGATTATAAGAACTTTCTTTTGGTATAATTGCAGTTATTTAATCATTTGTTTTATGTTCTAGTTAACTTAGTAATTTTACACTTTAATATTCATAATAGTCATTCTTGCAATAGTGACTCTATATCCTGGCCTGCCATTGTCTTTTTGTAAAAATAGATATTATACTATCAAATTCTATAACTGAAAGTTTCTCCGTGTGTGTTGTGAATGTTGAATTCTGTAAAAAAATAGGTTAAATAGATTTTTGGAAGAAAATATGGAAAAGTGAAATAAATATTTAAAAAATTATTCGGCTTAAATATGTTATAATTCAAAAACTAAAACTTTAGCTGTTTTTGGTTGAAGGAATTTTAGATTATTATTTTTTTATTTTTATACAGCCATCTAAGTCCAGGAACTTGAGTCTGGGACACCATGTATAAGTCACATAACTTATCATACCCTCAAATTTTTATCAAGTTATTATATTTTAATTGTCCTCATTCTATACTTATATATTGATTGGATCGAAACGTATTTTTTGTGTAAAAATTTATACATTTGCCACGTAAAACCCAGCTTGTCCTAAAATGTAGCAAATTATATAAATTAAACTGACTCTTATGAAATGTAAATATTTCTGAAGGACAAGCCTGCCGCTTCGCATCCAGGAGATAGCGAGTATATAATAGAACCTGCAAGTTGTTGAAGTAACAGAATTTTCAGTAGTGAAATTGTTACTAAAAGTCATCATTAATACATCAAAATTTTTTTCCCTGATTACAAAAGATGCGGATTGCCTTTACTCTGGTCTTATACATGGCGGTTATACTCAATTGTATTGGTAAATATATTAATATAATACGCTTATGATTTTAAGTAATTCTTTATGCTTTACACAAATAAGAATTTTCACTATATGATCTGCTCTGCCAAATTTTGTGCAAGTTAACTAGTCCGCACCATTCAGGTTTAAAGTACGAGGTGAGTCTGGCAAGTATCCAGACTGACGGTGTACCAGGTCTAATAGTTAATTCTGGCTGAAGGCGACTATATTCCCTCTTTACATTAACATTTTGGAAAAGCTAACAGCTCCATCATCGTATTCTGTTTTATTCCCTCAATGTCTTTAAATCATTTTCCATATAGAAGATACTGTAATTTGGGGAAAAGGCAGATAATAAAGGGAGACAGGTCAGGGCTGCACAGTACAAAAAATTCAAAATAATACCAAAGTCAATATCATTTTGGTATGTAACACAGATGGTATCGAAATCCAGAGCATTTTGATTGGCCGAAATAAATGCTCGACTTTTCAGATCATAATGATCTGATTGGGGTTCATTTATGAAGTGCAAACAACATGGCTGACGTTCTCGTAGTATCTTTGCTCGGCGCCAAAAATTGACAGATATTTTATTTAGTCCCGCAAATGAACCATAGAATACTATGAAGTTGAACCGAATGGATAGATCATTATGATCTCGAGAGTCAAATGATCGTTGGAGAAAAATGCTATGCAACCAAATTTAACATTTTTTTACTGTGCGCATTGGGCGGTCGAAGTTCTGTAAGGCCGTGTTTCGCCATAAACTGCCGTTTTTAAATGAACTGGTGCATTATCGTGATGAAGCATCCACTCACCACTTTTTCAGAAATCAGACACGACGAATTTGAAAATACCTAAGCGACTCTGTATATTGATTATCTAACGCCGATTTTTTGGTCAAACTTCATGCACACTTTTACTCATTATTCGTTGGATTTCTCATAAAGGTTCCTCATGCATGACAAGTACCTGTGATTGACAATAAGAAAACTATACTCTGTTCCCCGAGAGAAGACTCTAAAGAACGACCAATTTTCGTTTTCTTCGCGCAACCCATTGTTCAATTTTTCAAGAGGGTTATAAAACGCTGAAAATGTTATGTAGCTATCGCATTTTCAAAATTAAACTATCAGAATTGGTCATATATTCGTAATGACCCCCTTTAAACCCCTATAATGCTAAATTCAAGCGATATCAGAATTTTTTTTCGAAAAATTTCGGCCATATTGGATTCCCCCTTCTGCTTTTGGAGAAATAAATACAGAATTCTTAATCAGCGATGACAAAATCCTTAATGTCTCTATGTTATTCGAGATAGATTCATATCTACATATATTGCGACAAAGTGACTTTTAGTAGATATTTTAAAAAGAAACAACTGTCAAGATTTAAACTTGTTTGCTCCTGGCATGTTTAAAAAAATGGAATTTTTTATTTTTATTAAAATTTGCGCTTTTTGAGAATTAAAAAAAACTAGTTGATTTCAAACAGTGTGAAATTCCTCACTAGAAACAAACAAGGAAAGTTAATATCATAATGCATTGAAGAATATAGGGTGTCATACAAAATTTGCAACCTTTTTTCTTAAAAAGAGGAATTGAAAAACCTTTGAGTCCCCTCTAAAAAATGATAATGACAAAAAGAAACCTACAACCCGACTATATTATCATAAAGATGTAACCATATACGTTACATATAGAAAGAAAAATGGTAAAAAATGGTACAAAAGCTTTTACCAGGTCGTTCAAATTGCAATGAAAAACATTATGTTTTACACCAGAGAATTAATTTTTTAACATAAAATACCTATTTTCAACGAAAGACATCAGTTTTCAACCAAATAGTTGAACATTTAAAGAAAAAAGATGAATTTCTAAAGAAAATCATGCGTTTTACAACTACAATGATTAATTGCTCACCAAAAAATAAATTTTTAACAAAAAATGTAGAGGTTGATATTTCAATAAAAACAAAATTATTATTATTTTTTTAAATTCAAAAATATTTTGTTTAGATTGACGTGGTGCAGGTATGGAGTCATAAATTAGATAACTTACACTCAACAGTATGAATAGTTCTGTATAAAAGCGTTGCATATAATTTTGATTCAATTTTGGGATCAATTTGATTAACTGGCATTTAAGGTATGTATGTGTACAAACAGTATGTAAACAAAACAAAAATAATTCTTATAATAATATTATATAAAAGTTAACGTGACCTCAAGTTTTTCATGGAATACAAGGTTGAATCAGAACCTTTCAAATATTTAACAACTACACTGCCAAGTACAAACATATTTAAAACTTATCATATATCAATATAAGATTATATACTTTAAGAAAAATATAAACCTTTATTTCCTGTTGCAGAATTGGGTTTCCAGTTCGATTGCTGGCCTCATGGCGACCCTATAACTAGGGCTCCTCGTTACG
>JAWWLR010000149.1:42800372-42813504 GCA_035041075.1 Acraspis erinacei
CGCTCGAAAGAGTGTCCCCAGATCAAGGACCAAAAATCAAGACCTCCGTCTGCAGGGGAGGGGTGATTGTATTTGTGGTAGCTGACTAAGTGACTAAAGCTTGCCTCCAGAAGATGGTTAGTGCCACGGCGTGGTTCCCAGGTAAACTGGAAGACCCGTCGGCGGCCCCATGGCTGCCAATCCAGGGGATTGCATACTGGCGAAGGGAGTCAACGTCGTCCCCCTGCTTGAGTTATGTTCTAGAGAATTCATGGTGATAGTCACGGATCTTAAAGGAATATGAAGGTTAGTCATGGGATCGGCTTATTTTCCATATGACAGTGATGCCAATCTACCTGTGCAGGTACGTACACTGGAGGAATATTTAAAGATAAGACGTCTTCTTCTTCTGCTGGGGTACGATGCTAACTCTCGCCATACTTTGTGGGACAATACGGACACCAACTCAAGAGGAAAGGATCTATAGGAATACCTAATTACCGCTGATTTAGATATTCTTAATACGGGAAACACCAGGACGATTCTTCATTCGGCCAGGGAGAAAATCATTGACCGGTAGTTTCAGAGAGAACATCAAGAAGTGGAAAGTCTCAGATAAACCCACTCTCTCAGATCAGTCACAGATGGAGTTCGAGTTGGAATCCACTGTACCTGCCGGCCCTAAATGGGCCAGAAATTCAAGAACAACGTATTGGGGTCAGTTTTCTATGGAACTAAGAAGGGCACTTTCAAGGGTGTCAAGGTCAATCAGAGACGTGGATATCCTGGAGATGGCGGCCGAGATTTTCACGGAAACCATCAAGTCACCTCATGAAAGTAATTGTCAACCTTCAAGAGTACGAAAGGCTTGGGCGACACACTGGTGGAATGGCAAAGCATGCAAGCTGGGCCAAATTTTGAACTGACATTGAGAAAGGAGCTCAGGCGGCTACTCTGGAAAAGCTGCTTTCTCGAAATCCGAATACTATTCTCGGCACTCTGAAATTGCCCGGTGGGGGATACTCAGGGTCTGAAGGGGATACGTTGGCTCACCTCATCAAGGCAAATTTTCCGGACTTTAAAAAGTTAGGAGAAGAGGGGACGATACCTACGAGGCAATCAAAACCGCCTGTGGCCCAATGGGGCCCGGAACGGTGGCTTTCCAACGAGATTGTTACTCAGCCAGGATCAGGTGGGTCCTGAAGTCCTTCAGACCTTACAAGTCTCCTTGTCCGGATGGCATGTATCCAGCCTTCTTATAGAGGGCTGGTGTGATCATCATAGGGCCGATTGTGAGTCTTGCTTTCCTACTAAAAACAGTGGAAAGGCTCGTGGACAGATACATACGCGATAAGGTTTTGTCGAGAGGTTTTGCCTATTGCAGTCGTGGAATGGACGTGCCACATGTTGGCCAATAGGAGCCTAACCACGGCTAAGGGTGATACCACTTTATGTGGAACCGTTGACTGGGGATGTCCGCAGGGAGGTGTTTTATCATCTCTGATGTGGTGCCTGGTAGTGAATGAACTGCCTCATCTGCTCACGACTCTGGTTCACCACGTTATAGACTATGCGTACGATATATTTGTTATAGTGTGCGACCAGGATCTGGATGCGCTCTTTGGAGTAATGCAGCAAGCAATAAGAATAGTCGATTTACGGTGTAAGAAGACTGGACTATCGGTCATTCCGAGTAAGACGGATGCATTTGTATTCACCATAAGGTATAAGTGGGGAACCACAAGTACATTGAAACTGGCAGGACAACAACTGGAAATCAAAGGACGAGCCAAATATCTAGAAGTTATTCTGGATAAGAAGCTGTCATGGAGCGAGCACCTGGAAAACAAGTGCAAGAAGCTGGTAGCGACTCTTTGGCTCTGTAGGGGAGCTAGACGGAAAAGCTGAGGCATAGACCGCAGACACTTATGTGGACTGATTGTGGGAGGCATCACTGGTGCCTCGAAGTCGACACCCGCGTTAGCTCCGGGGACACTAATAGGTTTGGAGCCCCTCCATCTGACCATCGAGACCGTGGCTGCGAAGGCGGCCTGGACATCGCGAGGTCGCCGACACTGAGAAATGGGTTAACGGTGAGGCATATCTGCCCAGTGATGGAGACAACTGGTTTACGGATGGCTCCAGGAATGAGGAGAACGCAGGAGCAGGTGTATATCGTAGAAGGAATGGAATGGGCTTCACAATTGCGACGGGATCCTTCGCCACAGTTCTACAATCTGAGAAGATTTCCATGCTCCAGTGCGCCTACAAGGCAAAGGAGTATGGCAATAAAAGAAACCTTCGTATCTGATCAGCCAGCAGGGCTGCTATAATGGCTCTGAATAGAACAACGACCATGTCGCTACTAGTATGGGAGTACTTTGAAACACTGAATAAACTAGCGACAGAAAACCGAGTCACTCTGCTTTGGATCCCTGGACACAGTGGCAGCAAGGGCAATGAGATATCGGACAGGCTAGCAAAGCCAGCAGCAAAAGAAGAATTTGCTGGACCCGAGCCAGTTGTAGGCATTTCCAATAGGTTAGCCACTGAAGATATGTGTGGGGTTTGGTCTTTGGCTGCAGACAGGCTAAAACACTCTTTGGCTCAAAGCTACACTCTCAACGAGGGAAAGAATTACTCAAAGTCGGGAGGAATGAAGTCAAGGTCCGAACAGAAATTTTTATAGGACACTAAAACCTCTGGTATCACAGGCATAAGATAGGGCTTGAAGAAAGTCCCCTCTGTCGCCTGTGCAGAAAGGATAATGAGACTTCTACTCATATCGTTTGTGACTGTCCTACGATTGCGGGGAAACGTGTAACACTCACAGGCAGTTACTGAATCAATGAGTCTGAAACATCAGCCAACAGCGTGGCTGCGGTCCTCTCCCTATGGAAAGGGCTATGAAGCCACGCTTAAGGCTTACAAGGGGACGCAACGGGGTCACCCAAGCGTCGGTATCTATTACGGTCTCAACCCAGAATAATAATAATAATAAAATTTCGATATTTTTGGGAAAATATTGACAAAATCTTTAAAGAGATATTTTTCTAGAATTTAATAATCTATTGAGGACAAGGGATTGTACGAGTTTCAGAGCCTCAAACACTCAGGGTATATTCTAAGGGGCAGGGTTAACCAAAAGAATAGTGTTGTAGGAAAATACAATATTAAACATCGATTTCGGGCAGTATTAAATTTTGCAATAATAACCTTAAATAATGAATAATAAACTATTTAATGAATTATAAAATAAGTAATGAATGATAAAATCGCAATGGCTGGGGTTACGGAATTTTCCGTAAATTTAGGCCATTTTCCAGATCGTTCAGGGCTAATGTTACGAAATTTCCTGTAATTCTAACCCCTTTTTCAGCGTATTCAAGGCAAACGGTACAAATAATTCCGTAACCATAGGCAGAGCCTGATCAAATATATATTGACTAATATGTGTATATAAGTATTATATGTATTGTTATATTATAGTAATATTATAAGTATTTGCACCATAAGAAAGGGGGGTTTAATCTAAAATTGACTGAATTATTACGCAAAACATTATCAAGATGTCTGTGGAAATACCGATTACCGCAATTCGTGACGTATCCCGGGAAATACCGCTTGTCGTAATTCCCAGCCTACATTGGAAAATGATAAGTTTAATCAGTTTAATGACCTTTGTTTTACGAGTCAGGGCGAATCACCCATCAGACGGTATATGCATTTACATTTCCTTAGAATATACCCTGCAGAAACTTGTAACCATTAAAAGTTGTTAAAGTTTTTTTTTGATCCTGTAATTTGTTTGAAAAAATTTTCAATTTTATAAATTTTTGGAACAAAATTGAGGCGCTATAAGAACGACGACTGAATAAAGCTCACTTTGGTCGAAAATCGTTTTTTACAGTTAGAAGTGCTTTAGGTTTTGGCCTATCATTAAATATTATGAATATGTAAAGACAAAAATTTTATTTTGCCACAAAACGTGGTTAAAGTTGAGGTGGTTGCTAAGAAATGATTATGACCACTGTGTGAAGTTCATTTTTTTTCTTCCTCTTATTAAGAGAAACAATTATGAGGATTAAACTCGTATTTTATGTTTCGTGTGATTTTTTTATACTAAAAGATCATTTTCATACGTAGTTTTTAAAGCATTTTTTTTGTACAAATGAAAATTGTATATGAATTCTAAGTAAAAGAAATCCTAAATTTATTTAAATTTTATACTGCTCTGGTTTTAAAGTTGGATAATTTTGATTTGAATTGTTCAACAGTTTACAATGTTCCTGCAAAGTAAAAAATTTAAGAGTTGGATAAATTTACCTCAATAAATGAATAACTTAACATAGTTGTAAGTTAAACCTTTAAAATTAAAGTATAATCATAATGATAATTGGAAAAGTTATAAATCGATAAGCGAAATGTAATCAGAAAAGTTCAAGCTTGTGTGGATTCGAAATTTGATTTGTTGCCATAATTGTAGTGCCTGAGAGTTTTTTAATTACTCTCAAATTTCACCTGATGAATTCAGAACAGGGTTAATCTTTTAAGTTTTTTCTTATAAAAAAAGGTAGGGAGGAAGGTCTGCGAACATTTTTGTATGTAAACCTTATTTATTTATGGTAACAAAATATTTTTGTTTTATTTCACTAATATATTGTTTATAATGTAAAATTTATTGAAGAATAATACTTTATATATTTTAAAGTCTCTGCTGCTACGTTAGCTATATTCACATCCATTTTAAATAATCTTACTATTTTTTATAGTTATGAAAACTAAATTAGAATATGGGAAAAAATATATCTAAACCAATCAAGTTTAAAAGCAATTAAATTGAAAAAATTCCAATTAACTAAAAGAACAATTTTTTAATATTTCGCAATATTTAATTGTTTATATTTAAAAATAAATAAATTAAAAATTAATTGTTTGAAATATAGAGAGCCTTGAATGGTTAAAATTTCAGACGGCTGAATTTAAACTTTAAACGTCACAATTGTAATTGTACTATTTTTAATTTATTTAATTTGTAAGTAAAATTGTTCAATTTTAATTGTATAAATAACAATTAATCAATTATTAATTTTCGAAAATTCGCTTAAGTTTAAAAGATATTTAGAAGTTTTGAAAATATACTAGCTTGATTTAAAACTTAAAAATATTTGAAAAAATTTAATACAAAATTTAAATTTATGAAGATTACAAAAGAATTTTTTGATACCATTGAAGGATTTCTGTAAAAATTGCAAATTATGTTTTATTTTAAAAAACTTAATTTTAAAAGAATGTTCAGAATGATTAACAAAAATGTTGATGAATTAATAAAAATAGACTAATTATTAATTAAGAAAAATTCGAGTGAATTTAATAGCGAATTCGGTTATCCTGCACTGGTGCACTCCGCCCTGCTTTTGGAGTACGCTAGTGCAGGTTAACCGAATACGCTATAAGAGATATATCAAAGCTTTGAGATGACGGAAAAATAAATTAAAATCTGAAAGACTTTGCATTTTTTATATTATTCAAATTGTGAATAAAAAATTTAGAAGGTTTTTGAGCATTTTAAATGACTTTAAATGGATTAAAAAATTATTAGGATTTACGAAGAAATTTGAAAATGATTTTTTATTCTGAATAATTCACTTTTCTAAGATAATATTTGTAAAAATTTAAAAGGATTTTCAAAATTGTCAAAAAAGAATCGGTAAGATTTGAAGGTAACTTTTTTTAGCTTTAAAGGACTTTTAGATAATTTCAGAAAAATGTTGATTTTATACATAAGTATTTAGTAGTTTTGTAAAAATGTCAGAAATAATTTGAAATCTGTACTTGTTCCAAAAATTTTAAAGCAGAATGTAGAGTTTGAAACATTTGTAAACGTTTTAAGGATTTTCAAAGGTTTAAAGATAATAAAATGGTTTTCTTAAGATATCTAGGAAAATTTTTAATCACATTTTAATTTTTGTAAATAATTTAAAAAGAATATTTAAAATGATTTCAAGCGAAACACAGGTTTTGATCAATGAATAACAATTGAATAATAATACATTTTTTACGACATAAAATAAATTTATATCCTAATATAAAAAAATTTGAGTTAAAAAATTAGAATCGTTCAATTGTTATTGTTTCTGAATTGAATATGATAGCTAGGACATAAAAATTTAGAATCTTTGAACTGTACAACTAATAAAAGTTTTGATTTTTTAATTTTACAGCTTAAAGGCGTTTAATTTAAAATTGTTCACTTGAAATGTGATAGAAGCTTCCATTGTAACACTCTTTGAGTGTTTTAATTTGAATTACAGTTTTTATAACTTCAAATGATAAAATTTTAGATGACCGTCAAAAATTGTTGTGAACCGTGAAAACGTCGGGAATTTTTTACAGAGAATAAAACGGCCACCCTTTTATTGGTTTAAAAAGTATGGCGAATTTTTTATATGTACACTTTTTACTAGTCAACAATAATTCATACATTCCCTGCTCGCTGCGCACATAAACTGTTTAATAACTAAAAGTAAACTGGAGGGACCGCGGTGTAAACCTGTTACCTACATTTTTTTTCTAAATTAATTTTTTTGTATTTTCTGAAACATTTTTTATATGCAGTTAATGTCCCGCAGGCGAAGAGGCAAAATTACTTTTCGTTTTTTTAAAATGGATCTTCGAAAATCGCATTTTGGTATCGGGAGCATTAGGTCCGCGGTCTAAACACGTTAACAGCTTATAGCGTCTTATGGAAAATCCGTGCTTTTTCTCACATCAGGTCAGTTTATTCGACGAATCGGCTAGTAAGATACATGTCAGTGTGTTTGTAGTCAAGTCTATGTGTGTGTCGAAAGTACATCTTTGTTCCCCTTATGATTTCAAACAATTTGAAATATACACATTGCCTGCAGCTTGAAAAACAACGCAGAAACATGCAAGCCCACAAAAAACAACATAAAACCAGCGGTAGAACCATCGACATATAGAAATGGACTGATAACGTTGTGGGGAGAACGGAAATGGGATCTTGAGAGAGAAAAGATATATGAGATGTAGAACTGTTTCTTTCTAGATAAAGCTGATTGGTCGAGAGCATTTTCGTTGAGTGAAGTTTGATGGAGCACAGGACAGTGCTTTGTATCGCGAATGCCGCAGTAATGTGACGTTTATGGTTTATTGTATCATTCAGAATTTATTTAATTATTCTTTAGTGGAATGGAATGGAAGCTTCTAATGTGTTCCCTAAGGGTTTACATTTTTCTTGCACTTTCCTTCCTTTTTCTCTACACACCCCCCACACACTTACTTGGTGGTGGGAGAGGGACCTACAGTTTAATGTGGGTTCCGAACCACCAAGAGCCACAGCCTTAAGTACTTAGAAAACCTTTTTCTCTAGAAGTACCGGTCTTAAGACTCTCCGGAGGTGAACAACTTCCGTGTTAGGCTAGTGTTCACCGCATGGGCCACCGAAGCTCTTCCAGAGTAGCCGGAATGTGCTAAACAGCAGCTATTTTTACCTACTTGTAATTGTGTATTAATATATCTCTTATTTCACACAGAAGCTATGGATTTTCATTAGCTAATCATTGCGAACCACAAAACAATAACTCGTTAGATAATTTGTTTATAACAGTATAAGCCATTTTTTTCTTACTCTAAGCCCCTGGAAAATATATTTATTTGGTTGTTACATTGATTTATGACAGTTTGCAATAAATTTTAAAGTTTTATAAGAAATATCATCACTGCAGAGTTGTCCTTAACAGCACGTAACGTTCCAGACACTTTCTCGTGACTTGTAAAATGTTTGGAACGATCCGATAGAACTTTTCAAAGACGACTGACCTTAATTATTATTATTATCAATTAATATCACGCAAAACTTAAGAGATATGCAAAAATAAATCTAAGTTTCTAATATGGAAAGAAAATGGATTAAAAACTCAAAAATGCCAGTGGAATGTTTCCAGGGGGCGGAAATGTGCCTTGAATATTTCGTGCGACACTAAGAGAGCAGCGGCGTGCGGTCCCACTAAAATTACGGTATTTTGTGTTATGGAATAGTCACCATCAATTTATTTATCTTTGAAAGAAGAGGCAAATTACAAGGAATTTGTACATTCTTACTAGAAAAAAATAAAATAGTGCCATATTGACAAAAAATGGAATTCAAAATTTTTTTAAACTCTTTTTCGTCAAAATTGGAAAAAAAACTTGTTTTGTGTTATGATATTAAAGCACACCAAACGTCTCTTATATCGACGCCTCCATTCTGTGCCCCTCCAAATCGCTTTTGGTCACTGTGTAACTTAAGTCCTGTGCTTATACACAGAACTTGAAGTCCACTTGCATATCCTGATATTTTTGAATTGTACTGGCCCAATATAAATCATAATATTTGACTTTGCGTGTTCTCAAAAAATACGGTTGACTTTTTCACCGCCAAAAAAATAAAATATATAAACGAAGATATATAACGAAGTGAAATATTTGGGACAGCTCCTCCAAACGTGAGTAATTTGTATCAATATCTTGTAAGTTTAGAAGAGACATTAAGTTTTTAATTCAAAACTTCAAATGATGTTGAAATTTTATTAGTACCATTAAAAATTGGACTGTTTTAATTATTGGTGGGGGAGGGGCGTGCTTTTTTAAGTGCCTAGATGGAATTAGTACAAAACAATGTGTAATTCCATCATTTCATCTTGTACCATACGCTTTATCTTTTGTATTTTGGGATAGAAAATGAAAAATGTCGATATTTTTAACGGTCGTTGTCGCGGACAAAAATGTAATCAAGCACATGAGCGTATCGAATTCTGCACTAACTGGAGACGTCAAGGATTTTGGGTATTCAAATCGAACTGAGGTTTCGCGTATAAGCAGTACTCAGTAAAAGTACTCTTTAAACATAAAACACATGGTAATTTTAAATTCGAATATAATTGATCTTAAACAAATTTAATTGTTAAGAAGAAATTAGGGCGTGGAAGGAAAGGGCGGAAAAAAGGCTTGAGAAGGAGGAGAGTAGGTAGAAATAGAATTAGTTTGACAGAAGGGAGGGCGAGAACAAAGGTATTTTGGAGAGGGTAGAGAGACAGCGTAGCAATGAGAAGGAGGATGAATGATGAGTGAGGATGATTGAAGGAAGGGCGGCGAAGTTAGGGTATCGGAAAATAATATTACATGAGAAAATGTGGGTATCGGACGAGGAGAAAGAGGTGTTCAGGGAAGTGGAAGGGAATTTGTTTCGTGGGAAGCAGTTGGGCGGGGCTAAAGCAGAGTAAAGAGACAAGGAAGGGCTAGTGGGGAGCAGGAGAGGCAGAGAAATTATATAGGGATTACGCTAATTAATACGGCATACAAAGTATACGCGATGGTGTTGGCGGATAGGTTGCGGAAGGATTTCGAGGGGAAAGGAATACTGCCGGAGGCGCAGGAGGGCGACGGGAAGAATGAGTTTAGAGATTATAACAGGGAATCGAGCGTGTAAATATAAGGAGAAATTTGTGGCAGAGTGGGGAAGTAAGCCCGGTTAGGGAATGGGATGGAGAGAGAGAAGGCAGCAGTGGAGGAGAGAATAAGAGAGTGTAGGTTTAACAGGAACTATATTTACATGCAGCCAAGGAAGAGAGCGCAATATTTGTTTGAGAAAGGAGAGAAAGGAAGTCAGGAAATCTAAAGAGATGAGGATGTGTTAATTGTGCTAGAAGGGGGATGCAAAAGTGTAGCACTGATTCGAGGAATGTGATGAGGTGGAATGGAGTGGGATAAGCATGGAAGTATTGTTGCATGAAAGGGAGGACATAAGGGCAGTAGCTTGGGGAAGGGGGTATTGGGCAAGATGGAGAGAAGGAGAGAAGGAGAAATGCACACAAATCACTACCGAGAAGTTGAGAAGTTATTAAAAGCCATGAAGAACTATTCCACTGCGGGACCAGATGGTATTAAAGCGTTCTGTGGAAGAAGTTTCCTTCAACCCACCAGTACCTGGCCCGCATTTTCACCTCATACCTCATATCCTAAACAACAGAATTGTTCGAAGAAAATTGATCCTGTGTAGAGAGAGATGTACGAACAACGTGGCTCGAAAAAGGAGGCCGAGAGAACCTGCTAATTGACAGGTACGCCTGCAAAGGCAAAGCAGCCCATCAACGCGTTCTGTCAATGGCCTGGATTGACTACCGAAAAGCTTTCGATTCAACCTCTCATATAATTAACATCTCTCTGTCGGAAATCTTGAAGGTTTATCCACCCATAGCAAGATGCATAGAGAGATTGATGTCCCTTTGGAAAATGACATTTACTATCTCATTTGGAAAATATCGAGTGAAAACGAACAACGTGACCTTCCATAATGGGAATCTTTCAGAACGACACCATGAGCCCTCTGCTGTTTTGCATCACACTTCTGTTTCTATCTCTCGCACTAATAAATTCTTCCGGATACCTCTGTGGCGACACTAATCATCGCGAGCATAAGGTTTTTCATGTATTTTATATGGATGGCCTAAAGATCTATGCTCCTGGCAAAAGGAAACTTCAGAGTGCTTTAAACATCATCAAACAGTACACAGGAGACATTGCAATGGACTTTGGATTAGAAAAGTGTGCCAAAATGCATCAAAAGAAAATAAAGATTGTTAGCATTCCCAATGACCCAGAGCTTGTAGATATAGGTGTTATTAGACATCTTGAAACTGGAGAGACCTATACATAACTGGGCTTGCCTCAAAGCCGCACTCAGGGCTTGAAAATCAGTGAAGGAATCTCTCTGAAGCAGATACACGCATCTTGTTCGGAAGATTTGAATTTCAAATCTGTCGACGTTGAACAAGGTATCTGCGATTAACATGCTTGCCGTCCCAGTTCTATTCTAATTGTTTGGAGTGTTTCAATGGACTACTACAAATACTACGACGACTACTACTACTACTACCACTACTACTACTACTACTACTACTACTACTACTACTACTACTACTACTACTACTACTAAATTTTCTTTTGACTCCTAACTCTTAAAACTCTTTTGACTTTTTTTCTTACTTGCTACTTGATCTATTGCCTTGCCTTCTCATATTAATAACACATTATTAGGATAATTCTAATTATGTTATATGAAATGATTTATTTTGTGCCATGATTTTTATTTGTACATATGAATTCCTAATTGTGCCATGATTTTTTATTTGTGCCTTTGAAATTCTATTTCTACCACGATTTACGCTGACTTATGCCTGATCGATTTGCCATAACCTGTGCATATGAATTTTTCACGGATTGTACCTGGCAATTTGGTGTTATTTGTGATTGAATATTACTTGTGACGTGATTTTTTGGTGATTCATCCATTTTTTCTTTGTTCCCATTGAGAGGGTTAAGCGAGTGCTTTCGCGATATATCACAAATTTCTGGAAATCGAAACCAAGAATTGGAAATGGAACTAAAGAGATAAAAATTCGAAAAGAAAAGTATCATAGTTGTAATACTGAGCAATTATTCCAATCGCCCTAGGCGGCAACACGCTCAGGTGCGCAATTAAATTAGCACGTACAGCGAGCTATATCCGCGAGTCGCGACAAGGTCACGCGACGTATTTCACAAACAAAAAGTGCCACGATAAAAATAACAATATTTTCGTTCTCTGCGACAACCTAATATCTAACTAAAAGTTTAATTAGGAAAGTTCGAAAAAAATCCAAGTATCCTGATCAAATTTAAAAATAAAATATGGGAACCCCGTTGAGAAACCTAATACAGGATGCCACATTATTAAAAATCTAACCAAAAATTCACAAAAAAATTGATGTTTCTTAAATAAAACTAAATCAGCCATCTATGCAAGTTGCCTCACAATTACATAAAAAGAGAAATAGCATACATCCTAATTTCGCTAAATAATTTCAACCGTCAAACACGACGAAACGATTAAGCGCGCTAAAAGGCAAATACGCGCAACCCGTACCCCTGCGACTCGCGCCAAGGTCACGCGACGTATTTCCTAAACAAAGCACCGTACAACGAAAATAAACATACTTTTGTACTCCGGGATAATAAAATGACTAATTGAGAAACCGCATTGGATATTATTACAGGGTGTCCTATTAATAAGAATTTAAATTTAATAGAAAAATAAATGAAATTAAGGTGCGGAGAAGTTAAAATTGTAAAACTAAAACACGCAAACATGGAAAGCAAACAACGATGATCGGGACACGGAAGACGCCGCTGCATTCCCAATCCAAAATACAGATATAAATAAGGTCATAGCAAGGCCAACAATCCGGAAGACGGAAATAATCCAACCTAAAAATAACGGCACTATTCCTAAAATGATAAATAGGCAAATAGGCCGCGGTAGCGGTTTCGCGCAAAAGAACACGGAAACATCCATGACAAAGAATCGGTCAAATCTAGCTAGACCAACCACTAACAAAACCTTTGAACCAATAAATAACACATTGTTTTGGGATCATGAAGACTTCCCAATAATAGGCGCGCATGCCCAAAATAGTAACAATACTAAGGGAACAAATAAAACCAATTTTTCAGAGAGGATTAATAGCCCAGATGACCGTCCCCAAATTAAAACGAAACCTAAGAACATGACTCATTTCTACAAAACAATACACAGTTCATATTAGAAACAGATGAACTTTAAGAAAGTGTAGAATTTAACGAATTTATGAATCAACAAAAAGAAAACAGAAAACTCTAGGAAAAATAGAAGTGAATCGCATAACCCAGAATCTGTCCATTTCGAACTTGATGATGTTAATACCAGGATGGTAGTAGCAAAAGGTACGACTGCAAACCTCCATACCCCCGACCCTTCTCACCAAATCCTGGATAAAAAAAAAGTCTTACTCGTAATTGCCTTGCCGAGATTGAGCAAAGAGCTTCCAGGAAAAATATTCTTATTTTATTTGGGGTTGTCGAGCAAATCTCTCCTCGACAAAAAAGCGACGGCAACTTCGTCAATGAAAATCCTACTTCCATCATCACCAATCTTTTCACAGGAATTATTCCTACCAACATGTTCTCTAACATACGAGCTTTTAGACTTGGTGTTTTCCCCCAGGAGACGTCAAATCCCCGTCCCCGTCCTATCAAGTTGGTCTGCGAAACGTCGGAAGCAGCGCATGCGCTACTT
>JAWWLR010000149.1:42903471-42917547 GCA_035041075.1 Acraspis erinacei
GGATTTTCCTGACCCCTGATATTGAAGTCAAGGCCAAGCGTTTTAGCAGCTTCCTTCGCCGCTTTGTATAGAAACGCTCCTTTGCCCATTTCTTCGTCCTTCCTGACCATTTTAAGAACAGGGTGCCGTCTATTTTCTACTATATGTGCTGTACACTAAATAATTCTGTTGTAAAGACATTCAAAATTTTGTATTCCTCGACCACCTTGACGACGTGAGACGTTAAGTAGCGGAATAGAAGACTTAAGGTGCATGCTTTTGTTCATGTGTACAGCCTTTGGTGTCTCGATATCAAGGGATCTGAGCTCGTTCTTCAACGATGGAAACACTCCATGATAAGTTACGAAAGTAATAAACAAGGTTGAACAGTATAATACTGTTTGATCTTTTCCCTTTTTACATAAGCGATAGATCACTCCATGCACCCTCGTAAATAGAGACCATTCTTGGGTTGCTCCGTGTCCTCAAGATACGAGGGTTCCGCCAGCTTGTTTTTGTTATTTCGTCGTGCCCTGTAGCCAGCGATCTCGCCGTCGACAGTCATGAAACTAAAAAGTAGTTTAGAATATTGTTTTACCTATTCCCTTTGTTGATAAGTAGTAGTAGATCACTCCACCTACCTCCGGAAATAAAAGGACTCTTCTTATTTTAATCATTACATAAAAAATATATTTTTTCCCGGAAAAACGGCCTTTCCCGAAAATCATTGTGCACTCTAGTTTGTATAAAAAAACTGGACAAAATGGCTTCTCCGTTTGTGCTGAGTTACACAATCCGAATTTCCTGACGATTTCCAGATGTCATAATGACTTTCTATGAAAATTAAGCCATATTATAATAGAAACTTATTTGTATCGTAGAAAAGTGATTCCTGTTTATCTTTTAATTTTAGAACCACAAGTGCGCTCAATATGTAATCATGTAAGACCCGATAGACAAACCTTATTGTTCAGTGCCACTTTCAAGAAAAAAGTCGAGAAGCTTGCACGAGATGTTTTAACAGATCCAGTCAGAATCGTACAAGGCGATGTTGGAGAAGCGAATACAGATGTAACTCAACACGTTATATCGTTTTACAATAATCCCACTGGAAAATGGAGTTGGTTATTACACAACATAGTTGAATATCTCAGTGCTGGTAGTCTCCTAATATTCGTTACCAAAAAGGTAGGCATCCTTTTCGAAATTAGATTACATAATATGACTGAGAAGTTAGAACTCTAGTTTCTTATAAGTCGTTTTTTAAAATAGTTGAATGCAGAGGAGTTGGCTAATAATCTTAAGTTAAAAGAATTCGATGTAATGTTACTTCATGGTGATATGGACCAAGTCGAAAGAAACAAAGTGATAACGGCTTTCAAGAAGAAGGAAGTCAGTATTTTGGTTGCGACAGATGTGGCAGGTAAGTGGCGCTCAATGTTAAGCTCATTAAATGTTTCCAAATGTATTTTCACAGGCATCGGATTTTGCAACTTTTTTTTACTTTCTTCGTCTTTTTTAACAAGAATGCAAATAATCGACCGTTTTATGTGTTTCTCACTAGTTTCCTGCTGAACTTAAATTGTGATCAGCTTGAGACTTTCAAAATCCAAATTCGAAACTTAAATAATTGCATAATTATAGTGATGTCCAAAATGACGTCTGTCGGTTTTGGTTTTCTTTACCCGATCCGAAAACCATAAATCACGAGTTTTCAGAACAGTTTGGCACACACGCCCGTATATAATTTTATTTGAGAAATTTACAAATTTAATATTATTTCTTCTTAAAACTTTATAATTAGACAATTTTATATTCAGTGTATTTGAAATTGAACATTTTATAATTGGGTGTATCCTTCAAGGTTTTAAAATTTTTGTTCAGATTACAAGTCTTAA
Source organism: Acraspis erinacei (assembly GCA_035041075.1). Classification (NCBI taxonomy): domain Eukaryota; kingdom Metazoa; phylum Arthropoda; class Insecta; order Hymenoptera; family Cynipidae; genus Acraspis; species Acraspis erinacei. The sequence goes on from JAWWLR010000149.1 coordinate 42,905,349, forward strand.
ATATTTGAATATTTTTAATTCGAAAGCGTATTAAATTGAGCACACTCTCATACTTTGATTGTAAAAGCTCAAAGTTAAACTCTTAATTGCTGAGTAATTTTAGTGAAAATGAAAGCCTGACCTAGAGGTGCATCCAAAAATAGTGAGATACATGTAAGAGCTTATGCTCTTGTGGCGGACAAGATTTGTCATAAAATCTGACAAAAGGCAAGTTACTACCAGCTATGTCACATATAAGAGGGGGATCTTCCAAGGAGACTCTCTAAGCGCGATACTTTTCTGAATCTCCCTCTTGCCTCTATCTATTGTGCTCTGAGGCAAAAGCTAATCAGGCCTCACCTCTTCTAAACCCATCAACATCTGGGTAATGGAGAAACATGCGTGTGTTAAAAACGTCTCTTGAAAAAAGGTAGCGCCAAATTTTTAGAAAACTACGCTTTTGATGCAGTAAAATGGAACGTCGATAAGTTGAAGCAATTTAACTGAAGCACGCAAGATGATAACAATCAATCGAAGTTATCGTCCTAGATATTCCGTACCTCGTACGTAGTTCCCCGAGATAAAGGGGGTAGAGATGTGTTGAACTTAAAAGTGTCTTCATCGAAGAACGGTTCTAGCTAGACTCTGCTTAGTTTTAAATAGCACAGAGTATCTCATGCGACTCGTAGATCGACATGAAGTCATCAATGCTGCGGCGTTTCTGTACCGCGCCGCAGATAGGGCCACAGAGAAGCTTGGTCTCCCATTTGATTCCAGCGTTAATACACATGGCCTAGCATTACTAACACTTTTGGTGCTCAAAATTTGTGTATTGGAAGCAGAATATTCGCTTCTACTAAGCGAACATGCAGACAAGCCCCTTATTGGTCAGTTATACGGAATTATACATAGAGAATAGCTATCTATGGGTCTGTCCAATATGCTTCTCAAATCTGCTGGATTGAGATCGGAGACATGTTCTCAGTGGATGCTCAAAGTATGCATGCTACGGATACATAGAGACACACTACGACTCTAAAAGTGTTATATTACTATCTTCGGCACTTCTATGGTGTTGATCTAATGCCCGCATTGACATACGCCCAGGCGGAATTCAAGTCCGTTGTCGAGAATGTTCAGTCTAAGATCTACTGGAATTTCTCATTCTACATCATTTAACGTATCCGTGCTACAAAGCCTGATATTGCCCTTCAAGATCTGAAGACGAAGATAATTTACGTGATTGAAGCCTCGGCACCAGTCGATGAGGCACCACCAGATCACGGCAAAGGAGGAAAAAGAAGAAAGAAATGGCAGGCTCTTCTTTTCGAGCTGAGCAGGCTATACCAAGGCTACAAAGTCCATCTTTTAGTTATCATAATCGGGAGCTCTTGAAGGTGTGAAAGCTTAATTTCTTAACCACTTTATAAAAATCCCAGCATACCAGCGTTAGGCCCAGTCCATCGCGAGCCTGACGCAAAAGGCTGTTCTTCTGTGCTCAATTCATCCGGCCCGCCAGCACTATTCCTCATAACATTTTACAAAGGTTGGTAGCTCTACGTAAATTTCCACTCTTGCCTACCTTATAAGATAGAAGGAGCTGAAGTGGACGACGTACACGTTCCGGTTTCGTCGAAATTGGTTGCTTTAAGGAAACATAATTGTAGCTTCACGAGCCGACAACTTCTCCTATACTAATTGGAATAATAATAATGGAGAAATTCATTAATCTATATCGTCATTGGTCGCTCCCCGAAGATCTTTGTTGCAATCCGGTGGTGGTGAGTTATTTGATGGACAGGTAAATCTCACCGAAATACCGGAAAGCGCTACTGTCCAGTCAGAACATCGGCAAACAGTGATAAGCACCAGAACATCAACTGCGCCTACAGAGGATGTTTCGGCTGGGAGCACCCTGCCGAGCACTTCCATAGGAATGCCAGGACAGAGCATCGACTTTTAAACCCATCATTTTGAGTACTTGATGCGCTGTAAATTGAATACGAGTTGGAAGCGACTACAACTCCCCTGACGTGATGGCCTTTCGTCAAAACTTTAGGAAGAATTTGCCGGAAATAAAGAAAGTAACCCAATACAACCTGAAACAAAAAAGGTGTCAGATAATAGACGGGAATATTCTCCATAGAAGAACTGTTAACCGAATAATATCTGAGATTGAGAATGCATTCCGCCAGCACCTCCAGGGTGCGCAGACCATAAAGTGGATTGAGTGGACGCGATCACATGTCAAATTTGGACAACAGCACGGGGAGGACCCGTCAGGGAGATCAACATTGTCTCTTCATGGGTCTTCCTGCCGAGTTGTCCCACATAGTGATTGAACAACATCTTGCTGATCAATTAAGATCAATTGGACTGCGTCACCTTATATTCGAGGGTGAAATGAGTAACACAAAAATACATGCAACAGCAACTAGCAGTGCCCGTAGCGCACACCGAAGATGCGTGGGAAAAGGAGGTCCATATGCCCGTGAGAAGAGACGCTATGGACGAACAGTGGCCGGAACTATGGGAGGTCGCAGGGCATATTGGTCAAGAATCTGGAGTACTTATAGGTCAAGCCCACTGGACACGACGTGGCTCCGTCTAGAAAAGGACAGAATTGCACAGTTGTCTGGGATGAATAGTCTATCCATTTCAGCCTTCGATGTAACTCGTAACCTAAAGAGGACTAAAGCCCGCCGCACACGGTGTTTTTTTCTTTATGGATTGCTTGCGTGGGGCTGTGACGGCTACTGGGCAGGCTGCCTGGCAGGAAAATGACGTCACTGCTGGCTCTCGTGATGAGCGCCGAGCTTGATTTCGTTGATTGAATGTGTGATATTTTTTCTGCTGGTTTTCACGATGGCTAAAGCAAAGAGCCAATCAGAAGTGGAAAAAAGTTCACGTGATTCTGTTGGCTGCTATAGTCGTACACGGCAAATCTAGCCTCATTGTTTTTGTACACAGTATTTGAAAAGGTGAAAGCATGGGATATATGGAGATACAAGTTGTAAAAGTTCAGTTAGAAAATCTGCTGACATCCGCGTGTACTTTTTGAATGCACTGGGATCTTCCAGGCTGCGAGAAAAACAATCCGTAATGAAGACACATTTTAAATAGCTAGTGAAACCTAAAGATTTTAGGTTATGTTTACTTCAATTCTTCGAACAACAATCCCAAAACACTTTTTCCCATGTTTCTCCGTTGCAGCCAAGACCGACTCCATATTTTGTTTTTCCGTTTTTCTTTATCTTTTTGTTTTATTAATTCAATTGATAGAAAATCAGCAATAGCCTGCAGTACAGTCTGTCTAGTTTCACGCGCCTGTCTGCAGAGCACCCAACAGCAAATTCCAGCAAGAAAAAAAGCACCGTGTGCGGCGAGCTGACCAACTGGAAAGCGCCGGGTGTGGATGGGGTGCACAGCTGCTGGTACAAAGACAGAGGTTTTGCACCCCGTCCTTGTTGTGGCCCTTCAGAGCATCTTGAAGAACCCAGATCACTTTCCCTCTTTTATGACAGAAAGCGCACTATGATTTTTTTTATCATTGAACCCACTAAGTTGGACACTCAACAACACGTCCTATGGGCTCAAAACAGGTGGGAGTGGCTGAGTCTCAATTCACTCCATGGACGACATAAAGATGTATGCAAGATCAGAATCGAAACTGAACAGCCTACTTAACATGTTGCTGTACTTCACCTATGACATCAGAATGTCTCTGGGTTTGGGCAAATGCAGAATGAAGAATCGTACAGTTACCTTGGCATAGTGCAGCCGAGGGGTCCGCTTAAGCCTGCAATTAAAAAGGTGCTTGAAACTGCTTTTTCGGGTCGCTTTAGTCTGATTCTGGCGTCTTGTCTCAGTGCGAAAAGCTGAACTAAATAATAAACAAATAAAGTGGTGTAAATTATTAGAAATTAAAAACCACATAAGCTTTAGCTGTGCTAAGGTATCATTTTTAGGATTAAGGTATGCCAAAATCTGCGCTTTTCTATCATCACAAGTCTGGTTAAATGGTACGAAGATTAAACATCTCGTATCAATCATGCCAATCTCACGGAATATTAGAGATACAAAAAATGTCCAAAGAATTAGCTTTCGGGATTTTTGGAAAATAATCATAGTTTCAACTGTTATTTATTTAAAAAATGATTTTAATTGTACGTATACTAATGGTAATATATAATTATCGAGAATGAAGTATTCTGTCATGCCCAGGAGCAATTCCAGAACCGATTATCTATTGATGGATAGAGGTGTCAAAATCGTGTCCTAGACCTGGTTTAAGAAAAATCTTTAATATAGCTAATTGACTAATTTCGAGATATTTTTTCTGTCAAAATATTGAATTAAATGTGTAAGCTTTATTTTAAATAGAAGTTTTTTCGTTATTTTTTAAAACAAAAATAACACTTCATATGTTATATAATATTTCAAATATTTTCGATTTGATTCAAATGTAGAAAATACATTGATTATAAGAAAAATGAGCTGTTTTTAACTCAATTCTACTACTAATCCTGTTTAGAAAAAATCACATTATTTAGAAGTTCATAATATGAATAAAATGAATAATAAAATAAAAATAGAATCATAGTAAGATGGTAGCTCTAAGAAAGTATCCAGAGGTAATGGCTTCCACCTTTAACGCACGCAGCCACTGTGTAAGGACAACAGCCATAAGAGATGAACTCCAAACAACACCATGCTCCTAATTTTGTACCTACATCATCGATGATGAGAAACCGGGTTAATCCGAGAAGCTTAAAAAAACTCTAAGAACGCCCGCGGCCGCTGTGTAAGGACCATACACTTTAGCTACGAGTCTGTGTATTATAACCTTACTTACTTAACCTAACCTTATTCTTTGAAATTTGAATTAAGATTTTTGTAGTGTTGGCATGTAGTGCTAGGACCGATGGTGTTGGTAAATAATCGTTAATATAGCAAAAACAGGGTTTTTATTTATTGCAACGAACCAAAATTGCTTTTTTCAAATATATAATTATTTTGCAGTAATCGAACAAAAAGTTTCAAACTTTCAGAAAATATGCCTCTTTCTACTCTTAAAAGTGTAACAACGGTGAGCCCAAAATAATTATTAGTTTTCCCAAAAAAATCACTTTTTTCAACTACTTTTTTCACACTTTCGGGAATTTGTACACGTTTGCCCTATAGGATATTAACTAAAGTGTTTGATTGTCCTATACAGGAGTTGTGCTATCATGTACACTTAGCGGCAAAACAAGTTTTTATAATGGATCTGGATAAAAGTGGCTTCAAAAGGACTTTATGTTTTTCCTTCATAAACAAATTAAATAACTCTGTACAATTTTTACTTTATTATAGAATCAGGATAAAATGCATTCGATAGGTGCTATTTTTCTATAACTTAACAAAAATGGTTTATTTCAAGGAGAAGGGATAATAAAAAACTATTACTGCTACTGAAATTTTAAACATACACATCTGAAGTTTACATCACGTATAGAATAAGATCTGTACTATGTTTCATAAAATTTACGACGCAGTGCATTCTTATTTTGATGCTTCATGCAGTCTGTGGTGGCCGATTAGGGAAACCGCTGCTGTCGGCCGGACGTTCGTACCATAGTTGAATTTACGCTTTCAAATTGAAATTTTTTTGAAATTCTCGGTTAATGGCACGAACGCTCGGCCGGCAGCTGCAATCCCCCCACAGACTGCGTCAAGCATTCTTCTATAATCAATCACCATGATCAACAGCAAAATAAGAATGCACTGCTTAATCAATTTGTTAACAAATAACAAAACTCTTATTCTATACTTGCTGCAAATTTCAGCTTTCTGTATTTAAAATGTCAGTAGCAGTAATAGTTTAAAAAAAATTATTCCCCCCTCGCCCCTCCTTTAAATAAAAAATTTTGTGGTTGACAATTTGTAGAAAAATGTCACCTATCTAACAGTTTTTATCCCGATTCCATCAAGCAAAAATTGACGGAGTTATTACATTTGTTTATGAAGACAAAAAACTCCGTCTTTTTGAAGCTGCTTTTAGGCAATTTAATTGACGCGTCAGAGTGCAAAAGGGCCTAACCCACCATTTTTGCGAAATCGACTTTTTTGCGAATTTGGATTCTCCTAAAAGAGGCCCACACAAAAAGTGATTGTTTTGAATCGTAACAATATTTATTCCATTTTTATTGATCTTCAAAAGTAGCCGCGGACCTATCCCAACGGGTTCCGTTGGGCAAAACTCAGCATTGCGCATTACGAGATTGCTGCCTGGTTTTGCTTTTTGTGTATCTATTTTCGTCTGACAGCTGTTGATCAAAAACAAGGGAACGTCCGCGGAAAGCTGTCAATATCTGTGAAATTGCTAATTACTGAAGAAACATTACCAAAAATGCATTTGGGGATGTTGTGAAAGAGTGTTTTGCGACCACTTAAAAAAATTCATCGTTGTATTCACTTAATCACCGGAGCAATGCCACGACAATGACATGAGTGACGCGATAAGCGACGACAAGGCCTCGAGTACCTCCAAGTTCAGGCCCATTTGAAGCGACAGTACCCCTTGTGTTAGGCCCCTGCTTAACAGATGCATTAATTTTCGCGACAGTGGAAAATGCAAACGTTTTTCTGACTGGAATTACCAAAGGAAATTTTTAAATGAATATCCAAAGAAGGGCTAATAGAGAAAAAATTTGATTTCAACGGATAAACCATGTCGTTACATATAGAAATGCACGATACACCGGGTGACGGAATGGCGGAATTTGATTGAAAAATAATAGCTGACATACACGTTGAGTCTGGAAGGCGGATCACTGAAAAAGTTTTCATAGACGAGACACAAGCCGAGCTTGAGCCAACGTCCAAGAAAGGCATTGCAGCAGAGTCAAAAGGAAGTAGAAAAGGTGAAGTCATTGGTGTCGCCACTTGCAAAGATTATATCAGAAATAGAAAAATTATTGAATCAAGATTGACTAGAATTAGCTACGTCGCTGAGTTTGGATCCTTATTACCTTAGACGAAGCCCTCTACGTGTGATGAATCCACTCTGCTTTCCTAAAGATCCAAGTTTTATCGGGAATTTTACATGTACCTAATTTAGCCTTGACTACCTTCAGTAGCTTATAACGATCTAGAGGATGGTTGCAGTTCATGTGGACTAGACAGTCAGCTAGGTTAGAATCAACATCGTGAACCATTAAGAATTTTTTTAACTTTAGCTGCTACCAAGTCATCCCCTATTAAAGCGACTTTAAACCTATTATTGGGCTAGGAATGGTTTTATCCACAACCGGAACAAGCGTCCTCGATGTTTGTTTTATTCCGCCTGATTCAGGCTTCTTTTTCGTTTCTCGTATGTGCCTGATGAGTTTCTTTTTGCACTTTTGATAGTTCTAGGAGTGCTGCATACTTGATGATTGCAGGTCGGCGGCTTTAGACTTTACAGTTTCGAATTATTTAAGCAGTATCGTATTTTGTTCGGATATTTTTTTCACGTTGGTCAATAGAGAATCGTAACTGACCGATGGGTAGATCGTTGAATTACAACGTAATATTGTATCGTTGTGAGCCCGGTTTTTAGGCTTATTTGAGAGACATAAGCTCCGACTTTCTCCAACCTCTGCAAATGGCGTTTTATTTCGAGAGTATTTTCAAAGCGACGGAGTCAGAAAAACCTTGTTCAGTTGATCCGATTCTAGTAGATTCCAAGTTAGGGCCACCTAATGGAGGAGAATATTTATCAAACACAGGGTTGCTTAGCAGAGTGAAATTTGACCTATTCGTACTTGAAGAATTCAGGACGACCTCGTAATAAAGTTTGTCTGCATCATGCCTCTTAACATCCATGGCAGACTGGAGCCCTCTGATTGACATCGAGGAAACCCCTGCAGCTGCATCATTGTCCCCCAGGCAGTCTCGGCAGGCACCACAGACAAGCAAGGTTCCACCCTTCTTTTGTTCAAACTCGTAAATAGAGTAGCATTTTGCTGGATGTGTTTGCGACAAAGAGCCAGAAATGTAACGAAAAGAACGGCTGTCACCAGCAACCCGCTTAACAACAGCACACATTAGGTTGTCTCTCTCAAGTTGCGTAGTTCTCTGCCAGTGCCGTCATTTATCGATTCTCTTGACATAGGAGTACAATTCATGTTTTTTTACCACAAAGAAGTAAACACTATGGAAAAAGTTCTAAACCTAATCCATACTGGCGGAATACACAAGAATTTTTTAAAGGAATTTCCACTGATTTATGACAGGAACTAAGCCTGAAAGGCACACGAAGTAACCGAAAATTAAAATACTGCGCTCACAAGTAAGAAAATTGTTATAAAAGTCTAAAGAATATCCAAAAAGCTTGAGCTGTCACACAAACACAACGTGTTAGTAGATCTCGTTAGTAGAATGTACCTTAAAGTCAGTGGAATTCTTTTAAATTCTTTTAATCTCACTTCAATTCTTTAACTTTATTTAATTCCTTAATTTCTCTGAATTCTTATAATTCCCTTCAAGTATATTGTATTATTTTACAATTGCTAGTAACAAAATAGAAAAATAGCAAAATAACCTTCTCATTGATCCGAGGTTGATCAGTGATTTACTCACATTCTTAAAACTCTGATTTTAGCTCGAGGGCTGGACATCCCGCATATCAGAACAGTCATAAACTATGATGTGGCTCGTGATATCGATACACATACGCACAGGATAGGAAGAACGGGTCGAGCTGGAGAAAAAGGTACTGCGTACACGTTAATTACGGAAAAGGATAAAGAATTTGCTGGTCACCTTGTGAGAAATCTCGAGGGAGTGAATCAAGAAGTGCCTAAAAGCTTAATGGATTTAGCGATGCAAAGTGCTTGGTTTAGGAAGTCAAGGTTCAAAGGAGGTAAAGGAAAGAGCCTGAATGTTGGTGGAGCTGGTCTGGGATTCAGAGGGAAAGCTGAAGCACCGAATGAGCAGGTAATTTTTATTAACTTTAGTAATATAATTCGATTTTCATCATTTACCGGTTCATTAACCCTTCGTCATTTACCTATATAAAATTTATTGTTACCCACTGGACACCCGGAAATCCTAAAGACGTCTCTAGAATTTACCTCTATGTCTTGTGACTTGGTGTCTTAAGGACATCCTTTGGAACTTTTTATTGCTTTAAAAGGCCTTCAGGACGTCCTTAAGACGCACGTCAATAGACGTTTATAGGACAACTTTAGTACTTCTGTGCCCACTGACTAAATTGTATTTTTTTGTGTCATTTTCAGAGTAGTGGATCTTCGACGCAGCAGCAACCAAAGGACATAAGCGAAGTAGTTAAGAAGTTGGAGAGGCAAGGACCTGGAAGCGATCGGCTATCTGCAATGAAGGCTGCTTTCAGGAGTCAATACACTTCTCAGGTTCGTATCTTGAAATGAAGCGGGGAAAGCTAAGCAGTGCTAAAATTAAAGAAATTTAAATGAGATTAAAATCAAATTGAAAATCCTATTTAACATCCAATTTTTGTCCAAAAAATAATTTTTTTATTTTCTTTTTTAGGAAAAAATGGTTATCTTTTTTCGAATTTCAATAGGAAAATTTTATGGTAGTTGGATTTGGTCGTTGCATTCTTGATTTTATTTTCCGGAATTCTGTACATTAAACAGTGCTAACTACAATCTAGCTAATTTTACAGGGGAAGCGAAAAAACCTTCCTTTTGGAATAATTTACAACGAATTGGATAAGTTAGTTTGTTTTGATTAGGTGAATGGATCAGTTTAATGACCATTGTATGAAGAAATAGATGCAACTACAAACGCATGTAATAATATAATAATAATTTATTTATTTATTTCAATTAATTAGAATTCTTAGATATGTGAATTGATTCAAAATTATGATCTTGTCAAGTTGAAATTGTTCAGTTATAAATCCTACAAACTTAGAAATTTTTTTACACTTTGGCCATTCCAAATTAAAATTTTGATCATCTTAAAACTCATAAATTAGAAATGTAAATGTAAGCTTTTAAGTTAAATGCGGGTTCGCGGGTTGATTGCGGGTTATTGGGTTAATTGTGGATTTTGAGAGTTGAATGCGGTTCGAAACCGACCTGACCCGCTCCAATTTAGCGCACCCCTAAAAACAGATTATTTGCTTTTTTTTCTTTTATATGTTCAGGAGATTTCCAATTTTTTGTAGTGTGCATGGTTTAAATTATGAGGTATGCATATATAAAATGATTGTAACCAACCGATGTAGCTGAGCAGTGATGTTTGACTCGTCAATAGTTCCGGTGTTAAGCTATTTCGAGCGTGGTTAGCACTCGGATGGGTGAAATTCGTGATTTTCGCTTATTCGTGTTTTCATTGCGTTCAACTACTATCGATCGGGGGAAGTTTGGCGCCATGAGTGGATGTAGGCACTGCATGCTATCGAATGTTTACATCCAAACTCGTCTTTAGGTAACCGGCTGCGCTCGTTATTTTTCTTTTCTGTTTGCAATTTTCCACTTCCCTGGCCAAATTTTCAGGAATGTACCAGCGCTTCTAACAAAAATCCGACTGCAGAAATGAACTACATTGATGAAATCCGCAGGATTGAGTACGTCAGGCATATATTTATTTGTCGTATTTTGAGTAATCTTAGGATCAATATTATGCGAAAGGGGGGATTCAGTTACACCTATCAAAGTAAAATTCTCTATTGGGCAAAAGCTTCTAATTGAGATAACTATCAAATTTTTGTGAAACCTTACACCCACCTAAGAAATGGTAGCTTTTGATGGACCTAAAAAAATTGGTCATGTGTAAAACTCAAAATGGCGGCGATCATAATTTTTATAAAAATGTAAAATTTTCGCATTTTTCGAGAAAATTAATAGAAATTGGTATAGAATTTAGTCCTATTTGGACATGCGTAGTTTTCCCAGCTGCAGGTAAAGGATCGGTCAATTATGAGCTGATGATATAACTTTTGCGCGCAGTGAAATATTGACCTAATCCATGGTTAAATTAATTGGTCCAAGTTACTATTAAATTTGTTTAGCACGGACAAAAATGCTTTAAGAATCCTTAGTGATGGACCGGACACTTTTTCGAAAAATTTAAAATTTTCGATTTAGGAACGTGGTATTCTTTGACGATTATAGTAAACACGCCACCAGTGTTTAGCAGTAACGAGTTACCAGAAAAATTACTTTTTTGTAGTAACGGCATCGCGTTATTTTTAAAAAAGAGTTACGCTACGTTAGCGCGTTACAGTTTTCTGGTAACGATAATGCAAAGTAACTCACGTTACCGGCCGTTACTTAATAAAATGTTTGAATACGTTTTTAAAGAATACGTTATCCAAAGAAGATATTCATCCGGTATGATGCGGGATTACCGAACAGTGCATCTGTTTAGTGATTATTCAGAAGGATGGTCCAAAAAATTCTAAATTTTTTTAATTTTTATAAAAAATGGCCGGGAATTTGTTCTAATCCACATACAAGTAAATACATAAAAAAATTATATTCAGAGTTGCCCTAAGCGCCATATGAAGTTTAAAAGGTACATATTTCCAATAAGAAAAAAAGACGTGTTTTTGTAAATTGTATTCAGAATCCTTTATATTATTCGGATTCCTTAATCCATTAATGCCTGAATAACACAACATTTTACAGCAAGTTTGAGGTCCTAGATAGCACGAAACGTGTTACAGCACAAAACGTGTTATTGGGACTTGTACTAACAAAATATGGAGGATGTTTTTTTCAATATAACGTTGCAAAAAATTGCAAGACTTGTGAATTATTTTTCATGCAATTTCATAGATGTTGCTTCAGTTTGCATGATATTTTTTTTGGGTTGCTGATCACGAATTTGCTATCAAATTTGCAAAATTCAAAATGGCGGATCCAAGGTGGCGGATTAATTTTTTAGAAAATTCCCATTTTTGAATGAAAATCTGTATACAAGGCTTCTCGGGGTCGCTGATTGCGAATTCACGAAATTCAAAATGGCACATTCTCACCGTGCGCGGCTCGCTTCGCACGCAAGTTTGAGCGCGCCTGGGGCGTGCGACTGTTGGTTCTTGCACTTCGCGCTCGATAATATGTTTATCTCGCGCTTCGCGCTCTATAATTTATTAACCTCGTGCTACGCGCTCGGTCTTTGTATTTCTTCCACATTTGAGCACAGACCATTCAAAAGAAAAGGTCAAAGCATCGACACCTGGAATTTGGTGATTGTGAATTCTCTT
>JAWWLR010000149.1:42925325-42936779 GCA_035041075.1 Acraspis erinacei
AGTACCCGTTGGCCCTAGAAAGGGTGAAGCGACCTTGAAAACCTGGAATTCTCCTTGATTTTTTTAAACCTTGATAACCTGGAAATCTCCTTGAATTTTTTTTTTCGTTTTTAAAACAGTTTTCGAATGACAGACCACTCGATTTTTAAGCTACACCAGATTTCAAAAGGCTACTAAATAATTCTAAAGAGTTAAAAATATTTTAAAGCTTTTAGAATATTTAAAAAAATTGTTGAACATTTCAAAAAGAGTTTACAGATATCAAAGATGTCACAAAAATTTCGAATATTTCACAAATGATTAATGATTTCAATTAAATACAAAATATTTCAAAGATTTTCTAAATATTTTATACAGATTTCAAAAACTTTAAAGTTTGTAAACCATTTGAAATTTTTTTAGAAGATTTCAAAAGATTTCAAATATTTTACAAAGATTTCGAATATTTCACAAATATTTCAAAACATGTACAAAGATTTCATAAATATTTAGAATATTTTAATAATTTCACATTTACAAAAATATTTCACAAAGATTTTGAAGATTTCGTAAAAAGTGCATAAAGATTTCAAATTCAATGATTTCAAAAAGTGTACGGTGGACCAGATTTCAAAGTTTTCATAATATTTTAAAGATTTTAAACGATTTCAAATTTGTTTAGAAGATTTCATAAAGGTTTTCAACATTTCACAGAGTTTTCAAAGGTTTCAGAAGATATCAATGATTTTGAGAATTTTAGAACATTTCAAATATTTGCAATTATTTCAAATTTTTGAGAATATTTCAAAAAATTTCACAAAGATTTCCATAATTTTAATGCTTTCGAATGAATACAAAATATTTCCAAAATTTAAAAAAAGGTGTAGTAGACCAAATTTCAAAGAATTCAAATAATTTCAAAGATTTTAAATAAAATCAAAAGATTTCAGAAAGATTTCCAATATTTCAATGGTTTCAAACGAACACAAAATATTTCACAAATATTTCAAAGAATCTATAAGAATTTGAAAATATTTCAAGATTTTCAAAAAATTCGAAAAGACCAAAATACAAAACATTTTAAAGATTTTAAACGAGTTCACATTTTTTTTTAGAAAATTTCAAAATATTTCAGAAAAGTTTCAAATATGCAATTTCAAAAGGTTTCAAGAAATTTGAGAAGATTTTGAAAAGATTTCAATGATTTCAAACGAACACAAAAGTTCTCGCAAACAAAGATAAAAGAAAAATGTCACAGAGATTTCAAAGATTTCAAAGATTAAAATTCTTTTTTTAAAGATTTCAAAAGATTTCAAATATTTTACAAAGATTTCGAACATTTCACAAATGTTTCAAAACAATTTGCAAAGATTTCAAGGTTTTCAAAAATTCTCTCTGCTTAAACAATTATTGATAATAATCCACAACTGTTCGCAACTAATAAATATTCGTATCTCTGTTTTTTTTTAAATTTTTAAATTTTATTATATTAGAAGTTTAGAAACAAATAAGTAAATAATGTGAAGTTTGTAATATATAAAATTGTTTGGAACAAATTTTAAATCTTCGAAATTGTACCAAAAAGTAAAATTGCTAATTGGAAACGAATCTTTTTGAAATAAATATATTTTACGTTTTACTATTACTATGTTTTTAAATTTATTTTTTAATTAATAAGTCTTTAATTTTGTTATTACTAAAAATACTTGGGATAAAGAGGAAACCTTTCACCGTTTTCACTTCTGATATTACTTCCAGTAAAATGAATGGAATTACTAAAATATATTAAAATAAAAAATTTTTATTTTTCTTAGAACTTTTTATAATTTTGTAACGGTAAATTTAGAAATTTATAATCTTCTTGATCAACTTTCAGCTTAAAATTTTCAGTATTAAATTATTTTGAACTGGAATCATTAATGTTTAAAAAATTTTGAATTGAAATCATATCTCGTACAATTGAAAATGGTTTGGTTTCATTTTTAAATCTTCTAAAATTAAAAAATTGTGAATTATAGTTGAAAAAATAATTAACAATAATTAGTTGATTAATTTTAACATGAAATGTCCACAAATATTTGAATGAAAGTTTAAAATTTAACTATTTTAGGTTTAACAATTTCGATTTAAAAAATTTAAATAATTAAATGAATACCATTCAAATTCTGAAATATTAAACAAACTGTAAATGAGGATTACTTAAAATGGAACACTTTCAAAGACTTGGCATACTTAAGAATGGAACATTTTCAAATTAAGAAAATTTAAACTTCAACGTTCTTAAATTTTAATGTGAAGAATTCCTGAAAATAAACTCAAGAATCTAACGACCATATTTGTACAACCACCACAAAATGTTCCCATTGCAATATGAAAAAAAAACTTATCCTCCTCTTCTTTCCGCCTAAAAATGAAAAGAAACAAAATGTATTCTTCCATTTCGACAAAAATAAAAAAGGGGAAATAAAAATGAGAAGGCAACCAAGTAAATCCCCTTCCTTCTCTTTTTTATTTATTTCGTCCTTTTTATTCCTACCATTATTAAATCACAATAAAAAAAATAATAAAAAATAAAATAAAAAGTTTGTAGAAAATAATGAACAACGTTTCGGTACTCATACAGCACTCTTGTCAAGGGAAAAAATATAAATAATGAAATAAAAATAAAATAAAATTTAAATAAAATGAAAATAAAGTAAAAATAAAATAAAAATAAAAATTAAATTAAAATAAAATTAAAATGGAATGAAAGGTGTTGATTCTTAGTTGACAGGGAGAGAGCATCAGGGCAGCGATTATGTCCGTGCTGGCTACAAATTTTATTTTATTTTTGTTCAGTTTTGTTCTATTTTATTTTCATTTTTCTATTTTATTTTTAAATTATTTTTATTTTTATTTATATTTTTACTTTTATTTCATTTTTATTTAATTTTCATTTTATTTGTATTCTATTTTTATTTTATTTTATTTTATTATTATTTTATTTTTATTTTATTTTTATCTTTTTTTTATTTTTTTTTTATTTTATTTTGTTATGTATATTTTTTTGCCTTGATAAGGGTGCCGAAACCTTGAAAATTATTTTCTACAGATTTGTTTTATTTATTTTTAAACCAATTTTTTTATTGTGATTTGATATTGGTAGGAATAAAAAGGACGGAATAAATAAAAAAGAGAAGGAAGGGAATTTAGTTGGTTGCATTCTCATTTTTCTTTCCTCTTTTTTAATTTTTTCCAAATGGAAGAATACGTTTTCTTTTCTCTTTTAGGGGGAAATAAGAGGAGGAAAAGGCTTTTTTCAGATTGCAATGGGAACATTTTTTTGTGGGTTTCCACATTTTTTCCTTAGATCCTTGAATTTATTTTCAGGAATTGTTCATATTAAATTGATTATTAAACGTTAAAAAAGATTTTTAAATTTGATTTTGATCTCATTTAAATATCTTTAATTTTTAATTTTAATTGCTCAAATTTAGAGATTTTTTTGGGCATTCGAAAAAAAATTGGGGGCGGGGAGTGAGACCCGAGCAATTCGAGAAAAAATTTTTTCCACTTTGAAGTCTTTGTTGAGATAGCCTTTTTGTTTAAATTAATATTAATATTTATTATTTGTTCCTGAAAAGTTTTGAAAAGAGTGGACAATTTTACAGAAAACAGCAACTATCTAGCATCATTCAAAGAGAATATTATTAATGAAAATAGCAACAAATTGTTTAAACAATTATGTGTGTTAAATTTCATTTAGGAAAAAATGAAAAACTCTAAGTTAAAAATGGAAAAAGTTGAATATTTCACAAAGAACCACAACTTTCTAGCATTAGTCAAAAAAAAAATATTATTAAAAATAATAATATATTGTTTGAACAATGATGCTTGTTAACATAAATTATTACCTCACTTTAATTGAAACGTGTACAAAGAATGGAAAATTTTAGAAAAAACTGCAACTTTCTATAATGATTCGAAGATAATACAGTTATAAATTTTCAATAATTATTTTAAACCTTTATAAATGAATTATTCTAAAAAAACGATCAAAATAAAAAGTAATTTTAAATTGGAAGGAATAAAAATAAAAAAATATATAGACCAGAAACTTGAAACTTAAACAAATGTGAAATTCCTTTGAGACTTAAAAAAAAGTCAGTCGCGAATATTTGAAGAATTTAACCACTTCTTTAATTTTTAATGATTTCTGAATTTTTATTTTAAACGCTAAATTTTCAATTCTTCCCTAGGATAAGTTTAATTTTTCGATTAAAATTGAAATAACTAAATTTCTAAAAGTTTAATTTAAATTTTTTGAATTGTTAATTTCTAAGCGATTAAATTTACTTAAAATAATACAAATTTTTAAGGATTTGTTTACAAAAAAGTTTGAATGTCACAATACTTCGCGCCATTTTATTTAAAACATTTTATAAAAATAATCCAATTTTAAAGGCCTAGAATTAAAAAAATTTCATTTTGAACTGTAAAAATAAAAGTGAATTTATGTTTTTATTTTAGAAAACTTTGTCTGATCAATTTTTATGTTAAATCATAATTTTTCAAATTCAATAAAAATGTACATTTTTAGAATTTTTTGGAAGATTTTACTTTCAAATATTCACTTTAGTTTTCAACTTCAAATTGTCAAATTTTAAGCGTTTCGTATTTTAATTGACTACAATTCAAAAGTTTTCCCTTTAATATTATTCAATTTTGAATGTTTTTATATAGAAATAATACAATTTTCATTTGTCTTAATTTTAAATGATCTATCTTGGAAAATTCTAATCCAAAAATATTTCCGAATTGACAAAATTTACAAATTTTAGTTTGTAGCTTTTGAATTTTGAAAAGCTTCCGTTTAAAATTGTTTACATTCTTATAAGAGAAGGTATTAGATTTGTGAAAAATTTGACATCCCCCCCCCCAATTTTTTGTTCAATTGCCACGTTCTGAGATCCGTAAAAAAATATATAAAAAATAAATAAAAAAAACAACATTACAATTTTTAAAATTAAATTTTTGGACAAACGACACAAAAGACTAAAAAAAATTGTCCATGCAAAAAAGAGTTAATTCTTTTTATTAATCATTTTTGATAGGATGCGGAGTATTTTTTTATTCCCAAAAAACAACATTAAAAGTAAGAAAATTAAATTTTTGGTCAAACGAAACAAGCCACGAATATAATTAATAAGAAAAAAGTTATTCATCCAAAAGGAGCTTCAAATTTGTTATTAATAATTTTTTCATAGGATGCGTAGTTTTCGTTTATTTGTAAAAAAATGGCATTCAAAGAAAAAAATAGATTTTTTGACAAACGACACAAGCCACGAAAAAAATTAATTAGACAAAAGTTTTTTATAAAAAAAGCTACAAATTTATTATAAATAATTTTTGTATAGGCTGCGTAGTTTTTGTTTCTTTGTAAAAAATGACATTCAAAGAAAAAAATAGATTTTTGGACTAACGACACAAGCCAAGAAAATAAATACCAAATTTTTAATTATTTTATTTGTTAAAGGATACGTAGGTTTTGTTTTATTTATAAAAATAACATTAAAACTAAATAAATGAAATTTGTTGACAAACGACACAAGCCACGAAAATAAATAAGAAATTTGTTATTAATTATTGTTTTATATGATGCGCAGTTTTTGTTTAATTTGAAAAAAATCACATTCAAAGAAAAAAAAAATTTGGATAAACGACACAAGCCACGAAAAAAATCAATAGACAGAAGTTGCTCATCCGAAAAAGAGAAAAAATAGGACGCGTATTTTTTGTTTTAAACGTAAAAAATAAGATTAAAAATAAAAATAAAATTTCTAGAGAAACGAAACTAGAGGTGAAAAAAATGAAAAGACAAAAGTTTTTTAACCATAAAATATCTAGAAATTTTTTATAAACTCTTGTTATAAAAACATAACAAAAATATAAAAATTAACTTTTTGAAAAAGGACAAAAGGTACAATAATATTTTATTTAACAAATTTTTTTGCCTAAATTATATCTACAATTTTGCTTTAACCACCTTACGCTAGGACGCGTATTTTTAGTTTGAATCGTAAAAAAACATTCAAAGTAAACAAATTAAATTTATGGAAAAACGAAAAAAGTGCAATAAAATATTTAATACTAATTTTTTAATAGGATGTGCAACATTTTTATTTATAAAAAAAGACAATGAAAATACTTTTGTTTCAATACAAATGCATACTATGAATTGTAATAAAATAAAATTATGGAAATAAAAATTAAATTATCATTAAAAATAAAATTTTACTTTATTACAAAAATAAATATAATAGACATTTCATTTAATAGAGTTGAACATAATGTAAAAACGTTTAAAGTTTTCACAAAATCGAGAGCGAAGCACGAGATACTTGATGAGAATGTGTTTCGTTAAAGCCCAAGGAGCTTTAACAAAAGAGAATTCACAATCTCCAAAGTACAGTTGTTGATTCTCTCACTTATAGATTTAAAAGGTCTGCGCACGAAAGATGGAGATGTATAAAGACCAATCGCGTAGCGCAAAGCGCGAAAACCAATAATCGCGCGCCCCAGGCGCACTCAAACTTGCTCAGCGCGGGCACATTTTTTCAATTTAAAATGATCTAACTTTAAACGCTTTCATTCGAATATAATACAAGTTCAATTCCTTTTCCTAAATTTATTTTAAATTTTTTATTTAAAATGCGAAGTTACCTTAAAAATTTTTTATAAAGTATGTTCGGCAGAATTTATTTTTTTTTAGGAAAGATTTTTAGTTTTAAGAGAATAGTTTTTAGTATTGCATAACATTCTGTTTTTTGTTTATTGAATTCTGCTAATTATTATTTAATTATCATTTTAGCCATGAAAAGTTTTGATTTTTTTTACAATGATAATTTAACAAGTTTATTTTTTATCTGTTGTTTATTATATACTTTGAAAATAGAGATGTATGAACTTGCTGAAAGTGGCGTTTGCGTGTCGTAAATTGGATGGTTCAGGGAATAGAATGGTTGCAGTGGATAATGTAGTTGTACCGGTATATCCGTTTATTAAGGTTAAAGTAAATGAAAAAGTTTTTAGTAATGTAATGGGTAATATTGTGTTTCTAGAATATATACAACGTACTAAGTATATATTATTATCGTTTTTTACCTAATGTGTAACGTTACTGCTTTTTTTATTACTAACCGTTTTTTTACATTTGTGATACTAAAAGCGACTTTTGAAAAAATTAATTTTACTTTCAATAACTAATTAGTTAAATAAATAATTAAGTAAAATAATGGTATTTCCATGAATCTAAAATTTTATTTTTTTTTAAGTTTAAAAGTCTTTTAATTATTAAAAAAGTAATTAATATTAAATACTAATAATTTACGATTCCAAAATATAAATAATTTGAATCCTGGAATTGAACAATATTTTATAAACTTTTGAAAAAATTTGAATGTTTGAAAATATTTTTAATTTCTTCAAAACATCTAAAATGCTTAAATTTCTTTTAATCTGACTCGAATTATTTGTAAAAGATTTTTTTGACATTTTTAGATATCTTTTAGAACATTTTTTAATTTTCTTTAAAAATTAATTTTCAAAAAAAAAGAATATATAAAAGTTTCACACAAATCTTAAGAAATGTTTGATATTTTCTTGAAATCTTTCAAAATGGCCAAAAGGATTTCAAATATTAAAATTAATTTTTTTATAAATAAATAACATGTTAAGTTTTTCCAGGAATCGTAAGCAAATTTCTCCAAACTTCCTAATAATATCATCTAAACTGATTCGAATTTTTCATAAAATTTTCTTTAATTCTGCAGTATTAAAAAAATTTCTCTTAAATCTTTTACATTTTTTTTACCATTTTGGAAATCTTTTGAAATGTTGAAAAAAATTCAAACAGTCTTTTAAAATTAATTTTTTAAATAAAAAATAATTTTGAAATTTTATCCGGAATCTTAAAAAAGTTGGTTTATTCTCTCAAAGCCTTTCAAAATTCTCAAAATACTTCTAAATTTATTCGAAATTTTCAAAAATATATATTTTGCTGTACTTTTTTTAAATCTCTTCAACTTTAAAATTATTTTTGACTCTTTCTAACACTTCTAAATATTTTTTAATCTCACCCGAATTTTTCCTACATTTTTTTAATTCTGCAAAATAAAAAAATGGTATTCTCTATTTTGGAAATTTAGAAAAAATCTTTAGAAGCTTGTCTTAGATTCTTCCAGATACTTTTTCATTAATTATTTGAAATTATTTGAAAATTTTTAAAATTAATTTTTCATAAAAAACATTAGAAATTTATGTAAAAATCATAAGGAAATTTGTTTATTCTCTTAAAAATTTCAAAATGCTTCTAAATTCTTTGTTCCAAATTTTCAAAAATATAACTTTTGTTAACATTTTTTGAAATATTAAGTATTCTCTTAAAATTATTATTTTTTAATTTAAAAAATCACTTTAATTTTGTTTACAATTTTTTGAAATCCTTTTAAACTTTAAACTATTTAAGACTTATAAATATCTTTCAAACTTTCTGGAATATATATTCTAAAATTTTGTATTCTTGGCATTTTTAAAATATTGGTTTTAAAAACTTCTATATTTTCTTTGGAAATTTTAGGAAATCATTTAAAATTTTTTTAAATCTTTCTCAATTTTCTCTTCCAATTAATTTTTTTTAATAAAAAATCTTTTCAATTTTTCCCAGAAATCTTAAACAAATTTTTTTATACTTTTCTCAGTTAAAAAATAATTTTTGGAACTAGAAGTTTACATCTTTGGTCAAAAATTTAGCTTTTTGGTACAAAAATAAGCTTTGTTGCAAGTGCAACTAATGGGTTAAAAATTTATCTAATTTATATTTTTCCTTTTTATTTAATTCAACTGTTTTTTTAATGAAAAATAAAATCCTTTGTTGTTAAAACAATTAAATACTACATTTTTGTTGGGAATTAATATTTGTTGGTTGGAAATTCGCAGCTACCGCTTTGAAAGTTAAACTTCTTTCTTAATTCATAAGAAACAGTCAGATTTGACCCCCCCCCCCCCCAGACCCAAATCGTCTCGTATTTAAAAAAAAGTGTAAGTGAAAAATTAGATTTGTAATATTTTCTTTTATTGGACTTCGTTAAATTTTTAAAGGTCAAAATTTTTCTCGATTTTTGAAGAGAATTTTAAAGGAAAAACGTAGTTTTATTGGAACCTGGAAAATGATTGAAGATGTAGAAAATTTACTTATATTGTTTCGTCTTTTCATGCGAATTTTTGGAGGGAAAGAAAAATATCAAGAAAAAAAATTCGAAGTTACAAGATTTGTGTATGTGAAAATAATTCACCTAATTTTACAAGAGAATTACAAAAAATTACTTTCATTTTACTAGTTTTATTGGACTTTACGAAATTTCGAAAAAGATTTATCATTCACTCGGTTTTCAGAAGAATTTTGGAAAAAGATTACTTTTATTGGACTTTACAAATATTTTGACTGGGAACATCATTAAAGTAACTTTCCTCGATTTTTCACGCTTACCCCACGCTTATCCTCCGCTCCCCCACTCTTAACCCTCGCTTATCCCACCCTTAAATCACGCTTATCCAACGCTCACCCCACGCTTATTCCACCATTACCCAACACTGATCCCACGCTGACCCCACGCTTATACCACACTTATATTACGCTCAACCCACGCTTATCTTCCGAGCATCCTATGCTTATCCCACGCTCATCCTACGCTTACCCCACACTTACCCCACTCTTATTCTACACTCATACCATGCTTACCGCACGATCATCCCTACGCTTATTTTAATTCTCTTGAAATATATTTTCTACTCGCCATAAATATTACCTATAAATATACCTATCCCACACTTGCCCCAAGCTTATCCTACACTCACCCTACGCTTACCCCACGCTTACGACACGCTTATTCCACACTTATCCCACACTCACACAACGCTTACTTCACGCGTGTCCCACGCTTATCCCACGCTCACCCGACTCTTACCCCACATTCATCCCACGCTTATCCATTGCTCACCCTAAGCTCACCCCACACTTATTCCACGCTAACCCCACGCCTACTCCACGCTCACCCTACGCTTACCCCACTTTTACCCCATGCTTATAGCACGCTTACCCAACGCTTACGCCATTGCTGAGCCATGTTAAGCCATGGTTCACACACTGAACCTTTTGCACTTGTGTCTCTCCTAATAATTATATGTTTATATAAATCGTTTAAATAATATATCATTTTTTAGAAATTCACTATTAGAATAGAGTTATTCCGAAATGTCGTTTTGAGATGAGGATAAAACACTGACTCTGAAAGCACAAACTAACTCCAAATTCGGATTTAGCGATCTCCTAAACTTACTAGCGTCGTAAGCGTCAAAATAACGAGGCAGTTTCTCATTTCCGAAATAAAGGATCGACTAGGCTCACGAATTGAGGTAATTTTTGAGGTTATGTTCGACTTTTCTTAGGTTGATCGTGATTTGTGACACAAAGGGATACGAGGAAAGATAGGACCAATCAAAATAACCTGAAAAAAATTAAAATTTGGCCATTGGTCATATTAGAATAACAAAACGGACTACTTTCAAAATTTTGGGAGGGTATATTTTGAGGTTAGGGATGGGTTTGGACATTTCCGAGAAAAAAAGCACCGGATTCACACTCAGCGACTCAAAGAACATAAGTTAATTTTCTTTGGGCTTATTTTACCCCTACAACTGGAAGATAGTTTACTCTGTTAAGTTTGAAGGTTTTTAGGTTAGGGGCAGAAAGGCTCTGAACAAGAATTAATCAGCATTATACTCAAACCCAGTGAGTCGAAAAAAACTACAAAACTTGGTCGGGTGATATTTTCTATGAACAAAAAGGACTATTTTGGCTATTTTTGGGTGTTTTTTGAGGTTAGAAAAAATCCTGACCTGATGGGTCCAAACGGCCTCTGATATTCTGATTCAGCGATCTCAAAAACATAAGAAAAACATTGTCTGGTCAAAAGTTCAGACACATTTTTTGTGTTCCTGTGTTATCAGAGTTATAAAATTTTCAAAATCCAAAAAAAGTAAAAAAAAAATGAACATTTTAAGTCAAAAAACGCATGAGATGAAAAAGGTAAAGAGAAGAAAAACGTTGATTTTTGAAAGCTCGACAAGATTATCATGACAAATTTTTGAATTTTGTCGAAAAGATGAAAATTCAAATTTTGATAGTACTAAAAATAATGAAAAATCAAACTTTCCATTTTGCGGTCAGACTATGCAAGATAAGAAAAAAAATTAATTAACTAAAATTGCGCGCCCTGAAAAGATCTATAAATTTGTTATTAATCATTTTTCAATAGGACGCGTAGTTTTTGTTTTTAGTCGTAAAAAATAACATTAAAAATAAAAACATTTAAGTTTTGGACAAACGACACAAGTTATGAAAAAAAGTAAATAGTCAAAAGTTGCTTTTGCAAAAAA
>JAWWLR010000149.1:42986898-43001155 GCA_035041075.1 Acraspis erinacei
TGCGTTGCCACTAAGAAGACATCTGCTTGCCCAAAAATTTCTCAGTGTAGCTTTTCCGCCTAGTCCTTTCAGATTTCCGTCAATACCGACACATGTCCCTTTACCATGGGCAGAGGCATGAAAGTACCATTTAAAATGCTGACCTGCTCCATCAGAAAAGTAAACAAAATTTCGGTGAAAAATGTTGTTTAAAGTGCTCAATGATTAGAGTCTGATAGTTGTATACGGCAACAGTATCATGGCTCAAATTGTCAGATAAGATGGCCATACGTATATGCTTTTGCTCGTGATTTTTGATATAGTAAATAACTATAGTAAATATGGTTGTCTGATCATTATTCCGATGTTGGGTTTGGATAGCATCGCACAACGAAACCGAAGTTTTCCGCAAAATCAAATTGAATTAAGAACTCACCATCTTGTAGCTTATTTTTAAGCTCTTTCATAAACAGTGATTGTTGTTCTGAATTAAATGAATGGGGTTTGAGCTTCAAAAATTTTTTTTACAAAAGTCTTCTACGAAATCATCTTTTTCAGCTCCCTGAGGTTTTAATAAACTTCTATCAGTGTGTGTCAAATATGAAAATGTAACTTCATTAATACAATTTTCATCAACAATTTTACTAAGATATTCTTCTGGTGTGTCTAACTTCGGGACAGATTCACATTCGTTCAAATACCAGGCTTCTGAAGGAGTTTTGCAAATAATTAACTTAAAACAGTCATGATAATATTTTAAAAGGAGGCTGCAATTTTCACTCAACTATTCTAAACCTATTGAATCCAACATTAAGTTAACATTTTCGTGATGGACACAAACACAAACCGAATGCGCGCCACTTTCGCGGACCAGAACGCAGTGACGCGGTCTAAGCTGTGCAAATTTAGAAATTGCATTAACTCTTATAAAACTTGCGAGAATTTAAAATTCACCATATCAAAGTTGATAAGCGAAGTCATAACGATAGTAATACATTTTATTCGAAAGAGCGAAAACATCTTTTGCAGTTGTCATGCAAAGCATATGACAATCTCAAACGACTATATGAAAAATAACTCACTCCACCAAAAGATTCAGCCTTGAGAAGGAGGAACTAAATACACACATTAAATACAAGTGAATACGGACACACGCGTACAATTATTATTTTTATTATTATATGCTTAATTTATTCACAACATACATAATCGAACGCTTAATCGTTATGAAAAATTGGAACGGCTGCGGCGGAGATTCGAACCTAACTTACCTAAAGCACTAACGCATTCCCTAACGATTAAACCCTACGGCTAACTTACATTATGGCATCTTTGGAAAAAATCTCGGCAAACCGTTGTCGCTTGAAAACTAAGGGCAGTATGACAAATATCTTTGCCCTTTTTCACGAGTGATTTGTTGCTTCAGACTTTTTGTAATTAGCTAGATCAAACATTTTATCTAGTTCAATGATTAAATTGATTTTTTATCAAACAGATTTTTTCTTTAAAGGAACTGATAATATTATTTTATGAATATCATTCTCTAATTTAATATCTCAGTAACTCAGTATAACAAACTTAAGTGTATTTAGAATTCCTAATATTTTAAATCCCATATTATTAATATAGTATGAATTGAAAATAGAAAGAGTTGACTTCTATTTATAAAATGTTGTGAAACATAACCTTTCTGCTCGATCGGACAATGGTGTAAACAATCGAGGAGCATTCTCAAACGAAACTATAGGAAAAATAAGAATAATGATTTCATAGTTTGCCATGCGTCTCAGGTTTCTGTGAACTTAATATTGACAATATCAATCAAGATTCCTTTTTGAGCCACAAGTTTTTTGGCTTTTTTAGCTTGCCGTTCAGATGTATTAAATTCCTTCATTAATTTCCTGCGACCCCATGGCCCCAGTAGTCTCCGCAAACTTTTCTTTTAATTCAGTCTGAACTTCAACACATGCTGCGTGATAATCATCCTTAAATTCGTCATTGTGATTTGGTGATAATGAAAAGTCTGTATCATTCTCAATTTTTTCTACTTACACTTCATCATTATCATGTATTTGTGCTCACCCTTTTCAGTTCGGTTAACATCATTCAGAGGCGACTGTGCATCAAATTGACTTAATCGTTTTCTGCAATTTGAACAAATCATTTAATCATTTTGCGATTAAATTCAATATTCGCCAGCTAACAGCTAACGTTTCGAAAATTCGCGAGAAATTTTAAAACTAGAAGTATAAAGTTTTGTATAATCAACTACAATTTAGATGCTCAATAAGTACATTTTTTGCACATATTATAATATGCAATTTTTCAGTCACTTTCAATAAAAATATCTTCGAAATAAAGGTGGAATATAATAAGAAGTTAAGATTTTTTCTTTATTTAAGCAGAATTTTGTTATTACACTCTATGAGGTTCACCCTCTAGCACCCTCCAGGCATAAAGTTGAAAAAAATTATTTTGAAAAAGTTGGGTCAAATTTTCAGTTTGAAATGTTTTGTTTATTTGTATCGAAAATTGCGTAAAAATACGAATCTAACGACCTCATATAAAAGTAATTAGCCTATAGTGGATAATAGTTACAGGCATTTAAATCATACGGTGCTCGAGCTGTAGTCCCATCTTTCACATTCGCGCATGCGCAACCTAATTGTTCGATGTACCTAAAGTTTGGTATGAGGCATCCTATCTAATAGGACAATAACTTTACCCAGTATAAACCTGATCAGCAAACTTAAAATTCTTAATTCGGGTCACTTCAGGAATAATTCCCCATAAATGTTAATAATTTTTCATAATCTTTGACAATTATGTATAAAATATCATCATTTTTTCAAGCTTTTTTATGCAAATAAATAAAAGGCAAACATGATTAAAAGGAATATTTAACGATATGAAATTTATTCATATTCTGCTTTTACAATTCGTAATCAGTCAGAAGTATTAGGCAGAAAAACCGCATGAGCCGTAGCATTACGAACATTATTATTTGCAAGATTTTTTAAGATTATTGAAGGAAATTATAATTATAAACATATTAATAAATAAAAAATATAAAAATTTGAAAAGTGGAGACATTGAGAATGGAACAAGCAAATTTTCGGCTACAGGGACGAAGCGTTACAGCTTGAGTTACCGACCGATGTGAATTTTTTTTCGCCAAACTGCAAATGGCCCGTGGATAATACTGGAAAATCGATTTTCCCTAAGACCGCGAAAAAGCGCATATTACTGCTTTGGAAAATTAGTTCATAAGAAAAATTTGGAACCGATACTACAATTTACAATTGGCATTCTCCTCTACAGTCAACCATCTAAACTCCAGAATTGGATGTGATTAATGTTATTTTGAAAATAAGCAACTAAATATACCGCTCTGTTTCATGGTCAACAATTTATTTGATTTTTCCCATATCGAAATAAAATTTCAGTCTAGAACGTAAGTGTAAAATATAGTTATACCAGATAATATGGAGAAATCTTCTCTTATTTATTTAAAATAAAAATACTAGAAAGTAAATACCAAATAACAATTACATATTGTTTAAAAAAGCATAATTTAAAAAATTGTAAGTTATAATAGTATCAGCCGTACATCTAATTTAGGATGTTATTAAGAAAGCATTTGGTATGTATATACATATACATTACTTTTTTAATCTGTCTTTCTCAAACTAATGGCGATAAATGCACTTTTCATTTTAATTCTGATTTAGGTGATTTCTCGTTGTTTCGAAATCAACAAGGAAAAATATTAAAAAGTGTAAATTGAAAAAATAGGGACAATTTTTCCGAAAATAACATTTCCCCCCAAAAAAATATACTAGGAACAAAATTTTTCCTTTCGAGAGGAGTTTTAAAAAGTTTTCTTTCTACTTTTCAATGTTTTGCAGCGTATTAAGCATGTTCCCGAAAATAAAACTTTTTCCGCAAAAAGAATTGTTGGTGCAAAATACTTAAAAATATTACAAGAACTTTCTGGAGACTTTCGCTTGATTTAAAAATATATTATTTTATAAGAGATGAAATAAAAAAGGCTATTCAAATTTATAAAACTTGCCTGTTCATAAAATTTACGAAACCGAAAAGTTATTCATAAGTAGGGGTACATATATTTATCCCCTGACTATAACACTTATCCAAGTTTAAGCATTCGATTATATGTTAAGTGACAATAAGTTGTTGGTATAATAAATCAAGTGTAATATTATATTAGTAATACCAAAAACATTTTTTTTCTTTTTTAAATTGCTCTAACAAATTTTACATCTGCTCTAATTTACATTTTCTAGAACTCTAATATAGAATTCATAAGCTGCGCGACAATACATGTTATATTGCCTCGGATTTTAAATACTATTGAAACCTTCTATATATCTAGTAAAAATAGTTCATCACATCGTGTAACTAGACTTTTCTAATTTGCTCTAAACCATATCCCAGATTTGCTACTCTTGAATTAGTTCCGCAAACTTTACAAAACTTATTTTTTCCGTGTTGGTCACTGTTTCTAAAGAAAATTTTAATGTTCTACAATTTTTATGAACAAATGCAATAAGTGTACAAATAATTTGAGAATATACAAAAATCTACATTATAACATCTCTAGGGCATTTTTTATAATTTTTTGATGTTGAAAAAATTATTATTTAAGCAAAGAAAGTGTTAATAATATTTTCATATCCCTTTACAATCATTTATAAACTTTCGTAAACATATGACGCTATAGCAAACTCAGTAACAACAAAAGTGTCTGCTCCGAACTTGCAAAATGACAAAAGAATGTTTATTTATTTATTTATAAAAAGTTATACGTGCATACGCCCTTTATTACAGTGAAAATTTATAAACAGAAGTAAATTTAACAAGAATGTGAATACGTGTCTTGTGTGAAAGTTATATTGATTATGCAGCGTTGTTATCTCGCAGATAAATTAATTTTTAGTACAAGTTTTAAATGACTATGAGATTTGTTAAAGTAGTGTACACGGAGAAACTTTTGGTTGTAAAATTTAATATTATAATATTTATTTGTACGATAAGACAATAGCAAACCGCATGATATAGCGTCACTCTTGCAAAGATTACCATTGAAATATAATAATAAATGATTTAATGATTGTGAGAAAGTTTCTATAATCCCTAGAAAAGACTGAAGTTTAAAAAACAAAATAGAAAAAAACTTCTTTCTACGAGCAAAATAAAAATTAATTCGAATTCACTGTTTTATATATGACTTAACGAGCTTCGCAGTCTATTTTTGACGAATTTTAAAATTGAAAAAGATCTTTCATCTGCCATCTGTATCGTCGGTGAGATTATTAAATTGTTCAGTTTAAACTGTTATAAGGTTAAATATACACCGACTGCACAGTTCTTACAAGTTTTAAAATTAAGATTATAATTCAATTGCATATTGTACACTAGTGGAAAAAATTAAAGGATCAAAAAAGAATTCCGAATTTTTCGACTTTTTTAAAGTGGCTGTATTTCTCTTAAAAATGGTCGCACTGGAGTTTTAAAAAAAGAATTTTGAAGCTTGAAATTTCTAGTTATGAGATCTTATGATGAAAAAAATTTTCAAGCAACGTGTACCGCGCAATCCTAATGAATACGGAAAGAAATTTTTTTTCCAAATTTTTCCGGTTCTTTTTTTTTGGTCTACGGACTTGGGAAAAATTTATCTAACTTAACCACTATATGAATCGGATAACTTGTTTATTCAGCTTCAATTTGCTTTTTTTAAAAGTTCGATACGACAACTTCTCGCTGAGATATCGATTTTTGAATGGAAAAGGATCATTTTGCCTTTAACCATCAATATCTCAGCAACCACTGATCGCACAAG
Source organism: Acraspis erinacei (assembly GCA_035041075.1). Taxonomy (NCBI): domain Eukaryota; kingdom Metazoa; phylum Arthropoda; class Insecta; order Hymenoptera; family Cynipidae; genus Acraspis; species Acraspis erinacei. The sequence continues at coordinate 42,992,741 of JAWWLR010000149.1, forward strand.
AAAATGAAAGAGGGTTTTGAAATCTTGAGTAAATTTCCCACAAAAATCAGCTACGGTTTTTTGAAAAAAATTGTTTTGTATTCTTTACATTAATTTGAAAAATCAAGAAAAAAAGGGCTTTTGGTGGCTTTTGGGATAATCAGGCGCTAAATTGGAAATATCCAAAAAGTCACTAATGTTAAGTGTGCCTTTTACAGTTCAATATGCCCACAAGAACTCCACGAAGTTTCAATTCAATCCATTGAGCCGTTTTTTTGTTTCATTCGATCGAATTTTTGAAAAAAATTAAAGGATCACGATTTTGACGTTCAATGATCATAATCTTTAACAAAATGAAAAAAAATGTTTTTCAGTTTGTTATGCATTTTTATGGATACAAGTGTTTAAATTTATAGGAGCAAACAAAATTTCAAAAAAAAATTTCAAAACTTGAAAAACGTCTAAAAATTCGGAATTCTTTTTTGATCCTTTAATTTTTTCCACTAGTGTATGTTAGGGTATTTTTTAAATTCCAAGAAATTTTGAATAGGTTTGAATAATTTGAAGCAATTTCAAAGGATTTGAAAGATTTTAGGGAAATTGAAAAATCATTAGGAATTTTCAAGATTTTTAAACTGATTCGACGGATTTAAAAAAAACTTCATAGGATTCATAATATTTCTGTTATTATTTCTAAAGATTCTAAGAAACTTTCTATATATTCAAATAATCAAAAATATTATATGTCAAATAATATTCTATGGAATTTTCAAATTATAAAGATTTTAGGGAAATCGTAAAAGTCTTAAGGAATTTTAGAATTATTTAAAGACTTTCAAAGTATTTCCAAAGATTTCAAAGGATCGAAAGTATTGTATGGTATTTTTAAACATTCCAAGAAATTTGGAACGGCTTTCAATAATTTGAAGCAATTCCAAAGGATTTTAAAATTTTAGGTACTTTTTTTAAATTCTAAGGAATTTTCTATGGATTTCAAAAGATTGCATAGGATTTAAAAGTATTTAGGGGTATTTTTAAAAGTGCCAGGAAATTTTAAACATATTTCGATTGTTTAAAGGAATTCCGAAGGATCTTAAGAATTTAAGGGAATTTTCAATATATTTAACAAGTTTCAAAGAATCTCGAACAACTTTCATAGGGTTGAAGGTATTTTTTGATATTTTTAAAGATTTCGAGAAAATTGGAATATATTTCTATAATTTTGAAGGAATGCCTATGGATTTTTATAATTTGAAGGAATTATAAAGAATTTTAAAGATTTTAGGGAATCTTAAACATCATTAGGAATTTTCAAGATATTTAAAAAGTTTCAAAGGATTTCAAGAAATTTACTAGGATCTATAATACTGTTGGGTATTTTTAATGATTCTAAGAAATATGGAACTAATTTCAATAATTTGAAGCAATTGCAAAGGACTTTAAAGATATCCTGGATTTTTCTCTAATTCGATGGAATTTTCAAGATATCGAAAAGTTACTAAGAATTTCGATAGATTTTAAGAAATGAAAAATATTCTAAGATATGTTAAAGAGGATTTTAATGGGTTGAAGGCATTTCGAAATATTTTAAAGTATTGGGAATATTTGAGGGCATTTAAGAATATTTCTAGAATTTCTTTATATTTAAAACAAGATTGGAAGCATATTCCAAAGGATTTGAAAGATTGTAGGAATTTTTTTTAATGCATACGATTTATAATTATTTTAAATGATTGTATCTTTGAATAATGTTACAACGTTTTGGTACTGACTGAAATATTCGACTTTTTCCTAACAAATTTTTATCGTTAAGGTATTTTTTGGCCCAAAACTATTCCTCTTCTAAATTTATTAAAAATTTTATCTGTTTCTCGTAGGGGTTCCAAGACGCATTTTAGGACCAATCTTAATAATCACACCCTTATGAGGATAAATAGTTGTTAATGTGTTGCTTAAAGGTTTTTTGAAGTCTTTGACGTTGGTTTTGATCAATTACATCTTAATAGAAATTTGATTAATTTTATAATTTGATTTTTTTATATAATTTAATTAATTTATTTTTTTTTAATTTTATAAATTTATAATAATAATTATAGTTAAGTGATGCCTATTGATTTGAAGCTTTTGAATTGAGATTGCATTTCTTATTTTGAATTTTTAAAATCGATGGCCTGATGCATGAAAGCGTAGTTGTGTAATTATATACTTTTTTCTTTTTTTCCAAACAGTGAGTTCTATAACAATATTTTTAAATTATATTTTGGGATCTTCTTAAAATCAAACGTCAGAAAGTTTGGCAGGAGAATTTAATTTCTGATTTTTCTTCTAAAACTCTCTCGCGATTAAAACAAAAACTAATTACATCGTATCAAAAAAAATGTTCTGAAGTAAATTTGTACTTATCATGGAAAATTGAACTTTTTTATTTTTAATACAGGGCAAGACACTCCCCCTACCCAAATTTCTATTATCATAGAAAAAAATCCTCAATTTATTATTTTGAAATTCGAATTTTAACACGTGCCAACGGGCACTTCAGAATCCCAACTAATTAACATTCGGAAATTTAGAATAAAAAAAATGGAACTTATGTTCCAAGGTTTCATCGAAAGGTGCAAGTTTTTTGACAAATTAAGAGGAGTGTCTACAAAATAAAATCAGAGATATCAACTTTCTTTTTAAACTAGTATCCCATGCTACGTTTTTTTGAATAATTACTTAATTTTGATACATTTCTTGTAATCTTTAATAAGCCTCTATTTGTTTAAACAATCTTTATTTGCTCAAGCAGTTTTTTTCGATAACTGAAAACATGAAACTTTTAGAAAATTTGTTTTTTAATGAATATTTTTGTTAAATTTCATTTATAGTTTTCATGCTCTAACAAAAAATTTAATAATGCATTGAGAAATTTGAAAAAACCACTTTATTTGATCTCTCTCTACTAAAAAATTTCTAGAAAAATAATAGATTGTTAAAAAAATATATGTCAACATCGATTAATCAGAAAGCAACAGTGCTTTATGTTTGAGAAACAATTGTTACAAAAAAATACGTTCATTAAACTATGAATACAAATGACGTGAAATCTTCAGGTTGGCTCTAAAAACGTTATTAAAAATAAAAAAGTAGCATTTTCCGGAATAAGTACAAATTTACTTCAGACAATATTTTTTATACGATGTGTATGGTTTTGGTTTTAATCTTCATAGGGTAATAGAAAAAAATTAGATTTTCATACAAAACTTTCTGAATTAGGAAAGAGTTACAAAAATAAAATTATGATTTTAAGAAGATCAATAATATATGATTAAGAAATATTTTTATAGAATTCAGGGTTTTTAGGAAAACTAAATAAAATATAATAATAATCAGTATTCTCATTGGATATAATTGAAGAATAATTGGGTATAAAATTTTAATATTTTTTCCCTGAAAATTCATTTAATATAGAGAGGAAGTAAGTTGTCAAATTGTATCTATTTTTTAAGTATTCCGGGCAAGACAAGGGCATTAAACAGAAATTTGGTAAACAGTACTCAAAGTTCCAAAAATGTATTTCCTTTCAGACAAATACGATTCTTATTCTCTTTAATGAGACTTGACATCATTAGCTTTTCAAAAAGCAGACCTTAAATTTTTTAAATTCAAAATAAAAAATCCAATCTGAATAACAAAAGAATTCTAATTGCGAAAGCTTTCAATCAACATGATTCACTTATTAATAATTAATAATATTATATGCTTAAATTTAAAAAATTAAATTGTATGAAATTAAGTAAAAAAATCATATTATAAAATTATTAAAATTTATATTTTGCGAAATAATTGATCTAAACCACCCCCAAAGGCTTCATGCCTCCCTTACGCAAAATATTGAGTCTTAACGAGAAAAATTCGCAAAAATCGGACTGTTTGAGTCAGTTCTTTGAGACTAGTCTTAAAACATGACAGGACATTCCAAAAAACGTTATCAATAAAATTATTGTTAGAGTCTAACATAAGTGAAAAAGGCAGAAAAGGTTGATTATTTCAGAAAATTCCGAAACTGTTTAACATTTAAATTTGTAAAATTATTTAAACTAATAATAAATCGTATGAATTAAAAACAAATACCTACGCTCTTTAAAATCTTTGGAATTGCTTCAAATTTTTTTAATCTCTTGCGAAACCCTTGGATGAATCTCAAATAACCTCAAATATTCTAAATGCTTTAAAATCTTTTGAAATGATTTCCAACTATTAAAATCCTCTTTAGAGTATCTTAAAATATTACTGATCCTTTCAAACCTCTTTAAATTCTTAGTACCTTTTTGAATATCTTGAAAATTCCCTCGAATTAAAGAAAAATCCCTAAAATCTTGAAAATCCTTTGGAATTCCTTCAAATTATTAAAATATAATTAAAATTCCTTGCAATTTTAGAAAAATCCCTAAAATATTATGAATGCTTTTAAATTTTTTGAAACTTTTCCAAAATCTTGAAAATTCCTTGTGATTCTAGAAATTCGCTGATATCTTTAAAATCCATAGGATTTCCTTTAAATTATTAAAATATAATTCAAATTTCCCGGAATATTTAAAAATATTGAAAAATATTGTCAACCCTATGAAATTCTTTGAGCTCCTTTGAAACTTTTTAAATATCTTGAGAATTCCCTGCAATATTTAAAAACCTTTTGATTTCCTTTAAGTTATCGAAATATTTTTAAAATTACTTGCAATTTCAAACAAATGAAACCTAAAATAATTTCAATCCTATTAAATCTTTTGAAACACTTTGCAAGATTTTAAATAATTTGATCATTTCTGGGAATGTTTAAGAATTGCCTCAAATTTTTTAAATACTTTGGAACTAATCGAAATTATCAAAAATTATTTAAAGTTTCTTGGAATTTTTAAAAATAACCTGAAATATCATTAATTCTTTTAATTTTTTTGAAATATTGTGAAAGTTTTTCAATATCTTGAAATTTCCTTACAATTCTTAAAATAACCTAAGAGCTTTAAAATCCATAGGAATTCCTTTACATTATTGTATTATATTCCAAATTTCTTGGAATCTTTAAAAATATCCAAAAATATTTTGAGCCCAATGCAATTTTTCGAAATCCTTGGAAACTTTTCAAATATCTTAAAATGCCGTTAAATACTTTGAATCCTTTGAAATTTGTTCAAATCCTTATTTGCTTTCTGAATGCCTTAAAAATTCCTTAGAATTAAACAAAAATCCCTACAATTTTAAAGCCCTTTAGAATTGTTTAAAGTTATTGAAACTAGTTTCAGATTTCTTGGAATGTTTTAAAATACCATAAAATACTTTCGATCCTATGGAACCTTTAAAATCCTAAGTAATTCCTTCAAATTATTGAAACCTGTTAAAAATTTCTTAATATCTTTAAAAATATCCAAAAATATTTTAAATCCTATGCAATTTTTTTTAATCCTTTGAAACTTTTTAAAAACCTTGAAAATGAACTGAAATATTCTAAATACTTTGAATTTCCTTCAAATTATCGAAATAAGTTTACAATTTGTTGGAATTAAAAAAAAAACCTAAAATACTCTCAGTCCTATGAAATCTGTTGAAACCCTTTGAAAAATTTTAAATAATTTGAAAATTTCTTGGAATTTTTAAGAATTCCCTAAAAATTTTTAAATCTTTAGCAATTCCTTCAAATTATTTAAGTCTAATCAAAATTTCTTGGTACCTTTAAAAATATCGAAAAATATTTTCAAACGTAACTAATTTTTTGAAATACTTCGAAAGTTTTTAAATATTTTGAAAATTCATAATGATTTTTAAAATTGACTGAAATCTTTGAAATCCTTAGAATTAATTCAAATGATTAAAATCCTTAAAATTCCTTCAAATTATGATGTATCAATGGGCTAAAAATGAAGTATGAATATTGTGGGTCCTGATTTCACAGCGAAAATTTCAATTATTTATCAAACTTTGTTAACATTATTATTTAAAATAAATTAGTATCAGTGAAAATAGTTTCATAGAATAATGCGATGGATTAACATTATTAAAACTCTATTTAAACAGTAAGTAGGTTATAATTTTAAATAGTAAAAATGACACTGCGTCTCTCCAATTTAAAAATAGTTCCTTCTAATTGTTTGAATAAAGTTGAGCAGCTTTAGAATTTTTTTTAATTTTGAAATAGCGAGGTCTCAGTGAACTTGACATTAATAATACACATTCCGGGTCTTCATGCTCTACCTTTTAAGAGAAGCTCCTTAAAAATTAAAAGAAATTATAAAATCTTTGAAATTCCATAAAATTTTTATGAATTTCCTAATCTCTGAAATCCTTCAAAATTACTTGAAATTATTGAAATTTATTCAAAGTTTCTTTTATTGTTTGTTAATATTCTAAACTATTTGTAATCCGATGACTTTTTTTCAAGCCCTTTAAAACTATTTAAACATCTTGAAAAGTATTTAGACTTTTAAAAAATTCCTGAATATATTAAAAATTTATTGGAATTTATTTAAATGAGTAAAATCTATTAAAAGTTTTTTAGACATTTTTTTATAAAGATCTAAAAAAATTTCAATTCTTTTCTATCTCTTTCCTTGGAATTTGAAGACTTCCTTAAAACACTTAAAATTCTTTGGAATCTTTTTAAATTAAAAAAATACATTCCAAATTACTTGGAATATTTAAAATATCCAAAAATCTTTTCAGCTCTTTGAAATCTTTTTTAATAATTTAAAACTTTTTTACTAATTCAAAAATTCTTATAAGTTTTTAAGAATTACCTAAATTGTTTTAAATACTTTAGTATTCCTTCAAATTACTAGTAAGCTAGTTAAAGAAACGATGATTTTTACCTCAAATTAATTATTACCTTCAAGTAAATGAAAAGTTAAACAAAAGTGAAGAATGTTGGAAAAAATACAACTTTCTAGCATTTTTCTAAAATAATATTATTAACTATAAAAATATTTTGTTCAAGCAATATTTCTGATAAAGTTAAATTATAGTTATAAATTGTTTTAAAAAATGTATTTAAGCAATTAGGGTGGTCCAAAAGTATATTTAAAATTTTTTTCACTCTAGAGGCGTTGGGGGGGGGGGGTTGTCCGGTGGCGTGAAAAAAATTGCAATGTATTTTTGGACCACCCTAATGTTTAAATACATTTTCTTAAACGATTTTTTAATTATTTTAGCCATTTTTTCTAATAATAGATATAAAATATAACGGCTTTTCTAAATTTTTGATTTTTTTATTAAATGTTTAGTTAGAGCGTCACAATGATAAAGTAACTTTATCACAAAGAATGTTTAAACAATATATTTTTATATTTAATAATATTATCTGAGAAAATTTCTAGAAAGTTTTTATTTGTGTACCATATGTTTCACTTTTGTTTAACTTTTCATTTATTTTATGGTAATAATTCATTTAAGGTAAAAAAAATGTTCTTTAACTAATTTATTATTATCTTATATAATAGTATCTGTACATAATGCTAAGAAATTAAGGTTTTTTCTGAAATATTCAACTTTTTGGCCACTTTCCACTTACACGGAGGTACGAATTTATGAAATTTAACAAAAATAATTGTTTAAATATATTATTATCGTTCATAACTATCTTATGCCATAGTAAGGGTCGATAGTTATCGTTTTCTCTCAAAATTTTAACTTTTTGGATTCTTTACTTATGAAAAGATAATAGATAGATAAACGTTTATTTTTAAGCCTGCTGGCCTTAAAAAATTGAATTGCTCACACTTCCATTTTTACTGTATTTCCTTACAACTACATTTTTTTTAAACTAAAATCCATCCACACTTTATCGCTAAGCCGACCTCGCCTTCCTCGCTTTGCATCGCCTCGCCCGCATGTCGCTGTTGTCTCGCCTCGCACGCCTGACGCTACTTTCTCGCCTTGCTTCGCATTGTCAGACTCTGCCTCCGCAGCTAATCCCTAATCCTTATCTACTATTTACAATATGTACATTTTCTTACATCTACTTCTTCTCCTATATAAAACCTTTCCTTTTCCATTCCTCTTCCTCCTTCCTTCTATTCTTCTCCATCTTAACCAACACCCCCTTCACCCATGCAACTGCCCTTTTCTCCCCCCTTTCATGCAGCAATACCTCCATGCTTATCCCACTCCTTTCCACCTCTTCACATTCATCCATCCAGTGCTCCACTTTTGCATCCCCCTTCCCGCACAATTCGCACATCCTCTTCTCTCCAGAAAACCAGAACCTATTATAACTCTTCATGCAACCGCTTCTTATTCTCGCTATGAGCTCCTGACTTCCTTGCTCTCCTTTCTCACACAAATATTTCGCTCTCTCCATTGGCATAGTCGACACATAGTTCCTATCAAACCTTGACTCTCTTATTCTCTCCTCCCCTGCTTCCTTCTCTCTCTCCATGCTGTTTCTTTTAACCAAATCATATA
>JAWWLR010000149.1:43009671-43027219 GCA_035041075.1 Acraspis erinacei
CCTTAACACTCCTCCACCCTGCTTTACTCCCACCCCCCTACTTCCCACGTAACAAATTCCCCTGCACTTCCTTCAATACCCCCTTCTCCTCATCATATACCCACACTTCTCCTGCATTTTTATTTTCCGATACCCTACCTTTGCCACTCTTCCTTCACTCATCTCCTTCATAGCTCTGTGGTTTAGCATTCTCTGCACATCCATTGCCTTCCTCGTCAAATCTTGAGCGATGAAAACCTTCATGTTCTTTATCCTATTTTTGTTACGCATTACTCCCAGTTTTTCTTCCCAGCTCTCCAGTTCCACAACCGCCACTTGATTCTCCTTTCTCCCCTTCATACTAACTTTCCCTATCTTGCGTTTAACGCACCCTATGCTCTGTAGCAGCGCATCCACCCCTCCCTTTCCTCCCCGCTCTTTAACTTTAATCCTCTTATTACAATATTATTTCTCCTATCCTCCCCTTCACTAGCACTAAACGCTATCTCCTTGCTTTGGCATTCTCTTAGTTCCGATCTTTCCCTCTCTCTGACGTGCCACTCGGCACCGGTCCGCTCCCAACTGGCCGTCGTGGTCTGATGTAAATTTCGTCTCCTTCGAATTCACTATATGCACTGCCAGTACTCTCGCTGCCCACTTCCCGCTATTCCGTCGGTAACTGTGACCTATCCATGCAAAGAAGTACCTGCTGCAGCCAAAGATGTCTCTCAAGGCCGCTCTTGCTTAACGCCTTAAATTTTGCTTTTCTTTACACTATTTCCTCCCTCGCAGCCCATAAAGACTCCCTTTTCTCTCCCCTAACATCCTCCATCACTATGAGAACCACCCTTCTCCATAATGAAGAACTAAACTCTTAACCATAAAACTACCCCGCTCTCTTGCGAACCTAACCTCAATTTCCCTAATTAGCCAAATTTCAACCTACAACTACAATGAAAATTAATTTTTGACTCCCCAATTCACCCCATGCAACTCTACTCACCTCCTAGACTTCCACCCTCACACTCTACTCACACCTTCTACTCAAAATCCTCAAAAACTTCTCATCACCTGTCACTGCACACTTTCTCCTACCACCACCAACATGCAAATCCGAATTTCGAAGAATGTCAACGTGTTTGCTGGGACTTCCAAAAATCTTAAGGTATTTCAGATAATTTTTCCAGATTTCAGGATTTTATAAGACTTTCAATTAAGCCGTTTTCTAGAAAAATTACCTGAGTTGACTTAGATTTTAGCACAAAACAAAAGTTTTTTCGACAATTTTGAGCCAAAACCTAAGACGACTTAGGTGTTTTTTTGCTTAGAAAACAGCTGAATTATTTCAAAGAGTTTATTTTAATATAGTTCAGACATTTCTAAGAACTACAAAGAATTCTGTAGAATCACTAAGGACTAACCTCTTTTCCAGGGATTCCAAAGATATCTAAGAATTTGAACGAGCTGTCTTTTAAAGAACTTGTATAAACATCTTGAGAAGAATGTACATTCAAAGGATTTCAAAGAACTATATACGGCTCAAGATTTTCAAAGATCTATGAATTGGTTTTTAGGAATTTCTTAAAGGATATTGAAAAATAAATAAAATCTCAAGGAATTTCATTTGATTTAAGCGATTTCGAAGCTGCTTATGGGGATTTTTGAAAAACTTCAAGAGATTTTCAGAAAACGGTTGGAAAATAAATTTAATGTACCGTATCTTTTAGCGTCGTTAAAATATTTTTACAGATTTATAATAATGTTATTATAGGAAAACTATTATAGGCCTATATTGCTTTTCCTATAATATTTTTTGTAAGGGCAGTTTGCAATTTTGAATTATATTAGCATATTCAATTTTTGTATCACTTATTTTATTTGTCACATTTCTTCTAAATAAAATATATTATTATGAGTACTATAGTAATAATAATAATTATTAATGCATCTTATAATACGTATATCCATCTTTGTAAAAGATCCCCCTCCCCAACCTGAGGTCATTACTCAAGGCTCATCCACCAATGGTTTTGACAGTCTCAAGCCTGGAAAAATCACATTATAAGCCTGCTTCTTGCAATAATTTTTGCTTCAAATATTGTGATAAGAAAATAAAAAGAAACTTTTTTATTTGTTTTCAAACAAGAGACACAAGGTCGTGGACGAAATATGAAAGCCTTGAGAACGATAACACTTTAACTTTCTACTGTAATGATCAGTTGATAGTAACATTTTGATGCAACTTCGGATCCTAAACAATATTATATTTCAATTTTACATTTTTATGAATAAAATTAATGTTTGTGGTGAAATTCTTCCACAAGTACTACTTTAAAATTCCTTGAGATTGGATGATTCTTGTTTAAGGGAACTGCCTGAATTTCTTCTCGAGTCATATCCTTAATCGCGCCACTGTCCATTTTAATTTTTACCCGTTTAGCTGTCTCTATTGTAGTGTTTGGATGTCTTATTGTATATATTCCACGAAGAATTCTATTATTTCCGCCAAGTATGGCAACGACGTCACCATTGGAAGTTGACAATACCATTTCTTGTTCGAGAGACATCGGTTTAAAAAACGGACCTCTTCCTTTCAATTTAATTGACTGATCGCGAGGAAAAGTGTAGTTACGAATTTCGAAATGCAGATTGTGATTATTGTTTGGAATAAGCCGAACAGATCTAAGTTGTTCAAAATTATATCCAAGAATCCGTAAAGAAGAAGGCCTGGCGGTAGGAGACCGGGACCTCACACGAAGAGAGGCCTCAGCAGCAGAAGACCTGGACTTAACTTGATGAGAAGAATAATCTGGAGGAGATCTGGATCTAACACGAAGAAGAGGCTCGACAGGAGAAGGTAACCTGCACGGAGAACCCTGAAAATTAGATCTGGGAGAAGGAAAAGGCTTTTTAGGAGAATGATGCCTGTTAGAAGATTTGGAAGATACGGAACGAGGAATACACGCAATAGGTTCACCATCAGGTAAACTCTCCAACTGTGAATCCAACTCTGCAACATGAAACAGCGGATCATATTTTTTCTGCTTATTCTGTCCCGACATATTTTTCTATTCTAGCATACTTTCTTTTCCGGAGGGATAAGTACTTAACCTTATTTAAAATTAGAGAAATTCTAATGAGATTAAAATTAAATTAAAAATCGTTTTTCAACGTCCTATAATCAAATTAATGTACAGAATTCCTTAAAATAACACCAAGAATCCAACGATCAAATATGGACAACCACCATAAAATGTTCACATTAAAATATGAAGAAAACAATAAAGCAAGAAAAACACCTTTTTCTTCTAAAAAAGAAAAGAAAAGAATTTTCCTCCTAGGACAAAAATGAAAAAGAGGAAAGAAAAATGAGAAGGCAACCAACGAAATCCCACTCCTTCTCATTTTTATTTCTTTCGTCGTATTTATTTTTATTATTATAAAATCACAACAAGAAAAATCTGTAAAAAATAATCCCGAACGTTTCGGGACTCATACAGCACCCTTATCAAAGTAAAAAATAGAAAGAAAAAAAATAAATTAAATGTTAAATAAAAAAATACCCAAGTTGGCTTATAGATATATCTGAAAAATCCATCATAATCACATCAGAGTTAGAAAAATTAAATTAAAATTAAAAATGTTTGAAAACTCAGTGTTAAGTATGATTAATCATACTAGAATAACTCTTGGTTAACCTGTCCAAATCAGTATTTAAATTAATAGATAAATTCTTGTGTTTTTTAATGTAAAGCATTTCCATAAATTCTGTCCTTTTCTCATTACTTTCACTATGCAAAATTGCAACATTATTCCAATAAAAATAATGGTCAGCATCAATAATTTATTTTGTATGCCTGGAAAGAAGACTCGAATAACAGCGTCTCAAACGAACATGACTTTTGTATTCCTTTATCCTAGTAGTCTGTCCCACTTATGCCATCTCACAAATTTTTCCACTGATCCTGTAGAAAACACCACCCTTTTCTAAATTATCCAAAGGATCCTTGCAGAAAGTTATTATTGAATCCATTTTAAATGATATACGGAAAATAATATGAATCTTCAACTTTTTCAACATAGATTCTCTCTCAATTCCATCTGATTACCTGCAGGCAAAATCTAACTTAAATCTCAATGAATCCGCAAGAAAATCTAAGTCTGGCTAATACCCCAAACCAGTTTCAAATTATAATACACAATCTAGCGTTTATGGAAGAAGGTATCTGACGACAAAATTTAAAAAACGGCAAAAGACCGAACGAAATAGCCACAGTGACAAGGCATAACAATGCCTTGACAGAACCACACGCGCGCTGCCCGAAAATGAAAATAAAGAAGAAAGTTACGTTCGCGAATCCTCACATTGGCGAAACAACGGGAGAGACTACGAAAGCAATACTTTAGAAAGACCTTCCACTTTAGCAAGTCGGCGAAATTTGGCAACAAACAGAACCGTAGAAGTTTTAAAAGGTAGTGATGACTGTGGGGTGGAATACTTTATTTGAATGGTGGAACGCTCCCAAAAAGAATTGTTATTGGATTTTATTTTAGTGGAAAAAATCACCGAGCAAGCAAAATGGGATATCCGATTCACCTCTATTAGATCTTATGAGGAATCTTATAGGAACACAAGTAATACCGTTGAAACCGACTGCGTTAAATTAAGCTCAGCGGGAAGATATAGAATCAGAAGTCTCGTTCTAAGAGAAATTAAGGTAGAATAAACTCCCATCAAAGCTTGTTTCCTATGAAAAATATACTAACCATGTCCAGTACCCGAAACCAATAAACTTCAACCCAACCAAATATCCCTTCATAAATAATACTCCAAATCACTCAATGCCCCTTCAACAGAGATTGTAGTTATTTTGTGGTTACTGTAAAAATGTAGGTCACTACGAAGCACAATGCTACACGATAATGAAAAATTTTCAGAAAGGACAGTCATCGTCCCGACCACCGAACCAAGTGAACTAACCGTAGGTAGAAAACTCGAACAAATAGCATTTCGAGGAAAGTGAAAGCGAACAAGGGTTATTGAACACAGAGTATCTGTTATGCCCGAACGACTGTATTCTATTAGAGGAGAATTTAATGGAACCAGAGAAGTAGCGCAGTTATTAGTAGACAGTAGAGCCTCATTAAACTTTATCAAGGACAAAATACTTACAGAACATCAAACACACCAAAAATGGAGAATATTTTCTATGGAAACCGATAAACACCAAACCGAGGAAGTAACCGTACAAAAATTTCAGGATAAGGAACATAATTTCATAATTATTCCTAACAATTTTCCATTACCAGAAGACGGAAAAATAGGAGTCCCATTTTTATATTCTTAAAATTGTAATTAATGCAACAAGACATGTACTTATCGAAAATAGCATTCACGGTCCTGATTCCATTTATCGAATCGAGGACTCACAGATTATCATTTCCATCAGCAACGAAACTGAAAAAGAGATACGATTGTCAGCGATCCAGAATGTCATCGTGAAGAAATCTTCAGTCCAGTTAACGAGATGCTTACAAAAAAGATAGTAGAAGAATCAAACTCACCGTTTAACTCATCCCTTTGGGTGGTCCCAAAAAAGAGAGTCGCCTCAAGAAAGATTAAGTGGAGACTAGTCGTCAACTTCAGGAAGCTAAACGAGAAATCTAATCAAGACGCGTATCCACTTCCGGTCATCTACGATATCCTCGAGCATCTGAGAAAAGCTAAATTCTTTTCGGCTTTCGATCTGAGTTCCACTTTTCATCAAATTCAAATGGACGATGATTCCAAAAAGTACACTGCCTTTTATGCACTTGAGGGACATTTCCATTTTAACCGTATGTCTTTCGTTCTGGAGAACCCCCCGGCCACATTCCAAAGAATGATGTATACCGCGCTAAGAGGGCTAATCGTGAAAATTTTCTTTATTTGCCTGGATGAGATTGTCGTGTTTGGCAAACCAATACAAGAGCACAATGAAAAAGTTACATTTTTGAACATCTACGTGTGACGGGGTTAAAACTGCCGCCCGATTAGTGCGAGCTCTTGAGCTGGAAGATATTGAAGTTTCATATGGAAGACCCTCTAATCACTATTATTGAGAGGCTACGAATTCGTGATATGCTAAATATCCTTTTACATACAAAATTTAAGTAAAATGATTTTTTCCTCTGTGAATCACCTGACACACTACAAAATGAAAAAGAAAAGTAAAGTTTATAAAGAGAAGCACACGGAAACGTAGCGACAAGTGACTTTCGAGAAGACAAAGCCAACGGTAGGCTACGCGAACAAACTTCTTGGGAAGATATGAAAAAGGAAGCAATTGATTTCATAAAACATGTAGAATATGCCAAAAGGAAAATTTGATCCAAATGAGACCCAAAGTAGAAGCTGCGATTCCAGAAATATCAACGGAAGCAAACGAAAAAATCCATTCAGGATTTCCTCACCAAATACATTATCCTGATTCCATTAAAGGAGATAATGAGTGAGAGCGCATTGACTAATTTACTTGCTCACTACATTTATAATTCTTCTGCCCCTTAACGCATACTCAAAGATCAAAGTGCAAAGTTCAAATCAGAAATGGTTTAATAATTCGTGAATTTATTCAAAATTAAGCATATTAAGACCACAGCTTTTCACCGGCAAAGCAATGGAGCCCTCGAGAGAACTCACGGAATAATTACCAAAATGCTGAAGATACACATGTCAGATAATGAAACTGAATGGAATCAGAATCTCAATTTGGTATGCTTATCCCTCAACACAGCAGTTCACGAAAGCACAGGTTACCAAGAGCTCACTAATATATCAGGAAATATTAGACATGTTGAAAAGGCGACACGAATTATATATCGAAAGAGGAAAAGCTGCAATAAGAAAGACGTAAGAGCGACTTAAACGCCAACAAGCCGCTAAAATTATACGCACTAACCCTATCTTCGAACCAGGCGATTCCGCTCTCTTACACAATGAAAGTAAATCAACTAAATTGGAAAAGGAATGGTTAGATCCTTACACCATTATTAGGAGAATAGGTCAAACCAAATACGAAATCCATTGCGAGATACCAAACTATATTGTGCATGCTAACTGACTGAAATTATACTATTTGTAACGTCAAATTTATATCAACATTCAGCATAAGGGTTGTAGGCAAAACCATAATCTTCTTCCTGATCTTTCCCGCAGTCCTCGCCAACGTCACATTTTCCTCACTCAGTGAACCTTGGCCCCGCATGACTACACCAAAAAACATGGCATTTTTACAAATCCATCGATACTTCCGAAATAGAACTTCGGTTTGTACAATTTTTTAAATATTTTGAAATAACTTCTTCGATATGTCAAATAAATTGCGGCGAACAATTCGAACTTATAAAAGTACATGGTTACATTCGTCAACTATAAATACAAAAATATCTGTTAGATAAAATGCTAGTAAGTAACACACAAAAACGCATACTGATAAACGCAATAGGCACTGTTTCATAAACATTGTTCCGCACTTTGACCGAGAGCGAACTAGAAAAATCAATTCGGAAATCGACAAATTGTACAAAGAGTCCTTGCGAATAAAACTTCTAACCAAGCGAAGATAATAAAAACCATATTAAATTCAGCTTCTTACGGCGTCAATGAAATTATGGAACATAGTAAAGAAAACAGTAAAATTTTCAATAGTATGACAAACCAAATTATTAATAACTCACAAAATTTATTTATGTCAAATCAAATTCTCATATGTACAATTATTTTAGATTAATTAAGCAAATACGTAAATTTAGTAATCGCTGCTATCAATTATGTTAAGCACGGTATTATGCTTCCGCAGTTGTTAATACTGCGAATATTTATAGATGAACTTAGAGAATTGGAGGAAACTCTTAGCGTGAAATACACAATACCTCTGATGGACACAAATTAACAGTGCATCATTGATATAAGCGAAATCGGAATGATCATATACGACGGTAAATTAGTATATTCCATCAAAATACCTGTGCTAGAATTAGATCATTTTCAATTTCAACATTTATACCTATTCCCCCAAAAAGGGGACTTAACTTTGTAGCACCTATCCCTCGAGATGAACTCATCTAAGAAACAGACATACATGTGAAAATAAAATAATTAGAGCCAGTATAAAAACATTAGATTACAAAATATGCCAGGTATATTCATTCAAAATAGAATTTTTAACGTATATCACTTTGACTAATGACCAGGGTTACATTTTGATACCCGAAAATGAGCTCTCCTAAAGCTATTATTGTCCAGACGAGAAAAAAGATGTTTTAATTTGCGAACCGAATCTGATCCGATCAAGTAAAGATTGTATGTTTCCGAAGCTAATATAATCAAGTTAAAGAAAACTTTTAAATTTGCCAAACATACTAGCTACAGGAAAAACATATGTATAACATTTTCTTCAATTGAACTTGATATTTTAGAAGATAATCTATTGCCACTGCAAAAACATCTTAGACTTGAAACCCTTACGGATTCTAGTAAGGCATTAGGCGAAATAAAGAGTTCGCTGAACAGAATCGAAATTAATAAGAAAATGTATGGCTAATGTATGTGTTAAAATCTGCTGCCCTACGAGGAACGTAACTAACAATGTAACACCGCCACAAATAGTTGTGTACGTACCATCCACACCTCATCTGTTAGCAAATAATTCTAATGTAGCAGTCAACGGAACCCTCCGTAGAAAATCGCATTATTAAGCTGAGGCGCAAAATTAGGTTTTTGCAGGAGTAAGAGGAATCTAGTTTTGGGGGTGTAATAGGTCTCATATAAATATGTCTTGTATAAGGAATGTAGCCTTTCATGGTTTCTATGAATAGCTACTTTCCTATGTTAGAATAGGCAGAATTCCTTCGGTCCCCTCCACCAATAGTCGTTTTGGGACGGGACTTACTCTGCAGCTTTTCTACGGCTAAGCTGTAAAGCAAATCTCTCATCTTCTTGAATAAAGTTACTGCATGGATTTATAGATTCATGACAGATATTGAAATTAATTGTTTGTTTATAATTGAAGTGCCTAGATTGTCACAATCATGTAATTAAAATTATTTTATTTTAGTTTAACGGGACGACGTTTTGATGTGAGTAAAAGGTGAGAGGGTGAAACAAAATCAAATACGAAACATCAAAATGGAGTTGCATAATCAAGAAATTTGATGGAAGGGCAAAACCCCACCGTAGTGAGTCATGAGGACCGATAAACTAGTTCCTGTGAAGCCTGTTGTAGGTAAGTTGAAAAAGTCTTGTTTGTTGCTTCTTCATTCACGTATCTACATGTGCACGTGCACTTAAGGTACGAATTCACCGTCGATAAGGTCACTTTGGGAAGAATTTTTCTTGAGCAAAAATTTCAGATCCACTTGGGATAGATTCAGAATAAATTTTTACGCATTTTGGATAAACTAAAATAGAATTTAAAAAAAAAACAATTAGGAAAAGAAACCGTTTAAGCCGGTCAGGTTGTAATTTGCGGTAACTTTAAGGATGTAATTAAAATTATGTATATATTATATTATTATATTCACCACTAGAATTGAGGATAAGGGACAAAAATAAGACGAGAGTATAAACATTCCTCATCTTTTCTGATCAGAGAAAAAACTAATTAATGAAGACTTTAATTAAAAATATAGCTGATAACTAGTCTACTGCTTTTGTAGGCATACACGTGTACATAATTATATTTGTTATCTCATAGATTATTCAAGCATCAAGTCTGTCCTATGAAGATATTTACATTTCACAACAGTAAGAAGAAAAAAATGTGGTTACTAAATTCATTCAAACTGACGGCATGAGTATGAACCAATATTTGAAGTATTATAAAACGAATCCAAATTCTAAAAAATGAATTACAACAATTAAAAGGATGAATTCCATCTTTTCTCATTTTTAAATGATAGCATCTTTATTAAAAAATTCTACAGAATTATCAGGTAAATATATTTTTTTGATTTTACGTTCTATGTCTCCAAAATGAAAATAAAAATATGACGTAAATAGATATCGAAAATGCTTTTAATATGTTATTGGTATATGTGCTCCTTAGAATAAGAGATAGTCAATTCTAACAAAAATTCAGTTGTTAGTTATATATAGAAGTTTACCATAGCTTTGTACAATAATCAAAAATATATCATGCACAACCAATACATTTTATTCATATATTTGGTGGATGTTTAATACTATAAGATTTTTTCATAAAAATAATGAACTATTCGTTAAAATTTAATTCATTTAAAAATAATTAAAATTAATTATAATTAATTTAAATTTATTTAATTTAATTTAATTTAATTTTTAACTATTCGTTAGCCCTTGGAGAAAATTAAATGAATTTTTAAATTCTAGAATCAAACCGAAGAAATTCCAAAAAATCTTTGCTAGGGTGCCAAGCCAAGCTTTTTTATGGTGCTCAAATGTTTCGTGTGATTCCAACATTTTTACGCCAATAACATACACTTCTCTGCCGTACAAGTTAAAAAGAGACTAAAGTCTGTTCAGCTTCGAACGTAGAAAATAAACGAGAACGATTTTGTCTGGAAAAAGTATCATGGAATTGATTTTTCATAAAAGTTTCCGCATCGTTCTTACAAATGGATGAATATTCTTGCTAGTCTGAAAAAATTGCATTTTTTTGTTATTTGCATGAAAAAAATCGACATGCAGCTGTTCATAAACAAAAATACATTGGAACAAAGTCGCGTGTCGACACAAGTTTTTATCTCTAAAATAGCTCGACCTCCATGATATTGAAGACGGCGATTTTACGCTTTTAAAAGATGAAAAGAACGCGAATCGACATATGGTCTTTCTAAGTTGTACTGTCATACTGGGTCATACGTATTTTTGTCAGAATTGTTCTTTACGTGGATAGATGCAATTTTTTTTGTTAGAATCGATTGATGTTAAAATCTTATTTTCGTAAAAAATGTGAGATAAGTGTCTTTTCAACTTTTACGGCAATTCTATTCTTAGCGCTTCAAATATTTTAATTTCAATATGCCTTGAAGTTAAAAATTGGCCCTTATTACTAATTTGTTCAAAGGAAAAGAAAAAAGCTGACAAGTTACATATTTCAGGAATGAATTTTTACATCAAAATGTTTTAAGCCACTTTAAGAGATTTTAAAGTATGTAAATAGATTCTAAAAATTTCGAAGAAATAAAAACAATTTTGTAGAATTTTCAAAGAATTTAAGCTCAGATTGCAGTGATTTCTAGAGAAGATTGTAAAATAAATTAAGTTAAATCAGATTTAAAAAAACTTATATCGGTGCTAATTACAATGAACCACTTTTCACGCGAAGCCAGAGACACACACGTAGCGAGTAAGCACGATGGCGAGCACGATCGATTGTTTCGTGCGATGAGATGAGACTGCCTATAAGATTGACAACAGCACCATTTGAAACGCGAATATACAGGGTACCCACGAGAACTCGTTCCTTTTAAGGTAGTGTAAGGGGTGTAAAAGTATGCAAAAATGTCTACCAAACATTTTGGATCTGGGGCATATGTTGGGAGCAACAAAGGGTTCAAATTGTATGTAAGTGTGAGCATGGGCGGCCATGCTACCTCAATACCTCAAACGCGTTTGTGGGGGACTGCCTGTTCTCCATAACGTGCGCACTCCACACATGTTCAAACGTACATTCAATTTTAACCTTTTTTTGTTCCCAACATGATTACCAGATCCTGAAATTTTCAAGTTTTTGAGGTACTGTTAATGAAAAAAAGCATTGAATATCAATGCTATCCAATCAAAAATGTGATACTACAGTTTAAAATTAATTATTTAAGATCATATTTCTTCTTAATATTTAATTGAAATTCAAATTTCTTCTTAATCTGTGTCAGTGTCGCAGTCTTTCTCTAACAGGCCCTACGATTTGTCAAAGAATACTAAGAAAAATAATTATCGGATAGACAGAGACAGAGAGAGTATGATCGTTTCAAAATGCAAAGTAAGATCTGTCATTGAAACACAATTGGATTGTTTTTGTCTATCTGACATTGTAGAAAGAGAAGCTAGATCGACTTCAAGCGTCAGAGATCCACTGTAGTGTCTTTTAATGTTATAGTCAGATTTTGTAAATGTCAATTATTCCTCTCTAAATACCCCACTCATGTTTAATTTATTTGAGAGGAGATAAGTGAGAAGGGTGGTGCTGACGTACAATTTTGGTAGTGTATAGGAACCTTTGGATGTAAGGGTGGATGTAGATTAATTTTTTCTCATTGGACGGAGGATTTGGTCTCATGTTTTCAGAGAAATTTTTCTCATCCTTCGTTTAAAGTCGCTGGTGTGTGGTAGAGTGTGGGTTGAGGATGTGTATCCCCACCGCCAACCAGTGGTCACCTAACGGCAACCAAAAGGTCCTCGAAGGGGAGTAGACTGAGTCTTGCGAGTGATGTATCACCGCCGACAACCAGTGGTCCCCTTGCGGCAACCAAAAGGTCCTCGAGGAGAAAGGTGTTTGGCGTATGTGTTGGCGTATGCAAGAGGCATCGGGGTGCGTGTAGGGTGTATGCGGTGTGTGTTGTGAGAGTTTTGTTGTTGATTGGTGCGACAAGGGTAAACATAAAAATAAAACTATACATCAGAAGTATTCCTACGTTATTCCGACTTATTACAATTGAACACACATGAGTATATGGAGATAGGATGCGCATGGGTGTGAGGGAAAATAAATAAAAGAAAGTTTTTTTATTGCTGATATATCTAATGCAGGCGAACGTAAGGCGGAAGCGACAAAACGACAAGACGACGTTGATGGTGATGGTATATACCATGGGTGCTGTTTTCTTCATGTATTTGAGCGTATTGGTCGAGAACAATCTCTGTTTAGGTTGTTAGATGGTAGGTGGTGGATAATATTCTCTCGATAATATTCTCTCCTGAGTAGAGCTGCCGTGCCGCGCCTCACCCGTGGGGCGTCCGTCTGAGTACTGTGTGGAAGCGGCGTTGACCGCTTGTATTTATGCCTTCTACCGACTGGCCCGGCGCGCCGGTCTGTTGCGGTGGGGTGGGGGTAGGTTCAAGTGAACCTGTCGGTCTAAGAGCCGCGCTGGCGGGGATTTTGTTGGAGGGGGAAATGGTTCAGTGATCCTCAACCCAGTGCGTCGACTCGAACCTGGAAGGGGGGGTCTTTTTCAGATTGGTTGAATATGCATCTTTAGCGAATTTTTCTCTTGTTATACCGTGCCTTCGCCCCTTGGTCCCTCCCGACCTTAGCTTCCCTTATCCCCTTTAATTCATGCGTTGCCACTTTACATTAGTCGAAGGTATATCCAAGTGTGGATCGAGGAGAACGCAAGAAGAAAACATCTTGTTTCTGTAGTTACATTTGGTAACTACGAAATTGTCGCCTGTTGGCGTGCGACAGGTTAAAAAATTATAAATGTCTTAAATTACAAACGGAGATCTTGACGCTGCTGCCATATGCCATAACTCTTCATGCCTATCTACTTTTCTACCTCGATTCATTTTGAGATTCTTTCTTAAATTAGTAGGGTATTAATTAAAATAAAACGCACTCAAAAATAGTTGACCTTCACGTTCGCTGCATATGTGCATGGATCGCAACGTCGTGATCAAGTTAATGGGGTGCCTCGGAAAATCGCAACCTAGAAATCACAGCCTAACTGTCTTCAAATTTAAGTGCGAAAAATATTTCGCCCTAGAACTCCTTGTCCCCCGACAGGGCAGCACAGCAGATACCAGTTCCAGAAAGCTGATCAGTCCACAGAAAGCTGACAAAGCTGACAGTCACCGTCGCTCCCCCTCCATAACGTGCTAGAGGGCATCGCCCGCATAGATAGCCACACTAACCCCACGTGGGATGAAATTGCCCAGCTGCCTCATTGCCGAACCAAAGCGGAGCGGAGAGAGGACAACTTTCTGGGGAACTCCCACGCCAAAAGTTCTAGGTCTCTGCTATCTTATGCGAAATAACGTCTCCCCTTACTGATCAGAAAATAAATAACATTCAGGATCCTCACTGGAACCCTGATCTCCATCAGTCCATCGATTAGGTCACCAGGCTGTACAGAGTTAAACCCGCCCTTAAAATTCGAAGTTAGTAGAAGGGTGACCTTCCCCGTCCAAATCCTACCATAATATCTGTCACTACCGATCCCACAGTCCTTCGAGGACCTCCTCCTCCTAAATCTATACGGAAATTACAAGAGACAGTTGTTATGCTCCGCCAGATATTCAAGTCGGTTCTAAACCAACCTTTCGAAAAGTTTACATAATGTGGATGTCAGGGATATCGGGCGGAAGCCCTTCCCCTGCTTTTGGAATGAAGTGGGCCAACGTGCCGTGCCACCAGGTTAATAAATCTTTGATAGATTAAATACGGACTTTCGCCTTCCAGCAGAGCTTCCAACACGCCCGGGACGAGGTCCTCCATCTGCATGTTAAAGAGGAAAAAATCCAGAGAATGGACATTAAATCTACTCGTAGCAGATTTCGCAAAGAAGGGAATCGCATTGAATCTACAAAAGACCGGAACATGATCGGATCAGTACGAGTTACACCCCAGCCTGCACGAGGATATCGGGACCAAACCAGACTCACATAAAACAAGGTATATATCCTCACAGCGACAAACCTATACTTTCAAATCCACAGAACGAAATTAAATTGTCCGAAATCCCCACAAGTGAACCCAATAGCAGCATAAATACAGCATTTCGGACACAGGTAAGTAGCAGAATCAAATATTAATCCATCCTTTTTCCTTCGAAAAAATTTTTAATTGAAAACTACCCTTTGTTAAAAGACTCAGATTAAAGGGCCCTGAGAACTAACTCCGTCTTTATGCCACCTAAATCAAAACCTTAAACTTCACGAAGGACACAATGAATTTTTCGAAATGCAATTTTCTGAAACCTGCGAGTTATTACCCATCTCTAAAACCTTAAATACATGTCACTCTCTTCCATTAAGTTGTTAATGGGGGTAAAGGGCCTCTCATTTTTCAAAAAACTACAGAGCCGTTCTAGTTTTATCATAAGTTTGGTTGTTCTTTTCCAAAAGATCATTGGAAAAATCTCTGCATGAACTCTGCGAGTGACGATAAAGATCCAGAACGGACAAAAACACAGGGAGGCCGATTTCCAGTCTGAACATGAACATCTTCGATGGAACCGATTTGTTTATTGTGAATCGTTGATATTTTAGATGATCATGGATGGCATAATCTTGATTTCCTTTTCATAAATAAACATTAATTATCACGTAGTACGTAGTAAGCTTAGCACTTAACATTCCACGCACCTTAATCGCGAAAATGAGGTTATGTTACCTCATAGATTCTTAAAGATGATCAAATCAAAAACTAAACAGTATACGAAGATACAAAAGTCGCATGTTCAAGTTTGAAAAGCGCGCAACGAGAAACAATATTCTCACATTCTCATGCTCAGTTTTAATGTCGAATAACCAATCATAAACAAGGTAACTTTGCTCCTCCTTCTGCTTTTGACCAATAAAGTAAGTGATAGTTCAAGGGTAATGGTACCAAAGTCCAACTCTTATCACCAGGAAAGGTAATTCTCTTTGATTGACGGTTTCCTTTTTGTAAATCTAAAGACTTTTTTTTTTATAGTGTTTGGCTGGTTCCATGACCCATTAACCATATAAAAAATAGCTCGAGATTTCATGTTTCTAACCTCAAAATCTTCTTTGGACAGTTAACTGAACACTATCTTTAACGAAAGTATACTATAGTTATAATAGGATATAGTACTTAAATACAGGTCACCTAGAAGAGGAAAAGGAGATGGCAAATATGGTAGAGGGCTTGGGTAGAGAGGAAAAATGGGCATATGGTGTGGATAGGAAGAATCATGTTATGGATAAATGGGAAGAAATGGTGCTGGCACGAAGAATTAGGAGAAATAAGAGGAAACAAGAAAAAGCTTTGAGAATGATAGGGGGAAGGAGACGAAAGAGAGTCTAGAGAGAAAACAGAGGTGTTTCCAATCGGCAAAGGGGGGAAAAGTGAGGAGGAAATAAGAGGGAAGGTTAGAGAGAAACGTGAAAATAGCTTTCTGGAATCTGTTCAGTTTGAAAAACAAGAATAAAGGATTATATTTGGGAAAGTCAAAATAGCGGTTGTTTGTGTTTATAGAAGAAGAGAGGAAAAGGAAGGCTGGAGGTTAATAAGTAGGCAGATGGAAGAAAATAAGGAAGAATTGGTTTTAATAAGAGGGGACTTAAATGCATGGACTGGCGAACAGAGGGGTGGGATTTGGGATTAAGAAAAGGATGTATATACAAGGTGGATGCGCTGGGGCTTACGATAAAGTATACAATCCGTCTTACACGATAATGCTATTCTTATGGACGTGAGTGCGATGTTGAATACTTTTTGGTAAGCCCCAACGTGTCTACAATGTATAAGGAACTCCAAACATAAGGAGAGGGACCGGGAGGGGAGGAAGTTACTAGACTTGATAGCAGAAGCAGCACTATTTATATGTAATGGCAAACATGAAAGGTAATGAGGAAGGGGAGATCACATTCATGGGAAAGGGAACAACAGTAATTGACTACATGTTGGCTGATGAAAGAAAGTGGCATATGATAGGGAGTATGAAGGTTTGGAATGAGATAGGGTCCGAGCACTTTCTGGTCATAGCCACACTAAAAGGAGGCGTAAATAAGCGTGGCAGAGGGAGAAAGAAAATAGCAGGAGAAAATAAAACGAAAATGGGAAACTGGGGTGTAGAAAAATTCAAAGATTTTAAACCAAAGATGGAAAAGGAGAAGGTTAGGTATGAAAAAGAGGATGGAGTAGAATCGTTAATTGAAAGGTTGAAGGAGTCGTTTGAGAAGGTAAAGGATGAGCTGAGTACTAAAGAAGAAGGAGCAGGGGTAAAGAGAGGCTGGTGCTACAAGGAATCCTGGGAGGGTAAAGAGAGGATAAAAGAGTGTGTAACAAATGGAGAAAAGGGGAACTGGAAAAGGAGGAGTATAACAGGAGAAAAGGAGAAGATGCTGGAAAGTAAAAGACAAAGGGGAAGGATGAATATAAGGCAGAAGTAGAAAAAGCGATCAAAGGAGGTAGGGTGCTGGATGTGATAAATAGGAATAGAGGGGAAAGAAAGTATGTTAATGAAGAAATATAAATGGAGGAATAAACACATTTATTAGAGAGATGTACAATTAGAGGAAGATGGACAATTGAGTGCGGATGAGTTTGTGAGGTGGAACTTGGATGGTAATGGACAGGGAGTGATGAGGATGAAGAAATTGGAAGAAGTAAGGGAAAGCAAGGTAGAAGGACAGAGCTAAACGGATAATCCTGAAGAAGGACAGAAAAAAGAAAAAATTGTTTTCAATATCGTGGAAAATGCATTTTTATTCTAAGAGCAAACGGAAGCCCTGAAAGGTCGCTCATTTTTATAATTAAGCCCCTGGATGCAATAACTCGCTGAGCGCTCGAAAACGCGTAAAAGTATTGTCTGCGCGGTGACATTACGAGTCAAAATCAAAAGTCCGAATTTGGAAAAATGA
>JAWWLR010000149.1:43166448-43177108 GCA_035041075.1 Acraspis erinacei
CTGCATCAATGAGTCTGAAATATCGGCCAATAGTGTGGCAGCGGTCCTCTCCCTATGGAGAGGAATCTGGAGTCACGTTTAAGGCTTATAAGGGGACGCAACGGGATCACCCAAGCGTCAGGGGCTGCAACGGTCTCAACCCAGAAATAATTATAATAATTTGGGGAACTAAATTGTTCATAAGCTAGTTGCAATTTCGTCCAAGTTGTTTGCTTTTTAATTAATTAATATAAATTTTCGACTTAAAATAAACTAGTTGGATTTTCAGTCGAAAATTAATTTGAAAACAAAGAAAAGAATTTTCTGCCATTTTTTTTAATTTTCAAGAAAAAATACGTGAATTTTCAACTTACCGGGTACTGGCACAGGTTGATGATACGGGTTATTATGTGCTGCAGGACTCGGAGGCATAGAAGTATGGTGTCCAAGTTCCTCGCCATATAACGGTATCCCAGCATCATAATGACTTAATAGGGTTTCTACATCCTGTGCAGTCAAAACCTCATTATTTTGAGTAGAAGGTAGGCCCCAGTTGGTTTTTTGCCTTTTTGCTGATTCTGTAGAAATATTGCTGATATATTGGTGATTCTCCACCGACGTAAGCCGGAGTAAAAAAAATATTATGTACACGGATAATTGCTTTAACATATGTCTACACACGCCTGAGGTAAATTTGGAAGTCACGTAGGAAATAAATAATGAACTCCTTCTAAAGTTATGTTTAAGAATCCTAGAACTGGTCTCAAGAAATTTAATTGTCATAATTGACATTTCAAGTTTAATGCAACATACACCACCTATATATGCAGATATGAGTGTCTTTAAAAATATTTTTGAGGTTACATCGATACATAAGCAGCAATCGCTCAAAAATTTGGAATACATTTTTATGTCCTGCTTGGACTTCGAATTCTAGAAAAAGTATCTGAAAACTCATCCCCTAAGTTTTTAGTGTAAGCAGTAGGAATTTTTTCGCAAATAAAAAAAAGGGCCAACAAAAGCTTTCTTGTTTTTTTAGTGCCAATTGACGTAACCAGCAATGACTTTTATATTTCAAAATAGAAGTTACTGAACACAAGATTATAATTTGGTTGAGAACGGCAGAAAGTGATTTACTAAAGGATTTTTCAATTAATTTTACTTTTAAACTTTACGGACACTTTTTTTATTGTTCTTCATCGACGTAAGATTCGTCAACGTGAACTTCGTTTCATGTGGTGACGTCAGCTGTCAAGATGTCTTCACGGCGAGGGCCAAATAATAATACAAATTGCATTAGACGTACGATCTTTTTTTTATAACCTGACCAAAATTTATTTTTCACCATAAAGCTTTTTCCCGTGCAATTGGTATCACTGTAGACCCTCATCATGCAGACATCTTAGAATCATGAATTTTGCTCACCCAATCTGAAATACCTAATTACGACTTGCTTTGATCCTCAATTTCGTTTAACAGATTTAGATTAGGTTTATCCCGGTGTGCTTACACGACGTGCTTGCGAGCTAGATGTTGATCTCGTTGATTTTTTACATGTACCTAATTGAGCTACAGCTGTAAGCGATTATCATTAATTATTAGAGCCTGGTACGAAAATACATAACCTCTAAATAGCAATCATAATTCATTATTTTATTGTTAAGTTATGAAATATTTTTAGATTTATTTCACTTATGCAACTTATACAAATGCGAGAATTTAATGGATTTTTTGGAATCAATATATCTCAGATACAAATATGAAATTTTCAAATTTGCTTATTTATGATAACAAAAAAAGATCGACTATAAAGATAACATCCTAGCAAAATATAATTAATTCTTTCAATCAATAAGATAAGCTTCGATTTAAAAAGATGTTAACTAAGTAGTTCAACTTTTACTCACATTGTTGAATTTGCAATTAGGAAAAGATAGTTCTCAACAAAATATTAAACATTCAATCAAAGAGCCGATTTTTCAACTAAAAATCTGCATCTTTCCGCAACTTGTTCTAAAACACAGCTAAATTTTGAAACCAAAAGGTTTAAAAATTTTTCCTTAAAAATATAGGTATAATAGATTATTATATTCACCAATACAATTGAGGATTACCACCGAAGATAAGACTAAGGTATAGACCGCCTTCATCTTTTCGATTTTAAGGAGACACTGTTCAATGCAATAAGGAATAATTCAGTTCACAATGTAACTAATGAAAATTTGGTTGCTTCATCAAATTGTAAACTGCGTACTGTCATCGTTCCCTTTTTGTTTTCAAGCGTCAAGATTGTTTTCCTGAGATATTAACATTCCATAAAAGTAAATATTTTTGCAATCTTCCCCGTTTCCGGTAAGCTGCTTTTTAGACGGCAATTTTGTATTGTGTCTAGTATAACTAATGAATCATCACCGTTCTCTAAAATGGCTCAGCCGGCCGACGATATTATTTATTTCCTGTTAATGGCCCAAAGAAAATATGCTTGGAATGAGTCATCCTTCTCTGAAAAATATGCCAGTCAAAATTTCAACAAGAAAGTTGATCTTCAACCAAACAGTCTAATTTTCAAATGAAAAAAGAGAAAACCTCATTGAAAATGCTGGGTGGCCGTTTTATACAAAGAAAATAATTCCTGGTCATTTCCCAGTTTAGAATTATACCATTTTAAGACATTTTAAATTAGAACTCCAGCTCATAAATTGCTAAAAATTCAAAATTTCCTCTTTAAATCAGTAATTTTAATGCGTTTCCAAAATTTCCCTGTTAAGATCCAGAATTTTAATTCGTTTTGAATATTCTCCATTTCAAATAATTGTAAGAATCAGAATTTTTTTATAAAATTCTCTGTTCCAATTAATAATTTAATTTTTTTGATAAACGTTTCAACACAGAACAATAATTTTGTTGGAAAAATTCAATTTTCCTTTGAGAATTCCTGAAAATAAAATCATGAATCCAAAGAACAAATTTGGACAATCACCATAAAATGTTGCCATTGTAATCTGAGAAAAATTCCTTTTTCCCCCTTAAAAGAAAATAAAAAGAACTTCTCCCTTTGGAGAAAAATAAAAAAAGAGAAATGAGAAAGCAACCGAAAAGAGAGAAGGAAGCGGATTTGGTTGATTGCGTTCTCGTTTTTCTTTCCACTTTTTTATTTTTATCAAAAAGGAAGAAGTTCTTTTTATTTTTATTTTAGGAAAAAAAAGGAATTTTAGTTTTTCTAAATTGGAATGGGCACATTTTATGGTGATTGTCCAAATTTAGTCATTAAATTCTTGATTTTACTTTGAGGAATTCTGATCATGAACTTGATTATTAGGCGTTAATTAGGATTTTAAAAGTTTATTTTAATCTAATTCAAATTTCTGCAATTTTCATTTCAGAATGATTATTCTCCTGGGTCAATTCCAGTTCCAACACAGAATTCGTTAAAAATTGAAAATTTCTTGATCCTTTTTAGAAAAAAATTCAACTCTTTGGTAGAGAATTCAACAATTGTGTTTAAAAATGATCTCTTTGGTAAAAGATTCTACTTTTTGGTTTGAAAATCCAATTTGTTTCTTGGGAAGTTATTGCTTGTTTACAAATTTATATTTCGACGATTCAAACGACGTGAAAACGAAACGGTAATGGAATACACTGAAATCCCGTTTAAGTGTATGCCCGGATAAGTTCACTCCAGCTTAAGTTCGCGCGTTTATTTCGTTTAGGTTTACTTTCACCTCCCCAATAAGTTCTCAGTGCTCCGCCCATTCAAGCATTCGTCGATGAGTGAACCAATCGCACCAGCATACGGAGAAGCTCCTCTCGTGGTGAGAACAATGGTAGGAGCCCTCCCCGAGTGAACATAAGTGAGATGTTTTTGCTTCGGAATAGGGATGGGTAGTCGTCACTGAGAATCGAATATTGGACTCGAGTCTGTTTCTCGACCAAGTAATCGAAGCTCCGAGTCCGAGACTCGAGTCCCTGCTTAATGCGCATGTGCTGCAATATATGTTTCTTATTTACAAAATTTATGTTTGGTTATTAAAATATACGTTTTCTGTTTAATTAACATACTTATAAATTAATGAGGGGAAGTGATGCACACCCACATTACTTTTGAAAATTAAAAGCATAGATTACTTAAAGTTAAGTTTTCAAACTGATATTTTTATTTGCGAAATTAACGTTTAATTATTGAACAATTTTTTTCTTGTTTATTTAAAACAATTACACAGTAATTACTGGATGTAACGCCAGGCAACATTAATTTGGAAAATTACAAGAATAGTTTAATTAAAACTTATTTTTAAGCTACATTATATTTTTCTTATTTAAAAAATTAATGGTTGATTATTAAAATATGAGTTATTTATTTAATTAAAACAATTAAACACTAATTACCGGAAGTGACGCTAACCAACATTAATTTCGAAAATTAAAAGAATAGATTAAGTAAAACTTATTTTTAAGCTACATTATATTTTTCTTATTTACAGAATTAATGTTTGATTATTAAAATATACGTTTTTTGTTTAATGAAAACAATTATAAACTAATGATCGCAAGTGACGCACACCCACATTAATTTTGAAAATGAAAAGAATAGATTACTTAAAGTAAATTGTTCAAACTATGATATTTTTATTTGCGAAATTAATGTTTAATTATTGAATTATATTTTTCTTGTTTGTTTAAAATAATTACAAGAAGTGACACCAACCAACATTAATTTTGATTATTCAAAAAATAGATGATTTAAAACTTATTTTTTAAACTATAATATATTTATTTATAATTTTTTTATTACTAAACTCAATGCATCTTGCTTAATTAAAACTGTGATAAGCTAGAGTGCGGAAATGACTCATAATCACATTCATTTTAAAAATCAATCTACAATTATTTTACCATTTTATTATGGAGGGTCAATAGAATCCATCTTTGATTAGTAGAATAATTTAAAATATGAATTTTGTTCATATTAAGCTACACAGCTTTTGTTCAATTGGTGCAATTATTTATGCAGGGTCCTTATTCAGACAGACAGGGGCAGGATATGCACAAGAGGAAAAGTGATAGACGGTTGGAAGAGAGGGGGGAGAGAGAATCGAGGAACCGCTTGGACTCGAGTATGTCAAAACTCGAGTCTCGACCGTACACTATTCGAGTCTGGATATTCGAGGCTCAGGCACCGTGAATCGAATAGTCGAAGGAATCGGACTCGAGGCGACCATCACTACTGCGGAGTAACCAACAAGCCAACTGATTGTTGGTAGCCAATAGATAATAAGCAGCCTCGGTGACGCGTCCTTCATTATAGGGTCCCTAATTTCCTTTATTATTTTGTATTTTTTTCTTTCATCTCATTGGAAATCTTCCTTATGATTTTGATACCAAATTTTTATTTTCAATAGCAGTATGGTCGCTGAAATCAAAGGAAAAAAATTTCGGTCATTTCCCGGTTTTTCCCCAATTCGCGAGAATTGTTCTCGGTTAGTACTTTCAAAACTTAAAACTAAAATTTTATTCAAACATTTGTTTGTTCAACCGCTCAATAATTTACATGTATAAAATGGAAAATATTATCACTCTTCAATAGTCTTTCAAGTTCATTAGGCTAATGTCGTGTTGAAAGCGCTCATTTATTTTAATATATTCGATATTAAATATTCAAAATTTTTATGCTAAATAGTGCAACACTTTTTTCACTATATCAATTTTTGAAACGCATCACTTATTTCCGTGGTTTGATATTGCAGAATACTAAAGATTCAAACTAAACCTTTTAAAATCGCTAAGGACCTTCAGTATTTTATTTCAAAATCTTCGAAATCTAAATTTACTTTCAAGCTTTTGGAAATGCTTAAAAAATTTTCTATTAATTGATTTTAAAATTTTATCCTGCCAAATGAGTCGAACTTTTCTTAAAACTTTCCAAAAAATTTTGCAAAATTAATAAAATTTCCTTAAAATCATCACTGGCAATGAGATTTAAAGCCAATCAGCAGGAAATTCGGGTCATTTCTGCCTAAAACTCTTCAAATCATGCATTTGTTCATAACAATTTAATTAAATTTAACAAATTATATTGGATACGACATTTTTATGATCAAATTTTACCTCATCGCCCTAAGTGAGTGATACTGTCGATTTATTGCAAA
This sequence comes from Acraspis erinacei, assembly GCA_035041075.1. Taxonomy (NCBI): domain Eukaryota; kingdom Metazoa; phylum Arthropoda; class Insecta; order Hymenoptera; family Cynipidae; genus Acraspis; species Acraspis erinacei. The sequence goes on from JAWWLR010000149.1 coordinate 43,172,574, forward strand.
TATTTGTCTATAACCAATAACTTAACATATCAACAAATTATCGCTTAGTTTTACAATAGAAATTTTTTAGAATAATTGATAATCATAAAGTTTTTGGTGATATAGAGTGACAGTCCATATCTTACGCGATAGAATATGTATGATGATTAAAGAGAACTCACCATTTGATGGAAAAAAGGATAATCCACATAAAAAAGCTCCTATTTCAGAATGGCTGGAAAGAGGCTGATTATATTAAGTAGGCATAATTCATATTACCAGCTTCTTTTTAACTTTGTCTGCTGCCACTGAATTACACAAAAACTTAACACCGCTTAGCACAAACTGAGCGAATGAAGATCGCTATGCTTAAAATCAAAATTATAACTAAAACCAAGTTACAGATATTTACAAAGCCTCTTCATGTTAATCCTCTGGCTCCTGAATTTTGCATTAACTGGAAAAATTTGACTACAATTGAGATGCACGTACTCAAAAGGGCCTTCTTGCGGAGTCTATGGACACTAAATGTTTTTGCACGAAACAAAATTAGGTTTTCATTTGTACAATAATATTCAAACATCGGCGATCCATAGATAAAGGTTTGGCGGCTTTGTTGCTGCGGAACAGCGGCTCTAATCAATACTATACATCGAGAACAAACGGAAATGCAATAAAACTTGTATCAAGTTATAAGAAAAAACATGTAAAACACATGATAAAGAACTTTTTATTACTTAAGACTAACTTAAATTTTGAATGAACTACACCTTTAAAAAACAAATTTTTAAATGCATTTGATGTTTTTTACATGTTTTCTCTTGATATTATGTTTCAACTTGAAATAGTGCAAAGGAATCAACATACATTTTTAAGTAATTATCGTAGATTTTAGGATGAATAAAATTTAACAAAAATAATGATTTAAACAATTTATTATTTTCTTAGCGATTTTCTCCTAGAATAGGTTTAGAAAGTCACGGTTTATTACTATCTATAATATTATCTCAAAAGAATTCTAGAAGGTTACAGTTTTATAAAAATTAATAATGTGTAACTAAAATAATTGCTAAAACAAATTATTATTATTTATAGCCATCTTCTCCTAAACAATTTCTTGAAGGTAGTGGTTTTTCCTGAAATTGTTTTCTTTGCTTTGTCTTTCAGCTGTGAACAAATAATGAATAAGCATTATAAAAGAGATCCTTTTTATATAAATATATATTAATATTTATGATATTTGAAACCACTTATTTGAAAGGTACGCATTAAAAAACGAAAAAGAGCGCTAAGCGCTAGGAGAGTGCCACCCAAGAGCATACTCCCGGAGTTGAGGGGGCGATGGAGCAGTAAGCTCTACGGGGACTCCACGAGAGGCTCGGTAGTATAAAACATTATACTGCGCATGCATACTGAGCTTTGAAAAATTTCGTAGCAGTAATCGGTAGTTTCACTTCACGTTTATTTTCCGGGTACTCTGAGAGGACTTTCTGGTTCGGTACTAGGGACCCTTCTAAAATACATTGAGTGCCGTAGCCCTGGTGGTTATATAAAATGGGTTTCGGTTTCGATTCCTCTGGAATCCTGGCAAAGGGCTTATGAAAAAGCCACCGAGTGCGACCTTTGGTTGCGGATGGTGGTTCTCGGTACAAAGGGCTTCTTCTGAATATGGTTACAATGATTAGTTAGCAGTCACCGACAATATTCAGGCGTGGTTCCGAAGAAATTAATCCCCAAACGGAGGCGTGAATACTATGTCGAAAGCTGAATAGCACCTGGGTGACATGTCTCGAATAGTGACTCTGGGATACCGGGTCACCTCTCAGAGTATGCAGCATATTCCTTGCATGCGGAGCTCTACAAGTATCGAAGAATTCCTTCCCCTTGTTGCTCGTGATAAATACAATGATAACACCAAACGTAGTTTTAGCAAGCGCGATTCTAAGCAATCGAACGCAAATGACGCCTGCCAAAAGGGCTATCCCAGAGTTGGGAAGTCAACCAAGGTGCATTTTCTGCATCAAGTCTGCGAAAACATGCCGAACAAGCCGCGAGCAGAGAATAAAAGCGATGGTGAGTCCAACCATTGTTAGTAATTATATAGAAGAAGATAAGTGGTCAGGACACGGAGAAATATTAACGTCCAGGTTTCTCTCATAGTATTGTCTCTATTTCTCGCACTCTCCCATTCCGAAAAGTACTTTTGAGGCAAACCTAAAAAACTACAGCATAAGGTTACACAATTAATTTACTTGGAATAGAGCTTCGGTTAGAAAAATGTGTCAAGGTTTATTTGAAGTGAGAAGAACTTAATAGCATCCCCGAAGACACTGAGCTCGTCAACAGAAGCGCTATGTGAATGAAAAGTTACAGGAAACATATTAACGAGTTTGGATTTAGACATTGTGTCTACACCCAAAGGCACAATGCAGTACTAAGAGCGCTTTATTACCATCTCTGTCACTCTTAAGACATTAACCTTAATACCGCTCCACAAAATGTTCCCAAGGAAATCGAGTAAATTTTCGAAAATGAGACTGAAACTTCATATTCTCGATAATTGTTTCTGTTGCGCACTCGAGGCCAGGCATAGTTCTCCTTGACTTCGAGAAATGAACCATGTTCGTTATCGAGTTTTTCACAAAAGCTGACAGAAAACTCCACGCCAAGGAGAATGAAAAGAAAGCTAGGTATAAAGACCTCATATATAAGGGTCTTGCGACGATTATACGCGGATTAATCTGTTAAGCTAAGATACTTCCGGGTAAAATGTAGTCGGGGTAAAATGTAGTCTTTGTGTCGCTCTTCGTCCTCAGGGGCCTTGACTCTGGTGGCGCATTACTAGAGGAACCTAATGACAATGATGGAAATTTTATAGTTCTTTTTCTTTATCGTGCCAAAAGTGACGATGTAAAATTAAGTGAACACATTAGGCTTTCGGAAAACAATGCGATGTATACTAGTTCGCAGATTCAAATTGAAAGTATTCAACTATGTGGGGGTTATATTCAAGATAAAATTATAAAACGCATTAGTAAAGCAAGATTCTACGCTGTTTTAGCGGATGAATCGCGTGATATTATTAAGACTGAACAGTTTTCTTTGTGTGCTATGTACGTTGACGAAGATTTGATATTGTTGTGCTTAGATTTGAATCTCATGCGAGGGAAGGATATGATGGTGCAGCGGCTATGAGTGGTGAAGTTTGAGGTATTCAAGCATTAATTAATAGTGAGTATACATTGGCTGTGTAGACTCATTGTACCAGTCATTGCTTTAATTTAACCTTCAACGATGGGTCGAAGATAACGTTTGTACGCAATAATTTCGATTAGTTGAAAGAAACTTGTACTTATTTCCGAAATTCGAATCTGCGCAGCGAGATTTTACAAAAAGGAATTAAAACTGCATCATATCACAGCACGCAAACTTCCAACCTAACCTATCGACCAACACCTCAAATTAAGCCAAGTGACGCAAAAAGAGGTCCAATTACTAAGTTCAAAAGATTCAAGCGCCGGTAGAGAAACCGCTGCCAGGTTTCATTAAATAATGTGATACACGCTGTGCAGATCGACACGAGGGAGTAAATATCTTTACGGATCCTTAGAAGGTTTTTGTACTTTTCAATTCATAATTGTTTTGCAAGTCTCAGAAAAAGTTCTGAATTTAACTCAGACTTTATCTGTCTACTTGCAAAGTAAATTCGTCGATTTAAGTAATGCAATCAGTCATGTAGGAATCGTTCGCGGAAATATTTAAAAATTAGAAAATGATGCTGATAAGGATTTTCAAAAATTGTTTTTAAAAGCTTCAGATAGTGGCGCGGAAATAGGAGTTGCTCCATCAATTCCTAGAGTCATTGGAACGCAACGGCATGGTATAGAATGATTATTACAGAAGAGCGTTGTTTATAGTTTATTTAGAGGAAATAATACAATTGCTAATCAAGGAATTTGTAGTGCATAAAATTGAAATTATCGCGCTTCAGCGTGTCTTTCCCATTTTCTGTATCTCATCGTCCTTTGAACACATAGAACCTGTACTTTTATTTTACGTACAGAAGAGATATAGACGTGAATCATACGCGCCTCGAGTATTCGTCACGTCTTTCCGGGACTTGCAACCCAGTTGGGTCGTTCACGTCTCACCGCGCTGTTTTTAATGCTTTGTAAAGCTGAGAATGCAACTTTCGGAACAAATCCATAACTTTCACAGTTGTACAAGCCGTGATTCGCTTCTAATGGAAATACAGGCGGCGAATTGTGAAAGTCATGAATTTATGCCGAAATTTGCATTCTCAGTTCTACGAAGCGTAAAAAACAGCGCGTAGAGACGTGAACGACCCAACTCCGTTACACGCCCCATCAATTCTGTGATTAATGTCCTGTATCATCTTTCTGGATTACTTTGTAGGTGTAAGTATGTCATAATTCAATATTTATAGCCGTTTCTTTATATTTAAAGTCAGCATGTGACCCTTCGCCTCAACATTACCTTCCTCCAGGGTAATGTCAGGTATCATTTACCCCCTTATCAATTACCCTGACCCACAT
>JAWWLR010000149.1:43484165-43496571 GCA_035041075.1 Acraspis erinacei
TTACACTATTGTGAAAATTCTTCACAAGTATGTTTACATTATTTCAAGAAAATAAAGAGCCATTGTTGGTACAATGTGTTTCATCTTGATGGTTTTTCCTAATCCTATTGGTAAATATAATAATTTCTCTATAGGGAGAGGTGTCAATCAGTGGATTATTTTATACTCAAAGTGACATAAAAAAATTACATGTAAACTTTTACTCTTTTCAGACACATGATAAATCTGACCCCTAGTTTTTGAGTATTTCACAAAGTTTATCCACATCAAGAGTGCCCAATTCGAGCCGAACCAGAATTTGATTAAACTCATAATGTTCAGGAGTACCTGAATTACAACCATCTGAGTTTTCCTAAAATTTCAACAATCGATATCATATTTCCAGTAGAAGTAGAGGATGGGTACATCATTGTATTTTTCCTTGATGAACGCTTGTACCCATTCTGATGTTGTTTTATTCATTTAGATGGTTGCTCTGGTTATATTAAAATACGCATAGATGGCCTGGTTAAGAAATACGTCATAGTTTAGGTAAAAAAATGTCCTAGAAATTTTTGTTCTTAATGCATATGCTTAAATACACTGGAACCTTGATATAACGGCGCTTAATATACTGCTAAATCCCATTGTAGGCCACACCCGAGACCGACTGCATATGAAGGTTCCAGCGCGTTGTTTTCTATAAAGTCGAAATCTGATAACTCGGATATAACGTGTTGTTGAATTCAAATTTCTTGTTTAATTCTCTTTCACCTCAAATAAAGCCTTATCTAAGGATAATTTGTTTTTAATATTTAAATATCAAATGAAAAAAAGAGAGTAAGTCCAATGGTGATGTGACGTTATTTAAAAAGTACCCACGCTTCTTGGATATATGTGGTACTGCAAATTGTACATGAAATGATCCTGGCCCAGTCCTCGCTTAGTTCCATATGTTTTGTATTATATATTTGGATGATATACTTTGGAGAAAAATAAAGAATACTGTGACACAATGTGTAAAATATGTTTCTGCCCTTTGACTTCTATGTATTAGTTTTTAACAGTTGGGAATTAAAGCTTATTATTATTTAAGGTATGCCGCTGAATAAATTTATTATTACGTTAATACCAAATGGTACAATTCCAAACTAAAAGACATGAATTTTTAACCATAAGTATTAATCCCGATCGAATTTAAGTGACAGAACAAAAAAGGATGGAAAGACTGTGAAGCCCACGATATATAAGGATAAATTTTAATTTTTTGCAAATTAAAGAATAATAACTTAAATGAAAGGTGAAGTTTTTTTAATACTTTTAAAATATTAAGATGAAAACCTGGATACGGTTCATAGAAAAGAAGTAATTTTCCCTTCCACACTTTTTGATTTCAAATTACAATACTTTTAAATTCGGACTGTACAAACTGTGTCTGACTAGGAAAAATGTTAGGCCCTGAAGAAATTATAAAATCGTACTTTTGCAAACTAAATATCTATTGTTATTAAAACATTTTATTTTCAAAAACAAATTGCAATAATGTTTCTATGTTTCTATGTTTCCATTGACTAAATGTAATACCAACACTAAGATCATTATGTCCTATTTATTTTAGCAGTTAAATTACAAGTAATAATTTTACAATTATCAATGAAGTAACATAAAATTTCTTACATTTAGTGTAATCTAATTCTTGATAGGCTGAAGTGTTCATAAATCTTTTCCTTTGTCAAAATATTGTTGTCTAGTATATTATTAATTAAGTAATTGAAAAATTAATACAATAATGAATTTCCGACGCATACTGTTCTTTTTGAGAATTAGCTTATCCACATAAAGCGGGTGCATTTCACCATAAACCGTTTGCACAATATGAATTAACTTTCAGTATAATTTTCTGGTGCCCGAAGATAACCTAATTTAGCAATGTAAACATAGTTTACCAATCCGGATAGAATTTCAGTACACAAGTTGAGAATGGTTAAATCATTAGATTTGTCCGTAATTGACGTTTGTATCCTTCTACTACTTCCAGCGGCAAGGCCACAAAACTAATTCAGCCATCCAACATTAGCGTCATTTATAAATGATTTACCTCTCTTTCACAAGGTTTTTAAGGTTTTTATGAATGATGTATAGTCTGCCGATGGTGACAGTCTAGGCAAATAACCGATGTTTGGTTTAAATTACAAGAATTGTTAAATAAATATATCAAATAGGAGTTACGTACGAAATGTAAAAGGGGTGTATTTTCTTTCAGTAAGAGCTTTACGAGAAACTGTGAACGTAAGGAAACTAGAAATTTTATGTGTACCTGACAGAAAGAAGAAGAGGCACGAAAGTAGAGACACTGAAAATGGAATGTGAAAATGTGGACTTGAAATATGGTCAAGATTCGGTAGTGCACGAGATGGCACGCAGGGAGTCGATTTAATTATGAATGAAAAAATAAAGCAGCATCTCAGAGATCAATCATTTGTATCTCTCAGATTCCTGTGGTTTAAAATGAAATTAGGAATCAAAAGATTAGTTATCAAAATTGAAGAATCTTAAATGAGATTAAAATCAAATTTAAAATCCTAAATTACGTCCAATAATCAACTTAATGAGAAGAATTCCTGAAGATAAAAAGAAGAATCATGCAACGACCAAATTTGGACAATCAGCATAAAATGTTCCCATTGAAATCCGAAAAAAATTCCTCTTCTTCCCTAGAAAAGAAAAGAAAAGGAACTTCTCCCTTTGGACAAAAACAAAAAAGAGGAAAGGAAAAATGAGAAGGCAACCAACCAAATCCCCTTCCTTCTCTCTCTCTTTTCAAACAAAATTTTCATATATAAGTAATTTACTTTTGATTTCTTTGGTCTTTTTTGGTTTTATTATCAAACCACAAAAAATGACATTTTTAAATATAATCACCAAAGTTTCGTCACTCATTCAGCACCCTTATCAATGAAAATGAAAAATTGAAATTCAAGCCTGAACTTTAATTTTAATTTTTTATTTTGCTTGATAAGGGTCCTGTATGAGTGCCGAAACGTTGGCGATTATATTAACAAAAAAATTTTTGTGGTTTGATAATAAAACCAAAAAAGGCGAAAGAAATCAAAAGTAAATTATTTATATATGAAAATTTTGTTTGAAAAAAAAGAGAGAGAAGGAAGGGGATTTGGTTGGTTGCCTTCTCATTTTTTCTTTCCTCTTTTCTGTTTTTGCCAAAGGGAGAATTTCATTTTCTTTTCATTTCTAGGGAAGAAGAGGATTTTTTTCGGATTGCAATCGGAAAATTTTATGCAGATTGTCTAAATTTGGTTGTTGGATGACTGTTGATTTTATTTTCAGGAATTCTTGTCATTAGATTACTTATCATAGCATTCTACGCCCCAGTTGATAGTGATCCAAAATAAGTAAAAGATTCCCTCTGGGATACTTTATATTATACAATAAGTATTTTCGATCATGTTACAAGAATCATTTTACTATGAGATATGAATGTATGGATTGGCATCCAACGTCGGGGCAAAGAAAGAGTGCTAGCTAATTTCGGTCATCCATGAAAAAACCTTAACGGTGGTATGTTAGTTAGCTTATGCTTAAAAAGGGGCTTATTTATTACAAATACTTCATTCACTCATTAGATGATCCACATTTAAACATGGTTTAAAGGAAAAAAGCCACAGTATAATTCACTTTGATCTTAAAGATAAGAGACTAAGAGATCTTGTCAAAAATAGAAAGGTGATGAGGGGTTCTGAATGCAATACTGATCATTACATTAAAGTCTCAAAAATAAACTTGTCTCAGGGATGGAGAACAAAGAGAAACAACAAAACCAAATGAATACGAATCAAAATATAAAATTTTAAGAAACCGGAAGTACAAATAGACATTAAGTATAAGATAAACGAGCGCATGGATAAGGTAACTTGTGAGGTGCTAAAAGACATTAAAAGTATAGAGAGCGCATAGAGTATAATCGAGGATGTCATTGCTAGAAGTGCGACAGAAGTGTGTGGTACTGCGGTTATAGGAGGATCATCTGATGATGCATGGTGGAGTGCCGAAATTCAGGCAGTTAGAAAAGAAAAGCAAGAAGCGTAGGACAGAACGTTGAACATCACAGGTCTTAGCTATGAGGAGAGAAATAGGACATATAAAAAAGAAAGCTAAACTACTAATCAAGAAAAGTAAAGATAAAATCAGAGCCGAAAAAGATACGGACATAAAAAGCGACTATGAAGGAAACAACAATCTGCTTCATAAGCATATGGAGGAAAATAACAGTGCAGATTTTGTCAGCATCAGAAATAGCAAGAGAAAATTCTTTATGATACAGGCGGGATACTAGACGCCTTGAAAGACTTTTTTAAAGAATGATTGGGAGATGACGCTATAGGGCACCAGTAATGAGACACAGAAAATGATGCGTAAGAAAACTCAATTGAGCAAGTCTGTGTCACTGAGAGTATTGAAATGGAAGGTGTCCCAGAAAATTGGAATAAAGCGAATATCGTACAAATATATAAAGGAAAGGAACAAAAAAGCAACTCCAATACGTACAGAGGTATCAACTTATTAAGTACCGTAAGTAAAATTGACTAAAAAATTACCTATTCGTAGGGTAATGAAAATAAAAGAAGAAAATATGGCCAGGTGAATAGGGCAAGATTTGAAATGCTGGATAGAAGTCCTGAAATTTCTGTTTTTCGCAGTTCCTTCATTCTGGCAATCATATTTTGAGTTAAAGATTTGATTACTATCAGGTTGAAGAATCAACAATTTTGTTGAAAATTCATTAATTTTAGTTCTAAATTCAACTGTTTTGCTGAAAATTGGTCCTTTCGCGGTAAACAATCAATTCTTTTGACAGAAAATAAACTTTATGTTCAAAAGCATACTTTAATGTTGAAAATTCAAATTAAATCCTTCTTCGTTAAATATTCAACATGTTTTCTCAATTTTAATTTTTTGATTGAATTTGACTGTTTTTGATTTAAAATTATATTTTTTGTTGTTGAAATATGTACTAGAGCATAATATATTAAAAAGTAATCGTTTAGATTGCAAATTCAATTACGTGCCTGAAGGTTGAGCCGCTTTTTAAAAAAGTAATTTTTTTTATTGAATATTTATATTTTTTTCAAAAATTCGATTTTCTTGACAATTAGTGTTTTGAAATGAAAATTTAACTATTCGGTTTGAAGATTCATTATTTTATGTTAGCTGGATGTTCATCTCTTTAGTTGAAATTTTAATTATTTTGTGGAAAATTCTTTTTTTTAATTGAAAATTTAACGAATTGGAGAAAAGTTAAACTGATTTGTTAAAAGCTCATTTTGTTGGCCAAATCCTTATCTCTTTGGCATGGATATGTTACAAAATATGTACAAAAGACTGTTCCAGATGAAATGAAGGCCACATAAAAAAAAAGTTTGATAATGAATAAGATAACGATATATATATATACAAGTTGAAATTTTTTTAAAGAATATTCATTAGTTACACAATTATAAAAATTATTCACAGGTGTGTCCACATGATTGAAATAAAATGAGAACTGTAATTCGTACTCTGTGTTTCATATTGGTGATTTTTTCTAAACCTATTGGTAAATATAATAATATTTATATACGGAAGAGGTGTGAATAAACAGATCAAATTTGGTGCACTGACTTTCCCATAAATTATTCCCTCTGTCAAACTTTTTTCATACTGCAATTTATAAAATTAAATTAATAATTGAAATATATATTACAAACAAGGAATATGATAAATCATAATATATTGTTTTCTATTACAATTGTATTAAATAAGGAACTCTTAAATGTGCCATTTTTTAATAAAATAGACTTTGTAGCAAAGCCAAAAAAATTTTAACATTTTCGTAGCCCCTCTTAAATAAAGACAAATAACGAATATTTTTTTTATCTGGCAACCCTCAAATTATTCTAAAATTATTTTTTGAAGTATTTTAATAAATCCATATTCAAATTAAATTGTGAGAATTGAAAACCAGAAAATATATATTATTAGTTTATTTTTAGATTTATATAAATATAATTTTCATAAGATTCCTCAGAAAATTAAAAAAAGATTTTCGAATATTTTAGACGCGTCAGAAAAAAAAATCTAGAAGATTTTTAATAAATTTGGTCGTTTTATAGGATTTCATCAAATATTATGAAAAATTCAAGTATTTTTATAAGATGCTTAGGACTTTTAGAAGTTGGTCAGGTATCAAGAAATATTTGTTAAATTTTCCCCAGTTTTCAAATATTTATAATGTATTTAAAACGTCTTAAAGTCCTGAAAATATTTTTACTGGCTCGAATTTTTCACAAAATTTTCAAATATGAATTAGAATTTTTAAAAATGACCTTATACTCTTCCAAGTTTTCCCAGGAATTTTAAGACAATTTTTTTATTCTCTTAAAAACTTTTGAAATTATTTAAAGCTCCTAAAGTTTAGTTTTGAAATCTTAAAAAATCTGCATTTATAAAAATATTTTAAATTTTAAAATTAATGTTGAATATCTTCAATTCTGCCAAATGTTTATTGGATTTACTAAATTTTTTACTTTATTTTATTTTGTAAAATTAAAAAATTGAAACATTTTGCTTCGAAATCTTCGAAACTCTTTTTCGAAATTTTAGGAAATCGTGTGATATGCTTAAAAACCTTTTTTAATATTTCCATAAATTCATCTTTGAAAATAATAATTATTTACAATTTCCACACGAATACAAGGACACTTTTCTTTTAAATCTTGTCAAAACCTTCTAAACCTTATAAACTCTCAAAACTATCTAAATCTTTTCTGAAAAATAAAAAAAATTGCACTAAAATCTTTCATATTCTTCCTTGGTCATGTTTTAAAATCTTTTTGAAAAATCCTAAATTAAATCTTAAGAAATCTTTAGACATTTTTTATGATTGTTTCGAGTGGTACATTATTTATTGCCTATTTTCGATATATCTAAAAATTGAGCCAGACATCAACTTTCTTTTCAAAATAGTAGGCTATGCTACTATGCTACTTCTTATTGAAAATTAATTACTTAATTTCGATAGCTTTCGTTTATTTTTTAATAAATTTATATTTTTTTAAACAATATTTACTTGCTTAAGCAGTGCTTCGATAAATAAAAAAATGAAATAAAATAGAGAAAAAGCAATTCTGTTTCTGTTTGTATATTGTATACAAAGAATACATTAGCCCCCCCCCCCCTCAAAGCGACCCAAATATGATCATACAAATAATTCCTAATGCACAAATTGGATATCTCCTATGAACTTTTAAGAAATTTGTATTTGTTTAATTAATTTTAACTTATTTAAACAATTATTTATAAAAAACAAAGATTAATTGTATTTTCTCAATGAAATGTAATAGGCGGTCATTGTTTCAAGTAATAAATTTAGTTAAAAACGTTATGTAATTGTCTAAACAACTAATCATTGTTTATTTAAAAAAAAATTTTAATGTAACTAGAACTGTTTGGGTACCGTATGTCTGTGTACTGTATGTGTGCCATTTTACATTATTTTAAAGAATTTTCGAAGGGAAACTGCTTGAGAAAATAAAAAAGTGTACATCTTTGGCTTAATTTTTTGGATATCTTGAAGATAAACAATAAATAATTGTTCAAATAATTACATAATTTTTTTTTTTAATTTAATACTCTAAACAATGACTAAGTTTTACGTTTCATTAAAAAATACGATTTTTTTACCTTTTACTGGAAAAGATAATTGTTTAAGTGGCATTTAGTTATTTAAACAATCAAAAATTATTTCACAAGTCATGGTGGAATTATTTATCTGAGAAAATAGCAGGAAGAACTGAAAATTAACAATAAACACTCATTATAAATAATTTATAAGTGAATTATTTTCGTATGTATATTTTAATTCTAACTTTGCCTGTCTAAATAATTCATTTCCTACGATTGCCTGATTAACAACAAAGAAAAAAACACATACATATGCCTTAAGCTTTTCGATTGAAAAATTGTTCTTAAGATTATAATTATGAATCTGATTGTAAAACTATGTGTACACTAATATGTATTTCTTACAAAGAAAAATATAATTTCCTGAATTCTAAAACATAATTGTATAACAGATATTATTCATTCGTCTTAATTAATTTGTTTTGAAAAGGATGAGCAGAAAAAAATTTTAATTCTACCTGAATATGTACTTTTCCTGTACACGTTGGTAATAATATTACCATCCTGACCTTTAATTGCTTCTGTGTCCAAAAAATTGATTTTATTATTCCTTTCCATTTCATGGGTGAATTGAAGTTTTTGAATGATAAATTTTAAAAGCATTCATAACCACTCGAAACTTTTCAAGAGGAACACATGAAAAGGTATCATTAACATACCGAAAATAAAAAGGCAGAGCAAAGTCTAACTTTTTAAATGAAAAAATCTCAATCTTCCATACCCATTTCCGCTAAAGTCGGGGCAATGACTGAACCTATGGGAGTACCATAATTCTGTCTATAAAAGATCCATTAAATTTGAAAAAAGTTGAGTTTATAATAAAAACTATCCCTTTGATACATTTTTTTGACATAATCGAGGATGTGTTTTAATATTATCACATTTATTTAAAATTGCCTGTTCCATTAAATCAATGTGTATACTCGGAAACATTGCATTAACATCCAAAGAAATCATTACATAGTCATCCGAAACCGTTTTTTGAATAATAATTTTTTGAAATTCCCAGCTATTTTCTACACTATATTTAGAAGTTTTTATAAAGTCTTTGAGAATCCAATTAAAATTTTGTTCCAATAATTGAGTTGGGGTATTAATAGTTGAAATAACCATTCTCAAAGGATAGTCATCTTTGTGAATCTTTCTGAAACCATAACATCTGGAAAGAACTGTGTCTTCAGTATTTATATCAGTCCATCTTATATCTTTTCCTAAAAGTAAATTCTCCATATCCCTAACAAAATCTGATTTTTTCATACAAACAGTAATAATGCCTTTATCAGCATTCACACAAATTATATTAGGATTGCCTTCGAGAAAACTTTTAGTTATCAGGAACTTTATAGAAATCTTACGATCCATATTACTAATCAATTTCTTTACGAATCAATTTTTACCAAAAAAGCTCTCTGACATGTGTAACACCTTGTTTCGGAAATCCTGCTGATCAAGTTTAGGAATTTTGTACATATTTGACTCCACATCTTTCAATATTTCTGTCATTTGATTCGACTTACTTTTTATCACACGGTTACTAAAACATCTGCCTAATCTAAGAATATCTGTAACTACTTCAGGAATTTGAATATCTGCCAAATTTACAAACCAAGGATCCTTATCTCCTTCTTCAAAGATTCTATGAAAATTTAAATTTTGCTCTTAAATATTAACTTGTTGATTTATCAGAATAGAAAGTTTGTTCTCATGTTTTTTATCAATATTTAAAAATTCTGATTAAGAAAAATTTGGAGGCAACCAACCAAATGCCCTTCCTTCTCTTTTTTTATTTCTTATGTCTTTTTTATTTTTATTATTATCAAATCAAAAGAAAAAACATTTGTAACAAGAAAGTTGCAGTAATCAAAAACTTAATCGACAGAGCTCTGGATTTGTCTACAAGATCATTTGCAGGATTTTTGATATGCCTAAGGTAGGGCAAATTGGCAGACTTCTTAATACTAGGATAGAGGAACACAAAAGTGATGTTTGTTTGAGACGCTATTCTAAGAGTGTTCTTGCTAGACATACAAAGGAATTTATTGATGTCGACCATGATTTTCATTGGGATAATGTTCTAATTTTGCATAGTGAAAGTAATGAGAAAAAGAGAATTTATGGAAATGCTTTACATTAAAAAAAAACAAATTGTCGAATAATTTAAAGAATGATTTGGACAGGCTAAACAATAGTTATTCCAGGATGATAGATTATATTTAAACACTTTTTTGATTTTCTTTTACTTTCTCTAGTTCTGATGTGCTTATGATAGTATTTTCAGGTATGTTTATGACTGGTTTACCTTTGGACCCTCATTGGATGTTTCCGATATACTTATGGTAGTTTTCCATTTTGAACCGCATTTGATTTTTGGGTTTCAGAAAGAGAGCTTTCTGGGGTTGGTGCTCTTCTTGTCTGCTTGGATACTTCTTATTTTAATTTTTTATTTATTTAAAAAATAATTGTTTGCCTTGATAAGGGTGCTGCATGTATACCGAAACGTTGGTGTTTATTTTTTACAAATGTTTTTTGCTGTGCTTTGATAATAATAAAAAAGACGAAAGAAAGGGGATTTGGTTGGTTGCCTTCTTATTTTTCTTTCCTCTTTCTTATTTTTCTTTAAGGAAGAAAATTATTTCGTTTTCTTTTTTGAAAGAAAAAAGTATTTTTCTTCATTTGCTATTTTCAAGTTTCATTAGGAAGAGTTTATGGTGGTTATCTAAATTTGGTCGACGGATTCTTGGTTTTGTTTTCAGGAATTCTGCATATTAAATGATAAAATAATGGGAGAATCCACGATGCACTAAATTTTACATAAATTTCTTGTTTAGTACAACTGCACTGTTCAAAATGTTTGGAATTCAACAATACTTCTACTAGAGCGTTTGTAAGACGAAAATTGTGCACAAGGAAATAACGGAATTAATTAAGATCGAGGAATTCACCTAATTTCCGAAATTCAGGAAATTAATTAAATTCGCGTAATTCATAACATTCACGGAATTCATGGAAATGAAGGAAGTCACAAAATCTATTAAATTCGTGGCATTCATGAAATTCATAAAAGTCACGGAATTCGCAAAATTCATGGAATTGAAGTAACGCACGGTTACCTAGAAAATCACGACTTAGTTAAATTCCATGGATTGCTTAAATTCCTTGAATCCCATAAATTCGATGGATTCCCTGAAATACATGAATTCCGTAACTTCCATGAATTGCGTGTCTTCCATGACTTGCTTGAATTCCATAAATTCCGCGAATTCCCGGAATTTCTTGAATTGCATGAATTCCTTAAGCTCCTTGATTTCCGTGAATTCTATGGATTCCGTGAATTCTGTAAATCACGTAAATTCCGTAAATTCCATGATTTCCTTGAATTCCATAAATTTCGTGAATTCATTGAATTCTTTGAATTCCATGAATTCTATGAATTTACAGAATTTGACGAATTGCGTAAATTCTTTGAACTCCCCAAATTGCGTGAAGTCGTTAAATTCCTTAAATTTCGGGAATTCCGTAAATTCTTTGAATCTTATGAATGCCTTCTTTTCCGTGCACACCGTGAATTCCTTGAATTCTGCTAATTCCGTGAATTCCACGAAATCCTTGAAATATAGGCGCTATATGAATTCCGTGAATTCCTTGAATTCCTTAAATTGCATCAATTTCGTAAATTCCATAATACGCGCGTTGTATAACATACGTAAACAAAAGTTTTGGCTCTGTCAGAAATTGTTCTTTTTTCCCAGGAGGTAAAATACCAATGCCAGAATTTGGAAACTACAACATTATGTATTGTAGTAATACATTACGTTTCGAAAATAGACTTTCAATACATGTAGTAGAAGTTTCCAACATAAATTTTTAACAGTGTATTATTTTATACTATAATTTATATAATTAACTCAATAATTAGTATAATAGATTGATTACAACGCATACTTTTT
Source organism: Acraspis erinacei (assembly GCA_035041075.1). NCBI lineage: Eukaryota > Metazoa > Arthropoda > Insecta > Hymenoptera > Cynipidae > Acraspis > Acraspis erinacei. The sequence goes on from JAWWLR010000149.1 coordinate 43,495,829, forward strand.
TTTTTTTAGAATTACGTTATCCACATAAAGAGGACGCAATTCACCCGGAACCGGTTGCAGAATATGATTTAACTCACAATGTTCAGGAATACGAAGATAACCCGATTATGCGTTATAGACATATGATACCGATCAATACCGTATTTCCAGTAGAAGTAGAAAATGGTTACATCATTGGATTTGTCGATGATGGCCGTTTGTATCCATTCATATCTGAAACGGCGAATATGTATAATGGCTTTGATTGGATTAAAGTTCGCATAAATGGCATGGCGAATGAGCCAGTATTACATACGGATTCTTTCATACATCAATTCTTCTACCAATATGGTCGGCCAGCCGAAAAAATTCACTTTGCGATTCGACATTAACCTCGTTAATGAATGGCTGTCATCACGGTTTGAATGATAATGTTACCAAGAAAAATATTTACACTAAATTTTTGTTCAAATAATTATCATTACGCCTTGCACGCTGTTTTAATTGAGTTTCAAATTTCTTAATTTAGGAAGAATATGTTATTGACTTTTTAACCCTTAACGTGCACGTTTAAAAAAATTATGTACTTGGCACATGGCGTCCTTTGCAACCCAGCTTGGAAAAAATGCAATAATTCGGAAAAATATTAACACTTTAATCTGAACTTTTTTTCGTTTATCTCAAACCTTTATTTATCTTTGTAATGCATCACAGAAAAAATAAACATGGAACATAGAATAGGGCCTAGGGTCTTTGGAAAACCC
>JAWWLR010000149.1:43503560-43517314 GCA_035041075.1 Acraspis erinacei
AGAAAAATATTGAATGAAGATGGGAAAAAGAACATCAGCAAAGTTTCGATAAAATTCGAAATTACCTTTGCCGAGAGCCTATCCTTCAATATCCGGACTTCAAAAAAGAATTTAAACTTACCACAGATGACTCAGAGTACACTGTGCGAGCCATTCTATCACAAGAAAAGGACGGCATGGACATGCCTATTGCCTATTACACAAAGGTAATGAGAGCTTGTGAAATAAGCACCGATAAGGAGGAAAAGGAGTGCCTTTCGGTCCTATATGGAGTAAAAAATTTCCGGTCCTACTTCTAAGGAAGGAAATTCGTATTAGGACGTGATCATCAGCCTGTTCATTGGATGCTCTAGGTTGAGGACCCGGGGGCCAGACTTCATAAGTGGCGAATGAAATTGAAAAACTACGATTTTACCTTTGAATACAAGAAAAGAAAATTAAATCGCTAGGTGGAAGCCCTGTCTCAAAATCCAGTGCTTCATGAGCAATCCACTTCCATGCCAGGTGTATCGGAATCAAATGAAGACCGCGAAAAATCAACACTGCATACTCGTCAGAAAAAAATAAGCCTTTCGGCTAACGATGCTGTGCTTAAAGATAACCCCACTCGAGTATTACCTATACAAACGCGTTCCAAACCAGTTGAGGGAGAAACGAAAGAACCCAGTCTGAGAAAATCACCCCCAACCGGGCGGAAGGGTTCAACAACAACCCCTCGCGGCAGCCTACACAGTACGCGAACGATTATGATTGGGACACATGCAGAATTATTCATTCCAGAATTATTCTGGGGTGGGAATGAAAATGTGGGCCACCGAAACCCAAAAATAAGCGATGTGAAAATAGCAAAACAGATTCCGATGCTTTCTTTTATGTGTATTTACTGCTCCTATCCTCAAATAAATCTTATACGGTAATCAAATGTAATTTAATTAAGGGTATAAATAAAATTATAATTGATAATGTTAAACTAAGTAAATTAAAGCGTATCCAAAAGCAAACTTTGTTCATAGGGGAAGAAAATAAAAGCAGTGTTATTCAATTGTCTCAAAATGAACGATCTGTCACTTTGGATATTTCTATGTTATGTATATGCACCGACCGGCGTTGGGACCGGCGTTACAAAATCACTCCCCTCACCAATAGTACCGGAATCTACATATGGAGGCTGAACCAAATCTCTACTGGAGAATTGCAAACTGGCACTCAGCAAAAACTGCAATAATATCTTCGAATCTTACCAACTGACTAGGAAACATCAGGTTGCTGAAAGGTGTTTGAAGAACATTCGAGTCAAGATGGAAGAACTAGAATTAGAGAGTATATGCCACAAATAAACTACACAAATACTTTAAATCATCTGTTAATACATGATCAACATCAATGATCATGCTGAGGAATGAATCTTTAAGGTTAATACTGGATATATCACTTCTCGACAAAACAGATTATCAAGTCTACCATATTCATTCAATACCTTACCTCAAGAAATATTTTTAAGTAAATCTGGCCGTGCATATATAAATTCTAATTCTGTATATATCGCCGTAGACGAATCTCAAAGAACTTACATCTTAATTACTGAAGATCAATTCTCGGAATAAAAGTACCTTCAGCAATATAATCTTTGCAAGAAAGATCATATCATCCACGAGAGGCCATCCACGAAAACTTGCGAAAGTGAGCTGCTGCTCCACCCAACACAAAATACGTTTAAAATCTGCGATATCAAAATTTCATATCAGAGCAACCCATATTGGATCAAAATGAAGACTTTAGCGGGATGGATTTACTCTCTCGACAGAGAGCAGTCAGCAGAATTAATCTGCCCAATGCAACCATTAATGAAAATTAAGTTAACAAAATTGGGAATATTCCCACAAGCTCCAGGTTATACATTGAAAACCGAGTCCGAAATTTCAACCAGTCTTACAGTCAACCAACATGCTACAGAATTCATTTATGAAACATATCTACATTTAGATCTAACAAAAATATCACCTATTGTCGAACACAATAACAAGAAGATTAATATCACTGAACTAATGCTTATAACATCCTTAAAAGAAGACGTTACCTACCGACAAAATTACAAAAATGAAGAATCCTTATTGGAAATCGAGGAGAAATTAGAAGAATTCAGTGATCGCAATGCATTCCATGAAAATCATTTAACCCAGACTCATGGATCATACATTGGATTAGGCTTATTAAAAATCCTGGGATTAATTACCTATTTTTACCACTCTCCAATCTCAGTAGTAATATTAGCTTGTGTCGCTTGTATTAGAAAGACCTTCTACAAGGAAATCGTCCAGCCGGCTCCTGAAGAAGCAACCAATACATCAAAAGTATCGGGGATGCCCCTGCCCAAAGTGCAACTACCGGTGCAAACGCTTTAACCCATGTGAAGTGATTAGTGAGTCTGAATAAGCCCTATCAAAACAAAAGAAAAGAAATACCCCAAATTGTTAAAAATGCAAGAAGTTCAAAATTTCAAAAGTGGAAGTGTAACATAAAATAAGAGATAAAGAAAAATTCGTTTTTACATTAATGTTCAACAGTGTCTAGAATAAGTTCAAACAACCAACAGAAGTAGCTAGGCTTAAATCTAATTACAGTCTGTTTGTTATAATGACTAAGGCGCTTGTGTGAATGGATAATTAAGAAAATCACTGCAAAGCATGTACATGTCTATACAAAAAGCGTCTAAACCAACGATAGATGAAGTTGTCACACGTTCAGAAAAGTTATTTTATAAGTCCACTATTTACTTGCACAATTTAAAAAATGTTAATTTAAGAAAATACTTCATCCAACTAGCATGGGATAGGAATGATCACTTTAACTCAGTTATCGAGGACAATAACAAAAATTTCCAGGTTGTAAGCTAGTGTAAGGTACATAGAAGTGAGCATCAGAGAGAAGGAAAGAGAGAAGACGACAATACAAATCATTGCAAGGAGAATACTCATACAGGCTCTGTTTGACGCTTGTACCTATGCACCATTACACCTAACGATTCGCTCGCGTTGCGAGTGAATTTCCTTATCTCTAAATCTTTCCTATGTACACAAACGATTTGTGTTTGACAGCGATCGGACCCCTAATAATTGATCCTTAATAATAATGTTATGAAAGTCAGCATTTTTGTTAGAAGTCAGCGATTCACAATATAGCATCCTGCCATAGTTCCTTTATAAACTGTCGCTTAACAACGAATCCGGAACAAAACACGGTTTCTCTTGCCCGTCTGCACTCGACCCTTGACTGAGGTGGGCCGCACGTCATAACTCGATGGAAGACCGAACGCAAATTTAAATTACATATAGACATACAGACGTATAGACATTTAAATTTAAAAAACCAGCAGAGATCGTTCCCTGCTTTGAAGGATGTATCGATTCCGCAAATCACCTTAGTGCACCCAGAATAGAGACGGCTATTCGAGCCCAGTGAAGCTCTCAATGAAATGCTATGGCTCAGGGAAAAGTGTTAACCTGTTACGTTCCCTCCTCTGCCAAAAACAAGAAAGTTAATCCTTGCCCGCTCCTTCCTTCTCTCTGACGAATGAAATGTGGCGGTAGCTATAAGATAGGGTAAATCGTTTATAAAAATTACTTCTGCTTCTCTTGATTCCTTTGAAATTGTACTATCTCTTTTCATTTTATCTTGTTTTAATTTTAATAAATTAAAACAAGAGCAGTGCATTAATTATGCAAAAGCCAACCCTTTTTCATCATGATATTCAACGGTTACGGGACAGCAGAACAAGGGAACATTTTGAATTAATAAGATGTAAGTGACGATCCCACAAACTTCAACAAATTAACTTCCTTCATTTGGCAGCTTTAACTTCCGGTACATTATAATAGTTAGAGTTCTTTCACAGGTTCTGAATATAAAATTTTTTTATCTTGTGCGTAACACATACGTAGCACGAGATACTCATGTTTCTTACACCGGCCCACAGTGCGAGGAAATGCACTTTTTTCGTTCAAAAATATGTAGAGCCTTCAATTTTGGTCCGATTTTGATTTAAAAAAAGTAAAGTTCATTAAATTCTAAAGAGCCTGGCGCCCTGAACTTTTGTATCCTCTATTTGTTTATTAATAAATTTTGTCAATTTTGTTTTGAAATTTTATGCGTAACAATTTTTTACGATCTAATAACTGTTCAGGAAAACTTTAGATTGTCTTAAATGAATGTTTGAAGACTCATCGAATTTATTGGACAAATATTAAACTAAACAAATTGTTTTACAATTGCCTAAACTTATTTAGTACTTATATATATATATATATATTATTGACACAAAATCCGAGAAGTATAAAACGAAACAAATAAAGAAAACAAATATAATGTAATTCAGAAAAGAATATATCTGTAAAAAGAAAACTCTGAGCCTAATGCACATATTTCTGAAAGAGAATATTTAAACAGCTGAAAATTATTAAAACAAAACTTAACTCTGGATACCATGGCTACGGAAAAATTCTCTTTCTCAATTTTTCATTTGAAGGAACCAGACTTTTTGCTAGGTGAAGTACCGAAATTTGACGTTTTTTATCTTATTTGTTTATAAATATTCAGATTATTACATTTTATAAAGTATTATCGAGGATATATTATATTCAGGAATATCTGTACCCATCCTGCTCATCAAAGAAAATTTAAATTTGATAAAACCTTAAGTTTAAATATTTTGTCACAAGAATTGTTAATAAACAATTTACCCCGGTTGTTATGTAAATAAAATAAAAAGACAACTTGTAACACTGTAGTTCTATATTTAAGGTAAAAGAAAACAATTTAGTGATTACAAATGTAAAATTTAAATATTATAAAGGACTTAAAACCTTGAGAGATTAAAGCTAGGATACAGAAACAGATTAAAAATTCTAATTTAAAACTGAATATTTCTAAAAACAGATGTTTGAGACTATAATGACAAAATAGTTAAAACGTGTCGATGGTAAAAGTAAAGTACGTCCCTAACCGAAAAAAGGGAATAACTATATCGTTATAAGCCTTATACGAAATTTCTAACGCGAAGAATTGAGTGCCATTGTAAAGTAAAATGACAGCCTAGGATTATGGCACTTCCCAAAACTATCTACTAATAAAAAATGCTAATTTACTTTGTCACGCCGTAACAGCTGGCTTTTTTAATATATTTATGGCTAGCAGCCATTCATCCATTAGCTTAAAAAATTTTCAGTGAACAAAAAATTTCTATGCGAAAGGGCCAAAATTTTGAATTTTTTTCATACTTCGAGTGAAAAAGTGATTAATTAACAAATAGAGGCTGTGAACATTTATATTATTACGATGTTTGAATTAATTCAATGTTAAAAGACTGCATAAGCCTCGTTATATTATTAAGAGTAAATAAAAAAAAGATTGAAAAACATCAGTTTATATTTTCAATCCCAGTTGATCTTTAAAGATGTATTTCCTCTTCAATTGTCATTAAACATCTCTTCTGCCTTACACGTTTAGAAATTAATACTGAATTTCGTACATTTCTTTGATGTCTACATAGAAAAGTCGGATATGAACCTGAGAAGGTTTTGTTGAAGGTGGGGCCAGATGTGAATTACAGTTTTTGCAGGCATTGTGACCTTAGGCCCTAAAACTTGCCGGGGTAAGGTAAAGGGTATGCGTTGCAGTGAGTACAATAGCGTGGGCGTGCCTAAAGGTTTCCTTTATATTTGACCGCCAGGATCGGTAGTTACTTGCCTTAAATTTACTCCATGTGGACACTTGCTTGGCATATATTTTTTCAAATTTATGCAATACAAAGTCAGCATAATTTTGAATTGATGTTCCTTATTTTCAATAATGCACCGTTCTATCTTGTTAGGCCATTTTTGCGGCAAATTGCATTTTTCGTTTGGTCCTCTCGACAAATGTGGATCGAAAGCCTCGAGGCTCGCTAACTGACGTACTGGCGATTATCGTTATTTTTCGTTTAAAACGTGTGCGCGTTGGTGATTCTCAACACGTGTGATTGTGGCAACCTTCACACTTGTCTCGAATCATTTAATTCACACTCTTGTCGCACGTTATACTATGTTTTGAAGATACACACCTTAAAAGTTAGTATTTATATTAATCTTAACGAGATGAAAAGTGACTCGTTTCTGCTCGCAATGTAGGGATAATATTACCGCTTGTGCACTTTCATTCTGCGTATATTATAAGGGGCATTCTTCACCAAAAAGACGGTCTTAAACGAAAAACCAGCAGCCTTAAACATCGATTTCAAGTAGTAGTAAATTTTAAATAAAAATATTAAGTACTGAATAATAAAATAGTTATTTAATAAAATGTATATTAAGATTTTATATTCGAAAATGAAAACATCCATGGCCTTTTTAGTATTGCATTTAGACATAGAGATTACATATAGAAGTGAATTATTACACATAATATTATTCTAAATCGCGGCAGATTTCAAAATTATAATTTCAATTACATATTTATTAACATGCCAGGAAAGGGGATACGCCTTTAAAGCAGTACTAAAATTTCCTTAAAATATACCCTGCTTAGGCTCTAATATGAAGGGTCCGCGGTTCAAACTTGCTACCTGACATTTTTTTCGAAATTGATTTTTTTGTATTTTCTGGCATATTCTTATATGCAGTTAATGTCCCGCAAACGAAACGGTAAAATGCCTTTTAGTTTTTTTCATGGATTTTTGAAAATCACGTTTTGGTATCTACAGTATAGGCCCGCGGAACAATTTTATTTCCCCGTTTAAAATTTCTGGAATGCGAGTTAACATGTTTAGACCGCGGTCCCTTCATATATATTCATGTTTAGACCGCGGTCCCTTCATATATATTCCTCATTGGCATAATGAAAGCATATGTACACTGCACAGATAAGATACTTTCCGCATCTTGGCGATTTCGGAGCAACACTCTGGATCAAAGCTAATAGCTGATGACAGGTGCGAAGTTAGAGTCGAAGTGTTGAGGAGTGCAAGTGACATTTTTTAAAAAATGTTAAAAATTTACTCCACCAGATGTTACTCAAGCAGCTGCAAGTGCATCAGAGAATCCTGAGTTAACTTTTTTAGATGCTTGTTGCAAAAAAGAGCGCGTGATACATGTGTGCATATGCTTTTGCTGATTCGTTTGATTTTAGCTTTCTCCTTCAGCTTTTTACTGTCGTATTTGTTTTTTATTTCATTCCTCTTATACATGTTTAAAATTTTTCTCTAATTTTTATTATGCTCCCTTATACAATTTTTTTTGCAGCCATATTATGGTTACAATAACCAGGAAGTAATCGACATGATACGCTCGCGTCAGTTACTGCCGTGCCCTGAAGATTGTCCTTCTATGGTATATACTCTCATGATTAAGTGCTGGCACGAAGCTGCTAATCGTAGACCTCAATTTACTGATATTCATCAAATACTACACAGCTGGTATGTCAGCCGAAGTTACCTCAATAATCTTGGTAATGATTCAATCCCTAATCATCAGGTGTCATAATATAAGGAATGGTTTTAGAGCAGTACGAAACGAAGCTAAGTTACTCGTCAGTGTATGAGACGGAAGCAAAGTTATAACTAGAACTAGATAATCAAAATAAAAACCTAGTTGTATATGTATTTCATAATAATCATGTATCAATCATGTATCAAAATGTTCTGTATTTTTTAATAATATTGCTTTGTACCTCGGATATAAGAATGACTGCCTAAAGGTGTTTTTCCCTTCTTTTGGACTCAAGATTATGTAATTGAATTTTTGTGCCAAACTGTACGTTAAGATGAGCAGTCAATTATAAAAGATTGTTAACTTGAGGTTTAAATTGGTTTGGGAGACATGTGCATTCAAAGTTCATTAAAGAATCAGCCTACATGATAAATAACACGATCTTTATCCCACTTTGATTATACAAAATCACTTACCCCAGGTCTATTTTTAGAGACAGGTAATGTACTATCACATGGAGAAAATTGTTCTTGTTCTGGTCTATGAATATATAAGATGAGCCTCAATGAGTGTGGGTGGCTCAGGCTGTTAATCGCACGAACTTCACGTTAGAGACCCGGATTTCAATTTCAGTTACTTCAATTTCGGACTTCAGTTAATTTTGGTGGTTTGGGTGGTGCAGTAAAACGAAAGCAAGCTGCCCAAAATTTCATATTACTCTTCATAAGATCATTTGACTGTATTAATGCGTCCCTGACTAAAAAAATGCCTAAATCATATTTCCCTGTAATCATCTGATTTCTTTCCCCAAAAATTCCAAGTCTAGACCAAAAAGGCCTAAGATACATTGGGCCCTAATCACCTTAAGTCTTAGGTTTTATTTTTTATAATAATAATGAAACGCCGAATGCACGAAACAAATTAGGCATGTAAAAGGATAGTCCTACTACGCTGTTGGGAGGCAGAGCCGTGTAGGATATACGTCAAAAAGTTATAGCTTTCTTTGTTCTCGAAATAATGGCTATAAATAGAAATTTTTCAAAATAAAAAAACTCCATATCCGTCTCAAGTAGCACTCTGAGCACATAAATCAGTGCAAAATTTTAGCTGGGTAGGCATGGTCATCTAGGAAAGTTGGAAATTTTTATTTTTCAACATTTTTAGTTTAATTAATAATAATTTGCATACAAATATCTATAGAAGTTATTATTTACTTATATTACTAAATTTGTTCACAATAATGAAGGGTTGAAACTAATTTACACTGAATATTGTATTCTATTACAATTCTACACCTTAATTTAAAGAAGTATATATATGAGATCTTTTATATATTACATCGAATAAATTATTTTTAATAGCAATTAAATTTACTCTACTCTAAAGAGTCTAAACGCTATATGCTTAATCTTCAGCAAAAAATAATCATTGAAGAATGATTTTCGTTCTGGGCTAAGGTAAGAAATGCAGTTTTTAGTGTAATTACGATTTACCCCTTTATTTTTGTAACAAAAATTGTAGTGGAAATAAATTATAACTTACATACAAATTTGCAGTATCATTATTTTTAGTTCAGCTAATAATCACTTAATTTAAATAAAGTCATGTTGAAACATAAAATTCGTAAACTTTCATAGATGGCCGTGTCTAACTAGCTAACAACTGCCAGCGAGTCATGTTCTGGCGGCGCTTCTCAAGACAAAAAACACTCATTATTCATTAAAAATTTCTTAAATTAAAGTAAAACTTTACAGAAAATTCCAACCTAAATGTTTTCAAAATTACCGAGAGGGCTTCGCACCATCAGCAATTAGAATTTATGAGCTCTTCTACGATCTAGCAGTTCAATTAGACGCCCCTTAATCTCGCTAATTCTGCAGTTTTTAAAACTGTTTGCTATTTACAATTTTTAACGTGTTCTGTGCTCGTCGCCAATTTATCTGAAATTTCTTTTTTTTATTAATTTTATACTCTGACTGATCGCTGTACTTGATTCTGTCCGTACAGTGGCATCAACACGTGGTCCTTTAATAATAACAAAAGGGAAGCACTGATGGATTACACTCAACCTCCGATAAAAGAACCACTGAGTTTCGAACTCATAGAACAATTTTAAGAGCAAGTTTAAGTTCTCAACTTAAAAAATATGTTTAAATCTCTTACAAACTTATAAAATAATTATTTTTCTACATATCTGAAATATACAACTATTTGATTAAATTTTATGAAAAGACTTAAGATTTTAAGTAAAAACTGATAATACTTATATATTGGTTCTCATATCTCAGAATCCAATTCTAGCTCGAATTTAAGTGTTCAAAATCGACACCGATACGAGCAAAAACAGAGATTTTCCGATACGATACAGAGAACTGCATCACTTATGTGGTTAAATCTCTTATAGAATCTGTATATCATAATAACGAAATCTATTGGAAACAACAAAGACGCAAAGAGTTTTTAAAGAGTTTTTCGATTAGACTGAATTTAAGTTTAGTAAAGTTACACTCATCAATTAGTACTTATATAAGAGAGATGTTAATTGAACTTGTAAGAGAGAGACGTTAATTAAATTAATTGAGTTAACACTTCATATAACTGATGATCACTCGATTTAAATCCTAAAAAAAATAGATTTTGAGAAAGTTAAATTGAGAGCCGGCCAGTTCTGTGGATTAGTGATAGTTACGCTACCGACGGAAACTTTGGGTACATTTTTTTTTACTTATAAAATTTATACTTCACTGCAAAGCATACTCTCTTCGTGGAAACTCTTTACCCAATCTAGAAAAGTGTTTTTTAAGTATTTCGAAAAGTCATTTTTGCACGGTAGAATATGGACAATGAAAGTAGTGTTCTGCTGTCTTTTCGAAAATAAAAAATACCTTTAAAAAGTCCATCATTGAGCTCATTATTGGCTGGTAGGTTGGGATTGATAAGAGTGGCACCTGAAATACAGCATCTTATAGCGGGCTGGCTATGATCAAGGAAGGGATAGGGATTTAATGGGGCTGAAAGCAGGTAGAGTCAGCAAAAATACCGATGTAAAATATAATGAATAAGCTTTATTGGTACTCCTACCGTTGATGAGACAAGCGGGCCGAAACCTGTCGCAGATCGTTTTCCGGGCACCCTATCGAAGCTACTTTCAGACGTCAGCAGTTCTGCTAAATGTCCTGTACCCCTTCGAGATTGGGAAATCGCCGGCACAGATTTATGTACCTCCCATTTTAACATTTTGGAATTTTACTACAGTGATTTCAGAATCCGCTAGGAACCCTTTTATTTTCTTGCCTGTGGTTGTGTAAAAGTTGTATGAGTCTTCCTTTAAACCCTTGAGATTCTGATTCCTATCTTTCTTTTTTAAATTATTTACCATTTCTCCTTACGTTATTAAATTGAGAATGTTCAAGAGCTCTATCGAAGTGTTTGTCCCGCAGAATCTGTACTCTAACTTAGCTTAATTTACCTTAATATAAACCTTAATATAAATCTAATATCTTTAATATAAATTCTAAACCTATCACTAACAAAATTACTTGCTAATATTCTCATAGTAACTTTTTCTATTCTTATGTATAATTTAATTGCTATTTTCTGACCTATAGCATTTTGTGACTTATTTATAACTGAACTTTATCTCCTCTACTCTACTTCCACCGATTTCTTCTCTAATAGAACGTGATAGTACCTGAAACAAACAAAACACAGTCGTCTGTCATGGTCTATGTTAGTGTCGATTTTCAGTTTTTTGTGTGTATTTTTAATACTGTAAGATCGTACGTTTGTAGATTTGTGTGTTATAACTCTTTTTACTAATCGGACATGTTCTCGAGTTGTGTGGTAATTTATATACTGGGCTAATCTTGATTCACAGTATGTGTCATGGAACACATATCATTCCGTAAGAATTTGTCTTACGCAAAAGCGGCATTTCCATGTCGTTTACATTCCATTCGCCTAGATTTTTTTGTCTTAATCCTTTTACCTCAAAAGTAGTGGGCGATATTTTCTTTTTAATAAAAAATGGACCTTTATAACATTCCAGTAATTCTCTTGTTTGACTCTTGACTTTGCTGGATATATCTTTATTCTTAAGTAAAACTTGTTCATTGATTTCATGTTCTAATGTTCTTCATCTTAGGTTATAATAGTTTGCTTGGTTTTCATTAGCTTCGTCTACATTTTTCTGGAATTCCTCTTTAATTATGTGTAATCTTCTAAGCCTAACTGTCCATTTATCTGTGTCGTGTAACTCTACTTCTCCCGTTTCCTCCAGTTCTCTTTTTAATGACTGTAAAGGTTGTAATTACCTGCCGAAATTAAATAAAGCTGGTGTATATTGTATGGATTTATGTTTACATGTATGTATTTTCATCCCATTTTTTATGATCCTTATCTATGTAGTCCCTAATTCTCTTTTTTATCGATATATTTCAACGTTTCGTTAGGTTTGCTTGTGAATAATACCGTGTTGTAGTAGAGTGTCTTATTCCAAATTTGTTAGCTAAATCTCCCATTGCTTTATTTACAAATTCTTTCGCGTTATCTGTGTGTAAGATTCTAGATGTTCCCCATAGCAATATTGACTTTTTGTGAAACTCTGCTTCTATTGTTGTTGCGTTTGATTTTTTAATTGTTATTATTTCAATCTACTTCGTAAAAAGATCTACAAAGACCAGTAGATACTAATTTCTTGCTTTCGTTAGTGGCAATGGACCCGTTACATCTGCCCGTACTATTGTCCATGGTTCTTCTATCATTTGTTTTCTCATAAAACCTATTTTATGCTGATTAGCTGGTTTTATTTATTTTTTTTTTAAATTTCGCATTCTCTTACATACTTAAGTGTATCCGAGCTAATTGTTGGCCAAAAATAGTCTCTAGTTTTTCTCGCATACGTTTTTTCAATCCCTAAATGTCCTGATTGTTTTTCATCGTGGTTTTCCTTTAATACCTGATTTCTTAATGTTATTGCTATTGTTAGTTTCCACGCATTTTCTGCTGGTAATAATGAAGATTCTCAATCAAAAAGAAGTTTCATGAACATGCCTAATTTAACGGTTCACTGCATCTTCTCCAGTTATTTCATATTTTCGAAATCCGTTCCGAATGAAATCCTAGCTGATCATTTGGCGGTTTTTGTTAACAATTAGTTTTTTTCGATTTTTAAATACTTTTAATTATTTTTCACTAAATGATTTAGTGAAATATGAAAGTTAGTAATTTTTTCATGTAATCTCTACTCTTGTATCACTCTCAGCCTAACCCAGAACCACGACGTGGACGTGATTCTACAGCGGTTCTTATTTAAATTTTAAAAAATTTAATGTAGTAATTTATTTGATCATTACGGAAAAAGAAGTATGAAATTTGAAAAATAACTGATAATTACTATAAAATGTTATACTAATAATGAAAAAACGATACGATTTGAACCAAATAATTTATTAAAATGTGTAATGTACAAAGTGAGACAAAAAAGTGACTTAAGAAGTACTTAATAGTACCTGTACAATGTCCTGGAGGATTACCTCAGAGACAGGGCACTCTGCTCATCGGGGTAGCGAAACGGAAAATGCTGTACGCAGCCAAGATCTGAACGGAGGCCCTGGTCTTCCAATGTAGGCAAAAACATCTTTCTTCGGTACAGCGTGCTGGAGCACTGCGAGTTTGCATGGCGTACGTCACTGTCTCGGAACTTGCGGCTATGTTCGTCGCCGGAGTCATACCAATAGAAATGCTCGCCAGAGAAAAGCATCAGAAGTACCTTGACAGGCGTAGAGGAGTTCTAGGGGAGGATAAAGACAGCCTGACAAAGACTGTGAACGAGTGGTAATTGCAGTGCGACCCGGGTAGAAGGTCCGTTGTACACACCGGCCTACAGTCCAAATCCGGGCATGGTTGCAGCGGTCCATGGTCAACTGACGTTTTACCTAACACAGTTACTCTCAGGTTATGCAGAGTTTGCATAGTACCTGCACTACACCGGCAAGAAGTCATAGCCATGCTGCTAATATTGCTCATCCTCAGTGCAGGAAGTATCGTGCATGGGAAGCACACGATAGTCGCTAGAGGGCGCCCTTGTTAAGAAGAGGGATGAGCAATCGGATTGGGTGATGTTCATGATAAGACTGGGGTCGGGAATTTCAGCCCTCTGCTATTGTTAGTAGCCAAAGGCAGGGGCGAGTGATGTCATTGCCCACAAATCCTAAGCTCAAAAACCTGAATATTTACAACATTATTTTGTAATCTTACAAACCCAAAACCCTTAATGCAATATTTGAGTCTTACTTT
>JAWWLR010000149.1:43681704-43693214 GCA_035041075.1 Acraspis erinacei
TTGCTTTCTTTAATTAATCGCTTGAGTATACTCTTTTTGTGTCTGTAATCATTTATACGTCTATTTCTTTCCTCATCTCTAGTATTATAAATATCGTAAAAATTCATAAAAATAATTCAGCTGATTACACTCGTCTGCAAAAGCATTCAATGGTTCCTGAATGTCATGGTACTCAAATCATGTTTTAACTGGTTTTTAACACGTTTGTAAAGAACATTCACATCAGCTGCCCAAATTTTATAAACATACCATATAGCAGAATATATCCGAGATCTCCGATTCTACCTAAGAAAACCGAAGTTCGAATCGTGCATTTTCGGCTTATAGACGAAGTTGCAGCGGTAATAATTCACCTTATATTTTGCGGCTCCGAAACGGTAGGTATGGTGGAGGTAAATTTTAGCCCGATCTGGCATCTCTGCTCTCACATGAGACGACGAACGAGGATGACACTCTAAACATTCATTCATTATTCTGGAATCAGAATAGTAAGGTAGCCTCGAAGGCAAAGATATCGAATTTGACTACTTTGGCCATTTAGAGGAATATTAATTACGTAAAAATGAGTAGAAATTTGAAAGAGGAAAGTTTTTAATGATAACGTGCTGACTTGGAAAAGGGATTTCCTTATATACCCCAAGGTCAAATTACCAAGGTCCGAATTATAATTATTTACGAGAATTTCATTTCCCAGTTATCAAACGCATTTTTAATAAATGCAATTTCCTGTCTCAAACCTAAAACTGTCAATGATAATCCGTTGACTAAAGAATTGTGTTTTTTGTAGGACCATGAATGTAGTCCTACTGTTGCTAAGGGAGATTTCGCAACTTCAAAGAAAAATGACGCAAAGTTTTCGTATTCACAAAATGAAACAGTGTTGGCGTCACATTTAATTAAATTTCCACCTGATTTCTATTTACTCATATAAAATATCTGCGATAGCAAAGAAATAATAATCATTATATTCTCTATTCACCTGTTACTTATGGACGAATGTATTTATATAAATAAAAACGTAAAAATTTTAAAACTATACATTTAATTTTGAATGTCGAATTTTTTCTGCTTAACTTAAAAGACACTTTTATATTTTTTTATTTCTACATTATTATCTCTTTGAATTGGCTAATAGATAAACAAACGGTGCAGCAAATTATATTTTATTGAAATAAAACATTAACGTCAAACCCGAGAATTGCAGATAGATAGTCCTTTGTTTTAACAGATATTTTCTCAAATCGGACACTACCAAAATCTTTGTTTAAACGACGATTTCTTGCAATGAAAAAGATCAGTACTTAGATTCCAAGAAATATTTGTAAAATGTATTTAATTATTTAATTGTAATAATCATGTCCACTTTCAGCAACAGATAAATATTTTTTTTCTCAGAACGATGACTAAATTATTCATCTGGGAAATTATTCCTTTCATTTAAAGAAACCTAGATTATTTGCTCCACGCGTAGGTGAAACACTCCATTTAAATATGTTTTTATTAATTCGAAGAAGGAATATAATTGGCATGCTAAAATATATTTTGGGATCGGATAATAAATTTAAAAAAGCAAAGTTTTTAGCTCCCAGAATATCATTTCATTGAATTCAAAATTTCCATATTACTTATAACGAAATATGTCTTTGTATCAAAAAATATCGCCAAAGACGCTTTTTCTCTAAGTCTGACTTTAATAAGACATAAATATCTGATAAGAACACTCTTACTATCTACAATAATAGAGATAGCGAGTACAAGATACGTCTTTTATATAATCTACTGAAGCAGTAGAATATTCATTAGTTAAATTGCTAATGAAATTCTTTATTACTGCCGTAATTAGTTTTTCTGGGACTACAAAATATGAAAATAGTTCCTACTCTCGTCTTAACCTTGGTGGTTATGCTGAATTGTATTCGTAAGTATGATAATAAAATATCTTTTTAATTTGCAGTATATTCTTGAGTTTTTAGAAGATTATAATTTGTCCCGCATTCCAATTTTTTATAATATTTGAATCATGTTTGCCTGGTGACTGATACTAAAAATCCGGTCAAAATTGTCTCTTTTTCCTGTGCAATTGAAAAGAGTTTAAAAGATTTTATCAAAATAAAACGATTTTTAAATATTTTAAGGGAATTATCAACATTTTAAAGGTTTCAAAGATCTCTGGTTTGAAACAGAATTTTGAAAAGTAAGTATAATATCAAAACTGAACAGGGATTTTTTAAATTCTATTCTTCTAAAGCAGAATTGAAATTATTTTTTAGAATTTCTGTTCATGTCAAAAATTGTCTATTCCAATTCCAATAATAATATTGCACAACAATTTTCTTTCATAAACTCTAAATGATAATTCAGTATACAAGATCCCTGTTTCCAAATTAGAATTGCATTTATTAACGAAACTTTTCCAAGGCAATCTGGAAGCTTCTACTGATCACAATCTTGCATTTCTTCGAATTTTGGACGTCTCCTATGATTGAATGATTTCTAAAGTAAAACTTA
This sequence comes from Acraspis erinacei, assembly GCA_035041075.1. NCBI lineage: Eukaryota > Metazoa > Arthropoda > Insecta > Hymenoptera > Cynipidae > Acraspis > Acraspis erinacei. The sequence continues at coordinate 43,684,213 of JAWWLR010000149.1, forward strand.
TTTGTCTAGAAACGGGTTTTAATAGCTCATTGAAAACTGCAGAAGGTTATAAAAATAAATACGTTCTATATTTTAAATATGTCTTTCAAGCAAAGAACTTGTTTACTTTCAAATTTTTCTCGGTTTAAACTAAAACAATAGGAAATTAAGTTGATAATGTATAAAACTTATGTTGAACATTGATTTGAATAAAAAGTAGTCCATGTAGGGTATACGTGCGCCTACATAAAGGGGTTCTGTAGCCTTTTTAATAATTAATTATTTTATATTAATTCATAATTGTAATTTTTTAATTTCCTAGGAATAGATAGCCCTCTTAATTATTCTATTATTCTTAACTTTTTTAGTTTTACATTAATTAAAAAATATGGTGATTATAGCAGTTTGATAATAAATTATATCATATCCTATCCTACTCACTCAACTCCTATGGTATTCTAACCTATCCCATCCAAATCGATGCGATCCTGTCCGATTCTACACCACTTTATTTGATCATATTCTATTATATATACTCCTTTCCGATCCTATCGGCGGGAGAAATGTCCAAGGCACGGAAGAACACCGGACTAAAAATATAAGGGTGTCAGAGGCTACAAACACATAAAAACTGAACAATTACGTAAACTATAAATATTTTCCAGAAACAAGTCTGAATGATTTAGGATCGAATTTTGATGAAATTTGGCTAAAATTTAGAGCCATTATATTTTTGGGTATCAGATCTAAAATAAAGAAAAAGCTTAAAGAAAAATATTTCCCACCCTTACCAACTCACGATTGTCTACTTTAAGAAACTGTAAAGCTCTATTTTTTGTTCCAGAGTTAAGTTCAGGAACATCAAACAGTGGGCCTGGCATTCCTTATACTGGAATTTCTTCTTCTTCGGGCAGGCATCATTCTCTGGGTTCTTCGAGCAGGTCTTCTCCTGATGCCGAGCCTCCACTCCGTGTCAGGTCCAGATCTCCTCCTACCAGTCATTCTTCTTTATCTATATTTGGATATAGACTTGATGAACTTAGATTTATGCGGCTCATTCCACACGTGAATACCTTCAGACGATTCGAAATTCGGAGATACACTTTTCCCCAGAATAAACCAGTTTACTTAAGACGAGAACAGTATACATTTCTGCCTATGCCAGCAGAAGAACAAACTGTGTTATCAACGTCCAGTGGTGATGTCTTTGCAGTGGTGGCGAGCAAAAGAACACTTCGTGGACTTTATACGATAAAACAAAACACTCAAAAACGGGTAAAAATAAATATGGACAGCGGAGCGATTGAAGAAATGACCCCAGAAGAAATCCGGGAAACTCCATTAGGAAAAAATTCTCACATTTTCAAAAATTTTGACGTAATTAGGATAAACGACTCTCCGCCACATCTAATCAGATTTCCGATACTGAACCGATCCCCTTAAAAAGCGATGACCCATAAAGGACGACCTAGAGTTCCGGGACTTTATCATATTTTTTTACTTTTATAAAATGATTTAAAATTTGCGTAAAACATGTTTAATTTCCAAGTGGAATATGTGTGGCACCCAAACACATGTATGTACATAGCTATAACTTCTATTGCATGTATCACATGTTGCGTAAGCGGCTGTTTAGCCCTGGATACTTAATAAACAATTTACAAATTATGAATATAATTGCTTAAAAATTTTATTATTTACCAAATAAAGTGAAGATATTTCTAAAATAAATATCTTGAAGTTACAAACCAGTCTATAAAATTAAACTGTGAAATTAAAAAAGTATATTTTTTATTCAGTGTGAGGTGACATAACTCTTAAAAGTTTAAAAATTAGTATTAATTAATAATAAAGTATTAAAACTTCGAGCTTGTAATAAAAATTTTATTTATTTTAAAACATGTTTTATGAGTGAAGAAGTGTTCAATGTCTTTATGTATGTCTATATTTCAAAAATAATTCTATTAGATTGGGCTTCAGTATAATCTTCAAGTGTCAGAAACTAAAGGTCAACTTCTTTAGCCAGCTATTTTGAATAAAATGTTCTAGATTTACAAATTTTAAGTGTGGTTATTCATAGTACCGGAAAATTCCTTGTTTCAATGACAAAATTAAAATTCTGTGCGAAATTAGAATTGTATTTATTTTAAAAAATTTCTGTTCAGATTCACAAAGATAGTAAGGCCACTTTTCTTTATAGTCGAAGCAGTGATGTACACCAGAGCTGAAGTCGAGGTAGTCTGAATTTTTCGAAAAAACTTCCGCAGAACGAACACCTGTTCTCAAGGGCTACGGAAGGTGGGACTATGAACCTAGATTTTTTCAAGTTACGTGATGCAGGGGGCCTTGGATGTTATCTGGAGGATACGTGAGCCGTTGGGTCACGTTCTTTCAGTAATAGGTCGCGATCGTACGGATCGTCAGACAGTATTTTTAATGCTGGCTTGATGGTAGCAGTGGGTGCCGGTGAGTTATCGGTGTGGTGAAGTCCAGAATCAGGCAAGGGATGTATTTCTCCAGTATATACGTCATTTGAGTGATAAGTGCTGGTTCTTGGGAAAACGTTTTCTCCTGGGTAGCGTTCTATTCTACAGGAGGGCGGACTTCTCTAGCTGCCGAGGCAGTTTTACTCTTGCACAAAGTTGCTAGAGTTTAGCTTCCCGATTACTGGAAATTTCGTGGGTTTGGCCTTGGCGGTGATTCATTCACATAATTGGTAATTTCATGGGTTGATTTAGACTACGAGGGACTTCTAGTCGAGTACCAGGTAGGTACTCGACAGTATTGCATTTGATTCGGTAGAACTGAGCGTCAGTGGAAGCTCTCTGACGAGATAATCAGTGAAACTGGAGCGCTAGGGACAAAACATGTAAACGCCTTGAGTACAGAAACTCTGAATCAAGCCATATGAAGTTACTTAACTGAAATATGTTCAAGAGTCCTAGTGAAGATCGCTCATGGTGTGATTAGCGAGGATGGCACCCAAACGGCATCACAAGCTAACGCATCGTACGAAAAAAATTCTCGTTAACCGCCCGGAAATTATGCATTCAAACAAATACACATAATAATCTGGAAACATATATCTCTAAAAGGTCTAATTTCCCGTACGTCAGTGAATATGGTTGCTCTGGAAAGAGCAGATTGGCATACAATTTCAAATCAATAAAACTTTTCTGATTTTATTTCATTTGCTGGTTAATTTTGCCAAAATTTTTGCTAAGCTGGGAGAAACAGAGTGGCAAGTAGGTGAGCAGGCCTTTCTGCGGATCATGAAAAATTAAAAAAAAATGTGTACTGATGGCGGGGAACACTTAAACGTAGAGAAATCTTGATTTCTTCGAAACATAAATGTATAATAAGCAAGTGCGAACAAGTTTGATTCTTCAATATAAAAAATTTTTTGCACATAAAATGTTTTTCGCTACTTTCTATGCAATGAAGATCTTTTTTCGCAAATTACGTATTGCAGTTCTACATATATTTCTGAGCCTCAGCCATGCTACAGAATAAAAACTGTTGTTCACTGTCTAACACACTTTCGCAGCTGAACGCTTTTTCAGCAACTACTGCGCTCACGATGCTACGCTCTCCATTGCTTCATTTGAAGTGATATTCTATGCAAGGTTTTGGTTCCAAGGGTCCTCTAATGAAATATATTCGAAGAACCTTATTGAAAATAAATTTTTCCGTGTTTCAGCGATTTATGGGCGATTTCATCCTAGTGAGCTTTTTTGATAGAAAATTTCACCCGTTTTCATTAAAATCGTAACAAAGTTTTAGCTTTATACATGTTTTAAGATCGTAACAGAGGCGGCCAGAGTCTGCGATGGAAGCAATATTTCGTTGACATGCAGGAAGGCTTTCCAGGGTAGGAACCAGCTAAAGGTTGGCACCTCGAAAGAGCATGAAATCTTGTCTGTTGGTTCCGAAAATTCAATAACGAATATGTTTACTTTCTCGAGATCAAGAAGAACTGTCTTACGCATCAAGTGCCGCATTGTACATTTCTAGTTTCGTTGCAGATACTTTGTTCTTAGTCGACAGTTTGAAATACTAAATCTGTGGGTCTTTCAAGCGCCACTGTCTTGTATAGCGCTTGTGTCGATGATATCATGTTCTTCGAAGATGTCAGTAAATTATCTTCGTTTTAAATAAACCTTGGCATATTTTTCTAATTCAAACTCCATTTAAATCTTTTGACGGTACTCCTAAAAAATCCTTAAAGCTAGGTGTAGTTGCTCCGCACTGCCAGCCGTGACATATTGATCATCCATGTAAAATAATGTGTGACCCTATGTAATAATGTGTTGCCCCGTTGTCAAGAGCCCTGCGCGGTCGATTGTTTTCATCTACATTTGTAACTATGTTTAATGTTTTCATTGTTGTTCTCTTGAGCCTAGGATACAGTTAATTACGCCCTGTATTAGTTTTTTTCTTTCTTTTAGGACCATCCCTGGACCATTGCTCACGGATTTGTATTTATTTTGTAGCCGAATTCCGCAGAAGCGCTCGGCCCAGGACACCTATTATCAAACCGTTGGGTCAAATGGTTTTTCGTATCGGCTCGGCTTTTCGTCTCAGCTATTCGCAGGCTGGTCGGTATCAGGGAGTACATGGACAAATGTGGACTAAATGTCTTTTCGGTAGATACGCAATGTGTGTTCCTAGGTGGCTTTGGTGTTTATTATCGCTCATGTTAAAACTTTTCGTCATTCTAAATGGTTTGCATTCAATTAGGACATATCGTCCCTTTATGAGATTAAGAGATGAGCCGGAGTCTACTGATAGCCTGTATTATCGTCCGTTTCCGGCGACTGATTATAATCGACCATGAACATTAGAGACTCTGCTTGTTCCAAATTTGTTTCTATTTGTTGCATTTTCTCCATTGAGAATTCCTGATTGTTTAAAAATTCCTCATGCACCTCGCTGGTGCATTGTACCTCAGGTGGCCTTGTTGCCTTCGTACGCTTAAAAAATGGTGATTTTTCGTATAGGATGGATTTACCAAGCGTGTATGGTTGCCATATGTATGGCATTTCATTTTCGTTCTGTCATTCAAAGGGACATTTTGATCAGGAAAGTGGAGTGTTGTATTGGCGTGTGGTCAAGTTTGTAATGTTGGTCTAAAGTGTTGTTTTCATTAGTACTTTAATTTTTGTCAGTTATTGTTTTAGGCTTCATGGGCCGAACTTGACTTAAAATTTCATCCTTCAGATTCATCACAGTGCTATTTCCCGCTGGGTGCTTGAGAACCCTTGCTCGGTTTACAGTCTTTATAAAATCGTGAATCCTTATTTCGTCGCTGCCATTGAGAGTTTCGCCGGCGCGTACTATATCGTACGCTGAAGAGAGACATTCCTGTATATTTTTATTGTCATCTGATATCCTGATACTAGCACGTGTTGTAGGTAATCGTTTTCCCATCGTCAGTCTTAATTGTGTCGAACGGAGCTCGTTGTCTCATCATTAGTTATTAACGCATTTGTTACTCGAGATAACGTTGTTATCTCATTTCTTTGCATACGGATTTCTGGATTAATAAATAATTCATAGATTGTCTTTTGTCACCCCTGGTCCTGTTTCCATTTGATTTATTTTTTTGCAGGATTTATTGAAAACGATCTATTTCCTTATTGTTAAAATTTTTCCACCAATTTCGTGGAGAGAAATTTGAGAAATTGATTGGTGAAACCATAGCAGTCAGGAAAGGATTATTCATAAAAAACATAAGCTCGCCTGAGTCAGTTTCATCAGTTTTGTCATTGTCATAAAAATTAGTCCACAAAACCGGCGGCCAGTGACACCTATTCTGTGAAAGTATGTTTTACAGAAATAATATCATTCCGTAGATGTAGCTCGGCAAGATTATGCTCTTCGATGAAAAACATATTAAAAGAAAGTAGGTTTTCAGCTCAAAATAAATTATTTCTTTCAGACTCAATTCTAACTTAAAATTTACACATTTATGTTAAAGAAATATTTCTTTGTATTACATGAATATCATCAAAGTCATGCTTCCTTTGAGTCAAGATATTAATTGTTTCCCTGCTAAAAATATACTGAAGCACTCAAATCCTTCGTACAAAAAATATTTGAATGAAAATTATGACCTGGGTACCAGTATTCTTTTTTGCAGGTGCTACATATATAAATTTTACAAGTAAATTACAACTTTCCCGTAACGTTACAAGTTATATAAATCTTAATGTCAGTTTTGAAAAAATGTGGTAAATACACGTTTGACCTAAATCCGAATCTGATTAAATCTAAGTAACTGATAAGAACAGGCGTACCGTTTATAATATAAGAGGAAACTAAGATAGAATACGTGTTTTATATAATCTACTGAAGGAATAGGATATTCATCAGTTAAATTGCAAATAAAATTCTTAATTACTGCATTAATCGGTTTTTCCTTATTTTAAAAAATATGAGAATTATTTATATTCTCCTCCTATCCATTGTGGTTATCCTCAATTACATCGGTGAATATAATATTAAATATCTCTATAATTTTAAGTTCATGTTTTATCTGTCCCCAAATTAAAATTTGTCCTTCAATCGAATTTTCTAGAAAACTTACACGGTTTCTACCCGATGATTGATTCTAGATTTTTAGTCAATTGTTAATTTTTTCTGATCTATAGAAATGAGTGCATAAGATTTAATTTCATTCAAACGAATTTAAAATATTCTAAGCGAATAATGAACATTTTGAAAGATTGAAAAGATTTCGATTTTGGAACAGAATTCTGAAAATAAGTACAATTATGAACTTAAACATCGATTTTTGTATTCGCTTCTTATAAATCAAAATCAAAAATATTTTCAATAATTCCAATTTTGTGTTGTAAGTTGTCTGTTTAAAGTTAAATAATAATATTCTTCAAAAATATCCTGCCAGAACTGTTCAATTGAAATTCAGTATGAAAATCCCGTGTTTCAAGTCCCAATTGTATTTATTACCAAAACTTTTCCTAAACAATCTGAAAAAATTCTACTCACCACCATCTGGTATTTTGGTATAAATGTGGACGTCTCTGATGTATATGTTTTATTCCTCTCAAGCTGGAAAGTAATAAATCCAGGTGATATGCATCTACAAGAATGAGTTCTGTATCCTATTCAATATATTATTTTAGATGTTGAATCATATATCCTATCCTATTCGCTCCAGCCATATCGTATCCTAATCTATCCTATTTAATTCGATATAATCCTGTCCGATTTTACCCGGCCTGATTTTATCACATTCGATTATATATGGTCCAATTCGTTTTAATCGGTCGGAGAGGGGGTAGTCCAAGGAATAAGCGTACAGTTGACTAAAGCTATAAGAGTTTCAGTTAGGGGCTATAAAAACCACAAGGTCTATCTATATTTTTCTTATCAGCGCCAAAATCGGGAAAATGATTTCCAAATAAAGTAAATAAAGGCCACCCTTACCAACTTACGATTGCCAGCTTTAGATACAATCTGAAGCTCTGTTTTTTGTTTCAGACTTGAGTTCACAGACTTCAAACCGTGCGCCTGGTAATCCTTATTCCGGAATGCCTTCATCTCCAGAAAGACATCATTCTCTGGGTTCTTCAAACAGGTCTTCACCTCCTGCCGAGCATACACGTCGCGACAGCTCTCCTCAAGACAGCCATTCTTCTCTATACATTCTTGGAGTTAAACCAGAAGAACTTAGATTTTTCCGGCTTATTCCCCTCGCGAACTCGTCCCGCCGATTTGAAATTCGAAGATACATTTTTCCTAACGATAAACCAATTCAATTGAGAGGAGAATCCTATGGCCATCTGCCTATGCCAACCGAAGAACAAACTGTTTTATCAACGTCAGATGGTGACGTCTTTGCTATGGTTGAAGGTAATAGAAGACTTCGAGGAATTTATACAATGAAAAGAAATGCACAAAAACGGGTGAAAATAAATATGGACAGCGGTGCGATTGAAGAAATGACCCCAGAAGAAATCCGGGAATGTCCATTAGGCAAAAATGCATCCCTTTTTAAGAATTTTAATGTAGCAAGGGTAAACGTCTCCTCTACATCTGATGAGAATTCCAATTGTTGATGATCAGTACGTAAAAACCTGTTGGAAAGACTCCCAGTGCTATCTGAATTCCACGTTTCAGCCGACTGCATTGTGCTTTAGAAATAACTATTCTCAATTTTATATAATTATGATAAAATATTCCGTCAAAATTAGGCAGAACTATAATTTTCAAGTACTACATATTTGTCTCTGATCATTCTTTGATTTATTTTATTTCAATAAAATATATTTGTAGCACTAGATTTTAAATAACTGTTGAATAAATTAATTTTCTAAGCAAGCAAACATTTTTTTATTAAGTGCCACCCCAACTTTAACACATGTACATTTAAGTTTATTTGTGTGTGTAACCTTAATCATAAGAAAAGAAGGGAAAGTGACTAAGGTTTTCCTTCTGCGACTTAATTAAATTATTAACTACGCTATTTCTAATTTGAACTATCTTCAAAACAGATAACTTAACAATTTGAGATGTTTGATATGTTTAAAAGATGAATGCATTGATTTGTGTAGAAGTGCTTATTATTGCAGTCATCGCCATTTACATATTTTTCAATTTTTAACTTATCTACTTAATTACATTTTTTATTTTGGACTTTGTAGAATTTAAAATATTTAACCATTAAGTGTTAAAAATTAAAATGGTCGAGTTCTAGACGTTCCCTCTAAGGTTTCTGAGGGGGGGGGGGGGTAATTCAAGAAGAGATATTGGGGTGTGAGGTCGGGTAGCACCAGAAGTAAATGATGTTAGGAGGGTGCCATTTAGGATCAGTGCTTAGGAACAGATGATGGTTTAAGAAGTCAATCGAGATAAATAGAGCCTTAGTTTCTTGTTAGGCACGCTTCGAATCCTTTTGTTTCTTGCAGCGGGTTGACCTGACTTCCGGGGGTGAAAGGTATGTTCTTTTTGTTTCGTAGAGGAGAAGCTGCTACCACGGGCTGCTTTTCTTCATAGTC
>JAWWLR010000149.1:43701956-43712822 GCA_035041075.1 Acraspis erinacei
TCGACGTATTCCTTATGTCAGTAAGTACTGGCTGATAGAATTTCGAAGATATACTTTTCATCCCGATTGACCATTTACACTGCAATTAAGACAACGCGTCTATACGTTCTTTGAAACCAGTCCAGGAGGCCTACACCATCCAATAGATCTAAGTTTTAGCATAGTAGTTGCAATCCAGGATTCTTTATAGATAAACCATTAATTAAATGCAACATAATGTGTAATCAGTAGAGCATTGACGTGCATAATATATAAACGCCTGAGTGGAAGAAGGTTTTCGTTCCAAATCTGTTCGAAAAAGGAGTTCGTTTGCCCAAGTATTTTACTCTGGAAATTTTTTAGTGGTACTACTGATGCAGGCGATTGAACAAGATAAATACAACGAACTTAATCATAGAGGTTTATGTTGTTTTCATTTGTTTCTGTTTAATTTCTTCCGCCTATCTTAATGAAACCTACCAGGGCACTAAATATTCTCGGATTTGAAATGTTATAAAGCTTACTTACGTGTATTTTCCAGTCTTGCCAGTACAAATATGCCTGTAAATTACCAGAAAAAAATGTACAGACTTTGTTTATATTGAAAAAATGTGTACAATTTCTTTATTATTTGTATTAGTGCTTTTTCAAACTAGAATAAATATTTACTTTTAAAAAGATATTTCTAGTGCAATCAGCACGCTGAAATTTATACTTGCGCAGATACTACCTTCTCAACTATGCAAAAGCATATTGAGACGAGCACAGGTGTTGCCGTGCCATTTGTGCATCTGCACAGATGGTAAGCTGCCAACTGTGCACCATACAATTATGATTTGCACTGAACTTTCTGTACCATCTGTGTTCAATTTGAAAAAGTTATACTGATGAAATATAATTAGATTCTTAATAAGAAATCACAGAAGACATGAGTCATATGTTATACGATAATTTATATTTATTATGAAATCAAGATAAATTTCTACTTTCTGGTGAATGAAAATAAAGAGACAATATGCTCAACTTAGAATTGATTCTCTATAATTTTTCAGTGACGATTTTTAAGGTTCTGACCAATACGCGAGACAATAAAAATAAAAAATGTGCAACCATTTTAAATTATGGTCTGCAAATTCGCAAATCGAACAAATAACTTGCAGTCATTTTACAGAAGGTACAGAAATTCTAGCAAAAGTCAAAAACTTTCCAGAAGGGACTAAGAGTGATAGGGACCAACAAAATTTCGGAGTTGGTTGCATAACTTTTTTTAGGTGGGGCAGCAGCGACCAACTTTCCCTTTTTGGAAATTATTAACTGAAACCGTTTTGACCCGGACATGAAAGACCCACCTTTACAGACGAAAGGTTAAAAATTAAAGTAAGTTTGTGTTTAAGAAGATAACTATTTTGTTAAGATTTTAGGTACTTCGGTAGAATGAAACTGTCTTTTATTTAAAAGAAAAACGTGTTCTTGATGAAAATATCAACTGTTATATTTCACCATGATAATTAATATTTTTTATTGATAATGAAACTGCTTAGTAGACAGTTGAACTATTTGATTAAAAATTCATTCTTTTTTTTAAAGTTTCTCATTATTTTCATAAAAACTCAACTGTGTTGTAAAAAACCTAATTATTTATTTGAAATGAATATATATTGTAAGCAGATTTTTCAAATTCGTATGTGTTCAAATTGTTAACCATGAACTGGTTGGGGATGGCTCAGGTTGGAACGCAGTTACAAAATGGCTGCCACTTACCTGTTTTTTACCGCGACACAAACATTGGAGTAAAGCGAGCTCGTGGGGCACACTCTTTTGACCCACGAACAACTCACGAAACTCGTTGATTATTATTTAAATATTGTTAAATGCACCAGATAGGGTTACCCTATCCGAGTTCTGTTGGTTCGGGTAATGTGCCGAAAGTAATTTTCACTAACACATCTGTTCTTTAAAGTCACTCAAATACCGCCATTTTGTTTTTTGCGTTCTTGTAATCAGATTCGTATTCAGCATCATAGAAAACCCCCTCATACTAATTTTGAAAAAAAATCAATACATATTTAATATATTCGTCCGCCATATTGGATCCGCCATTTTGTTTTTTGAACTTTTGACATCGAATTCGTAATCAGCAACCTCGAAAACCCCCTTATACCAATTTTGAAAAAAATTCAATATATATTTAGCATAGTCGTCCGCCATATTGAATCCGCCATATTATTTTTTCGATTTTTGTCATCGAATTCGTAATCATGACCCCAATTCAAACACCGCTTTTTTTAATCTGCTCGAATACGAGGAATCTTGAAGTAAATTTATGCTGTAGCGTGCCCAGAATTAAAAAAATTCTTTATGAATTAATTCGCCCACTTATTCTGACCATAGGCCCAACCCATATTTGGTTAAAAAATATAGACAGGGAGCAAGGTGATCCAGAAACACGTGGATATTAAACGTTTTGGTAATTTCTAAGCTTTGGAAAGCTTTATCTCACTCATTCAAGTGTTTCTTCAAATGATGTTCAATCTCCCTTGTAGAGAAGCTACAGCTTACAATCTCGTCCATGGGTTTTAGAGCAGCAACAAAAGGCAATAATCGTAGACGGCCAGCGCTTTTATATATTTCTCGATCGAGGAGCTTATCTGCTTCCCTAATGATATACACTTTATCATCTTCCTCAAAAAGGGGAGGATTAACTGTATTGTGGCAATTCTTAGCGTATTTTTTATCTTTTTTAAGGAAGGAAACATATTAAAGCCGCCTTTCAAATCTCCATACTTTTTCAATGCCATGCATTCACTGCTTATTGGTGCAAGCCCTTTATCATCACACATACCATGATTCTGATCGTTACTGATATCTTCTTCCTCAGTTTGCTCGTTACTATTACTTTCTTCTCCATTCTGTTTGTTAGTATCATTTTCTTCTTTATTTTTCCTCAAATCCTTCAATGTGACAAAACAACAAGGAGAAGGATACATTGATGTTGCGGTTTGTTGACGGTTGACAATAAGTAATAGCTTAAAGTCACAAACAAACTTGAAGGAAATATTGTTGATTGTAGTCCATTCGAATCAAAGATTCATGTTTTCGTAAGTCTCTTGGACTTGAGGTACGATGCATAATAGAATAAGTCTGTGGATACTAGTTAGCTTGGATTTCATGCCACTGTCATCAGGTAAATAATTTTCTGGGAGTATTGTCAATGAAATTTTCAAAAATCCTTGACCGCCATCGGCCATTAGTTTTACAAGAGATTGCCAGTTTGATTTCCGTCATTCATGACAGCTTCCAGTAACTCCTCAGCGTCTGCCCAGACCCATTATCTGTGTCAAAATCAAATATACTTTCATTATAAACATCTTCAAGAATCTTAGCTTTCTCAGAGACAGGGTCAGCGTAATACGTCAGGATGGATCTTTTACCAGCTGAACCGCAAAGAAAATTGATAAGCTCCTTCATTTGATTTGACGAAGAACCTTTGTTAACTTGAAAAATGTCTACTTTTTCAGCCTCGAAATGTGACGTTTTCTTCCTTGTTTGCGTTTACACTGTTTCACATTTTTGAACCTTGAGTACTTAAAAATATTACATTATCCTGTTATTTCGTACTCTCATAATTGCTTTCTGTTTGCATGTCGACTTTTTCTTTCAAAACTGAACCAGCGATTCGGTATTAACTGTTTCAGTCTTTGGAATATGTGCGATTTTCAAAGCAACATACAACCCATCAGAGGCATCAATTTTCTTGGATGCTTGCCGTTTTTGACCTCTACCCTTTACAACCTTCGAATGGCTACAACATCTTGCTGTTATACACACGTAACAGTCACATGTGTCATTATCGGATCTGGTTTCCTTAGGTAATTTTATGTCTTTGTAATTTGGAATAGTTGGCAATGGTCTTTTAGAGTTATTCTTGGCATGTTCAAATAGAGTAAGAAGACACGTGACGCATATGCTCAATGGAAATGTAGAATTAGATACGTCGAATTGTTTATTAACAAATTTTTTATAAGCTTCACCTGATCCTCGCTGATTCTAAAAAATAAGGTTTTGTAGAAATTTGTGACTCGTTTTTACGAAGCTATTTGCTTAAACTAAATATAATAAAAAACTGAAATATTTTTTTCGCATGAATAAAATGAATTTAAACCGGGTTCCACAATAAACAGTGCGTATGCAGTTGCGTGGATCTATACGAATGACCTGACGTGAAATACGCGTATATTTGATAAAATAACAAAAAATTGATTTGACGATATCTCGAAGAAATGAGCGGCTAGGACTTTGATTAAACCGGATGTTTAAGGCGTGGACACATACGAACGAATCACCGCCCTCAGTTTTTGTCGCCATTTTCATCATACCTGTCGCTGCTTGAAGTACAAAGTGGTTGGTCATGTTCAATTTGCTGCTGTTCACGGTGAGTGTGCTGACTCTTGCCAACGCGCAGATTCTCAGCCATCGATTGCTCCTGTGTTTTCCAGCACTCTTATGCGAGTGGGAATCTCATCCTCTTCGCATATCCTCGGAAATCTCATATTTTTGGTCCATGGCTTCGTATCTCCGGTGATGTAAAATTTTTGACAGCTCTTTTTTTGTGGGTGATTTCGCCTTCTACATTTTCCTCGAAAGTTTTTTAGCATTAAATTCACACGCAGGGATGCTTTTCAGGCTATTAACCAGTGAAAGCTTGGCAACTCCAAGAGCGTTGACGATAAGTACGATTACTTCAAGAGAATAATCTGGGCACACTCGTCGCAATTCCCTTACAAGGTCTCTATACCTCTCTTGCCTCTCATTCTCCTTGGAAATGATGTTTTTTCAGCTGGTGCCGAAAATTCGATAATGAACATAGTTCGCTTCTCGAATTCAAGGAGAACTATGTCTGGCATCGAGCGTGCACCAGGAACGTTTGTCAAAAATATAAAGTTCCAGTATATTCCGCACTTCTCATTCTCGACAATTGTCTCTATTTCCCTTCGAGACTTTAGCGAAGCGATATTAAGGTTAATGCCGTAAAATGACAGAAACGGTAATAAAGCACTCTTAGAACCGCATTATCCCTTTAGATGTAGGTAGTTCCCGCATGAGTTGGACAACCAGATAGCATGTGTCCTAGATGACCGGCGTGTGCGCGGCACTCCCTGCAGCTATCGTCGGTAATGTCTTGGCTTAAAATATGGCGACGGTATGTTAAGGTGGAAATGACGTCGTCTTGACATGCCAAAATGGAAACCTCCGTGCCCGACGTCAATCTGAGTGATTTAAGGAAAGCAAAATTTAGCTCACACAATATTGACTGAACATCCACATTCCTGTGGAAGATGCCATGCATCCTCTTATCGGGGAGCTATTCACGAAAGTTTTTCTCCTGTGCTTTCTGAATCCGGGCTTTAAGGCGTGAGTATTAGCTGAGTGTGCTCTCTGAATGGTCTTCACTTGTCGAGTCATTTCAGTTATACCACTCCTTTCTAAAGTGTCAATCATATAATCTGTAATTTTTTTTATTTTATGGCAGGATTGTCAATTTCTGAGATAACACGCATCTTTCGCCTTTTTACACACTACCAATGAAAATCAATCCTTGTTATCAGTAAGCTGTTTATCTGAATCACACTTGTTCTTTTATATTAGCAGCATCAAACGTATTTTTTCAATTCTCATGTTTTTAATAAATACACACAGTGTACATAGCTTTTGCACCTGACAAGATGCACCACTTAGGGCGAAGTTGAGAAAACTTTGTGAGTATAATTGGATGCTCTGGATTCAATTTCTGAAATTCCACATGCAATGACCTTATCCGTGGTGTACATTAGGGGTTACGTTAACCTGGCGTGATTTTGAAACCATCTTCCATTTTGAAGGGAGGGTAAGTGGGAGTCTGTACCTGAGGAAGTGGGGATTCTATTGACCTGCAACTACACATGGATCGCCTTTGCAGCTTCAGTATCCCTTCGAAATGGAAGATGGTTTTGAAATCGCGCCGAGTTAGTATATCCCATAGTGTACACAACGGCTTAATATTCGATAACAACAGCCTTTTTTGTACTTTTTATTTCTCTCCGTTAAGTACTACAGTAATAGCTTTATTTTTATGAGCCATTCCGCAAGGCTAAATTCTGAAGCTAGTTGCCGATTACTCCAGCATTCCGGAGCAATTTTATGAGTAGCAATTGTCAGGGTATCAGTTTTGTCCAAACAAGCAAATTTATTCTTTAATCAATTTAACAGTTTTTCAAGTTGATGTTCGTTGGATAGACAGTTCCTTTTGGTAGGAGATGGATCACAATAATTATTAGCATCCGTTGATTTTATCTCATTCTCAATATTATGGAACTGAATCGTTGCTAATTTCTTTCTATATTTGGAACGAATTCTTGTAATGACAACAAATTCAGGAATTTGTTGTGAACATTTTGTCAGTTGAAGGCCCACTTTAAAGAGTGAAAAGAATACTATTTTTACCTTGCTACCAGTTTCCAGTTGCAAAAAACATTATCTGTGGATAAATTGCTGGATTCTCTATTATCCGTATCGTCATTCAATATTTGGTTTTCAACACTTTTATTTAATTTTTTAGCATAATTCTGAACGAAAAGCATCCTTTGCACATTAAAAAAAATAATTTTGTACGAAATAACTAAAAAATCATCATTTAAGTTAGTTTCTTTTATCTGATTGCTATCAGCTTTTAAACTGCAAACAAAATCAAATAGTTATCAGATTAGGTAAGCAAATATTAAATCTAATCGATACATAGCAAAAAATCATTGCTAAATAACAGAATGTTAATTTCGTGAAGAACGATATTTTATTTATAAAAAATAAAATGATAAAAATTTATTTAAACAATTGAATGGCAGGTAGTCTAAAAGACGTAAAATCTTGCAAATGAAGAAGATCTTTATCTGAAATACAGAGAGCATATCACCCCCCCTTTTCCCTCCTTATCATGTGAGGTTGCAGTGAAAAAAGACCCTGACAATTCCGGAAAATGAATATGGGGAAATTTTGGATTTCAAAAAGTAGGATTCAGGTTTCTGGATTAAAACTTAGGTAGCGGATGATATTAAGAATTTCTTGGGAAGTATATTGTAGATAGTCTGAAAGACCTAAAATCTTAAAAATTCAGAAGATCTTTTTCTGAAATACAGAGGGAATATCACCCCCCCCCCTTTTCTCTCCGCATTCTGTGAGGTTGCAGTGAATTTTGATGTAAATCTCCCCCCCATTTTGGAGTCCCAAAATGCCCTAAGAAACAGAAATTTAATATTTCGCTCAAAATTGACACATAAAAAAATATTTATTATTTAATTCTAACTTTTTCTTAAACAGATGTAGAAAAATATAGTTTTTGAAGATTTATTTAGCGTTGCTGCTTATTATTATATATTTGCGTCCTTCAGATCTTCAGACGTCATTTTGTAATAAATTCTTATTTATTTAAACAAATTTGTGTTGTTTCAACAATTTTGTTAGAAAATAAATATTTGAAATTTAATTCTTTCTGCAATTAATGCGACAATTTTCATTATAAAGAGAAAGATTGTTTGCATAAACTATTACCGTATTCTTTTCAAACAATTTATTTAATATTAATGTTACATCTTAATGGATCTTCACTAATATTAGTTCAAAAAATGTTTTACAATGGCTATGAAAAGTTGATTTTTTTTATTAAGACTTCTTTCTGTAAGAATTACAATTAATTATGATTATATATTACATTATTATTATATATAATTATTTATTATAAATTTATAATTTTAATATGAAGTTTAAATACACAAAATGTTGACAGAAGAGTTTAAAATGCCGGATACGATCCAAGATAAGCCGGATACGACCCCGATAGAAACCTTGGTATGGGTTTGTCCTGGTAAAATTCTGTAGGCACATGCTTATCTGAGCAATCTGCTTAGAACTGAAAAAGGAAATTTTAAAAATCTTATTTTGTATTCATTAATATATTATCAAACATAAAAATAAATTATAAAAACGGCAACTAAGGTTTACTCAAAAATTTAATCCAGACAATTCCGAACAAAAAATTCCAAATCTATTATGAAATACACACTGTGGACGAACTTCAACAGCAAATACTAAATACCAAGTTCAATAAGGGCTCATTTGAAATTTTTTATTATGTTTTACAATTAATCTTGTTGACATTTTCACAATATCTCGTACCGGAAACCAAAAAACCACGCACACGTGGAAAATATTTTGAATTTTCAGTGGCTCATTTATAATAACAGTTTCTCTAATTTCATTTCCTTCAGGATTAAAAAGCTTTAATACTACGTATATCTTAATATTTAAGATGAAAAACATTTGCCGATGTGTAAATTGTTTCATAAGTTTTAGCGCACGTAGAAACTATTTTTTTCTTTGAAACTGACGCATAAACCACAAATAGAATCTATAAATATTAAGTATAATCTTAAGAATGATAAGATTGAGGGCCATAAAAGCTATGACAAACCTGTTTTTAATTCAATTAAGAACCAGAATATACATTAGTTACACGGTTAACAAAACTTTTTTTCAATAATTGGAAAATATGAAGATTGTTAATACTTTGTTCTTGTTGTTGGGGATCAATTTTATTGGTAACTACATTAACATAATATACCGTTTTAAAAATATTGCTTGACTTTCCGGAAATAACAATTCGTCTTATTAAGTTCTCAATCCGCCTAAAATGAGTACGAGTTTGACCTGATTTCATTTCTGATAACTGCGCACCTTTAAATTTCTACGTTATCGATTGAGAGTGTTCCGGCTGTGCACGGGCAAATAAAGTTCAGTACAAATTTCTTAATAATTTATTTAAAGTGCAAGAGTTCGGATGGTGCACTTTCATCTGTGCATAGTGAAATTTACGCAAGCACAGATCTTACTCTCCTATCTCTCCAGATTGTACCCTGTCAACTGTACATATGTACAAATGGTACTCTTTTAACTGTGCATACTGAACTCCAGAGGTGCACGGAGATACTCTACCAACTATCCAAGAAGAAATGGAAATAAGCACAGATGTAGCTCTCCAATCTGTGCAGCAGGTGCCCTTCTAAATCACATGCACAGATGGTAAATTTTCAACTGTGGAGAGTCACCTCGGCATGAACACATACGTAACCCCCCTATGTCTGCACGTACGCTGATAGTACACTTCCGAGCATGTACGAAAAAAATGTAGACGTGTACAGATGCACAGATGGTATTTTTACAAGTGTGCACGTGAACATGAGGTACTTTCCGAACTGTGCATGATGAAGTTTAGACATGCAAAGATAGTACCGTCCAAACTATGCATGTACACAGCTGGTACAATCACAAATGAGCACAATAAAACTTAGACATGCGCAAACGGTACTCTTCCAACTGTGCGCGTGCACAGATGGTACACTTCCAACTGTGGACGATGATAGTAGTGCACATATATTACTCTCTCACATTTGTGCAACTTAATTTATATGGGTATAAATGGTACTCTCTCAAATTTGCATATCAAAATTTAGACCTGCAGACATTTTACTATACCAAATGTGCACGATAACATTTAGGCATGAACAGATGGTGCATTAGTTGATTACAATTCTTTAAAAAATTATTTATTCTTATTGGATTACCTGATAGTATAGGTAGGTTTACTTTCCAAGTAATACTTGATCGATTCCGTAGAAAAAACTAGATTTATTTGATTAAAAAGGCGTGACGTGTATAATTTCTTACAAAATTATTAATTATTTATTAAATTTCAAGAAATGTTTTCAATATTTTTTAATATATGCAAGTTGAAAGCTGAAATCCGAACTGAATAGCAGAATCTAAAATAAAGTGATTTTAATTCAAACCTCTTTTTTTAATTTTAAAAGTTGTCGGAAGATTGTACAATCTATTTTGATTCAAATAATAAGCGTCAATTTATTTTTTTCTAAATAAAAGTGTAATTTTTCCATTAAAGATTTGAACATTGATTGGTTTTAGTTGATAATTCACCTATTAAATTTTGCATTGAGAAATCATCCTTTTTTGATATTTTAAATCCAATTTTTGTGATTACAAATTTAAGTGCTTCATTATAGGTTAAAAAGTCATTGATTCGAATTAAAAGTTTAAAAATTTGGTTAAAAACTTATACGATTTGTCGGAAATTCACCTTTTTACATTCTTATCATTTATGATTGTGACAGTATTATAGAATTCCCGAAAATCGAGTTTTGGTGATGGCGTCTGTTTGTCGGTCCGTGCGTCCCTGACAACGATAATATGATTATGTATGCATTTTCGTTGCACTCGGAAAGTCAAACAATTTACCTAATGACTTTTTTTTGGTAAAATAACAATAATAAAATCAATCAAATTTCAAAATTTTAAGCCAGAATACGCACGATATGAGTTTTTGTTTTATTCGTGAAAAATAACTTTGTCTTTTATATGAGACGTTTATCAAATCGAAGTAAACATAAAAGTTTCAACTAAATGCTAATTTAAAAACATTAAATTCTTCTTGCAGAATTGAGTTCACAATCCGATGACGGTTGGGCGGATACTCCTCGCCCGGGTCGTTACCGACCTTCTAGTTCTTCACGCAGACCTTACTCTTCTGCCGCACCCGAACCTGTTGTACGTGCCAGATCCAGATCTCCTACTGTCAGGTCTGTTTCTTCCAGAACATCTCCTGCGTTTCTTGCTTCTGCCAGATCTTCTCCTTCCACGTTTTTTTCTGTCACGTCTTCTTCTGCCAGACCAGCTCCTGCCAGACATACCCCTGCTAGTACTCCTGCTTGGCAGGTACTTGGATATGGACTTGGACAACTTGGACTTATTCGGCTTATTCCTCATGTCAATCAGTACCGGCGACTG
>JAWWLR010000149.1:44007852-44020047 GCA_035041075.1 Acraspis erinacei
CCCACCTCTAGTACTTTTCACGAAACAGTTCGGAAGTGACTTCCTGTAAAACAGCCAATACATTCTTTAATTGAAAAATATAACAAAATTAAAATTCAGAAAAACCCATATTATGTTTCCAACCCCAGAATAATATCAAACAATCGCCCAAATCTACCCCTAGTACTTTTAACGGAAAAGTTCAGAAGTTACTCCATGTAAAACAGCTAATCAATTTTTTAATTGAAAACAGTCACAAAATTCACCTTAAGGAAACTTCAGTTTATGTTGGCAACCCCACAATAATATTAAGCAGACCCCAAAATTTACCCCTAGTGCTTTTCACCAAAACAGTTCCGAAGTTACTCCATGTAAAGCAGCCAATATATTTTTTAATTCAACATAATCAGAAAATTTACCTTTAGAAAACTTCAGTTTATTTTCGCAACCCTTAATAATAATTAGCAGACCCTCAAATCCACCTCTAGTACTTTTCACGAAACAGTTCTGAAGTTACCGCATGTAAAACAGCCAATAAATTTTTTAATTGAAAATAGTCACAAAATTCACCTTCAGAAAACTCCAGTCTACATTCCCATAGCCGTAATAATATTAAGTAGCCCAAAAAATCCGCCCCTAGTGCTTTTCACGAAAGAGTTGCGAAGATTCTTCATGTAAAACAGCGAATGCATCTTTTAATTGAAAAAATAACAAAATTCACATTCTGAAAAATCCAGATTATGTTCGCAACCCCAAAATAATATAAAACAACGCCCAAAATCTACACCCAGTACTTTTTACGAAACAGTTCAGAAGTTACTCCATGTAAAACAGCCAACAAAATTTTTAATTCAATATAATCACAAAAATCACCTTTAGAAAACTCCAGTTTATGTTCGCCACCCTTAAGAATATTAACCAGACCCTAAAATCCACCCTTAGTGCTTTTCACGAAACAGTTCCGAAGTTACTCCATGTAAAACAACAATAAATTTTTTAATTCAACCTAGTCACAAAATTCACATTTAGAAAACTCCAGTTTATATTCGCAAACCCATAATAATATTAAGCGGGCCGTAAAATCCACCCATAGTACTTTTCACGAAAGAGTTCGGAAGTTACTCAATGTAAAACAGCCAATAAATTTTTTAATTGAAAATAATCACAAAATTCACCTTCAAAAAACTCCATTCTATGTTTCTATACCCATAATAATATTAAGCAGCCACCAAAATCCATCCCTAGTACTTTAAAAGAAAGTGAATTTTTATACTATTTTCAATTAGAAAATTTATTGGCTGTTTTACAGGGAGTGACTTCTGAACTATATCGTGAAAAGTACTAGGGGTGGGTTTTGGGGGTCGTTGAAAAAGTACAACTGTAGGAATGTTTATTTTTCAACAATATCAGAATGTCTGCATCAACTGCTACTTTCAAACTTAACTCTTGCAGAATAAGAATAATTTATGAGAAAATTTCAAGGAAATTCTGAAGTTTTTAGGCTTACCCAACACTTTTCAATTAAAAAATAATAACAATTGATTTGAAATGTTGGTAGTGAATAAATAATGATTTCTGAAACTGTAGTTTGATGGTGCTGTTCAGATTTTATAGATTCCAATTTGCAATTGGGAACAGCTTGTACTTTGAATTTTGTGGCACCAACATGGGAGATGACCGATTAAAGCTTGGAAGATTGGCGGCGTCCCAGCGAAAGCGTTACTCACTACACGCGCGGCGTCACACCTACACAGAACTTTGTTGCTCTTGAGTTTATAAACAAATGGCAGCACAACATTCTTGTATTTGAATTTTTGTCTCATTTTTTTTGTTTATCCACCATTGGCCCTTGTCCCACAGGTGGTGGGATACCCTGTATAACCATGAAATATGGATATTACTGAATAATTTATGATATCTTCTACTAAACGTACAATATATAAAGGGGCTACTTTGTTTATATTGAAAGTGTGAAATGTTTGATATTGACTATTAATATTTAAAATATTTAAAAAAGCTAATTTTATCGGAGAAATGTCGCTGACGGGTGAAGGGGTGACAGAAGATTTTAACCCCGCATTGTCCGCATCTTGAAAAATCATCGCATGTGTTGTAGTTTTACGGATATATTGCGTTGAAAATTTCAGTAAAAACTTGAGTAAGTGCTTTTAGAAATGGATATCATAATTTTCTCAAGAAAATTTGGACTTTGCGCAACAGGCACCACTTATGTCAACACTGAGCAGTATTGAGCAAGGGCTACACGAAAATTTAATAATGTATCAAGAACGGGCAAATGCTCGGGGATTCGAATATCAAAGGCATAGGACTGCAATCTGGGATTCTTTTGGACTTTATGGAAAATTGCATGATTTTCAGGTAATTTTTGCATAATTAACAAATATTTTGAATGTCTGAGATTTTGCCCTTTAATATCTTGGATGTTGTCAGGTGAAATATTCCTTTTGTAATATATGGACGCTCCACTTCAGTATCTACATAATCTTATTTAGTATCTGTTTTTCTCAGCCCAGGTCACCGCATTGCATGGGAGCTTCATTACTCTCTTCCCTGCCTTCTTAAATTTTGTTGTTCGATGCTCGCAAGACGCGGCCTGTTGCTGGGGATCTATTTGGTCATTAAGATTGGTTGCAGGTATTCAAAAATTACAAAGTTTCTGAAGATTCATACACAGATCTGATTGATAGCCATGGACCTTTTGAAGAAAAAGTTGTCCTTGATAACTTTGATTGCACATATAAAGAACCATTTTCTTAAATTACGGAAAGTCTAGTGTTCCTGTAACAGCGAATTCGAGCACTTCAGCTTACCAAAACGTTGTATACGCTGATGAGTGAATCCGCGGACAGTCCCACCGCCTCAAGATGGAACGCCTAGCCGGGTTCGAGATTTAAGTCTCGGTTGCTAACTACATCTGTAAATCCATCTTGTGCTACCTTCAACCTAAACCACTACAACGGTCATTTGTAAGAAGAATCGTTGTCGTCTGTGTTATAAACAGCATCATGTCATGCTTCATGGTGACATTACTCGTGAAGGGCCTTCGACTGAAGGAGACCCTTCAACCACTGAGAAAGTTCGTTTGGATTCGGAATCTGACTGTTCTGTTTCTTTCTGCTTTCTGACAAGTTTTGCTTGCTATATCACAATTCTTTGCAAAGACCTAGGAAAAGCACCAACTTTGAACATGATTCCTTCTCGACCCTGATTCTGAGACCAGCTTTTTATCCCACAAGTTAGTTCACTACCTTGATTTACCACAAATGTCCATCAATATTTCCATGAATGCGGTTGAATCTAAACCAATTGAGATTGCTGGTGGACCCGTGACCCCTTTATCTTTAATCTCAAGCATCATTGTAACTTTTCGAGGGGAATACAAATCGCCTTTTCGATCTTGGTTTAATCGCTTCGTCGGAGACAATTGTCGATAAAAATTGATATGATATATAGGGGATTCCTTTGGAGGATTCAGAGTTCATAGTACACGAATCCATCGATATGGTCTTCGGCACTAAACTTTACAGGTCCCTTCTTTGAAATGCAATTCTTTAGGGTTACAAAAGCCTCCCGTGGCCTCTCGGTACTTTTCCGCATGGGTTTCATTGGTCTGATTGGATTTACTATACCTCAGCTGAAACCTACGTTTCGTTTGACTCACGAAGCGTTCTCGTTTGTATTCTAGTAGTTAAGCCTTCCCGCTGACTGATTTATGTCGCTAGTCGGATTTCGGAGAAGCAGCGGGATCTCCAACGCCTTTTTGACGGCACGTCCCTACAAATTAAAATCCAGCTGATCGTGCCACTCGAAAATTGAACTTTCTCAGGCTTATACTTGTAGAGTCTTTGATAGAATGGTCCCGAATAGCTTTCGGACAGTACAGCCAACTGGCCATCGTTTTAATTTTCATGATGTAGCTTCCCCACTGAACCTTCCCAAGAAAATTATAAGGAATTCGAGCAGCTATCCATTTCGGTTCGTCACGCACACTGTAACCTCACTACGATCAACAATGTCTCTTCATCGATTCGTGTAACAAGAGTGATTGTGCGTTGTTTGCGCTTTAAATTTCTAAGTCTGCTGTAAAGCGTTTTGGACTCGTCGATCAGCATCTTACTCCCAAAGAAATTCACAGTGTTTTTGTTAGTTTGCCTTTTCTCTGGAGTACCACTGGCGAAATCTACTTTGCTCTATGATCAACGACATCTGGTTATCTTTCACTGCGACAACCCTATCGCGGAACTGAGTATTGACTGGGCTTCCGAAATCCGATTAGCTGATGCGGAATCTTCCTGCCAGATGGTTTTTCTGCTCTCGCTGTAGAAATTAAAGCACCCGTGAAGTCCCAGCCTGCTCATGAGTACCTTCCTACGTTTCAAAAAAGAAATAAGTGGACTGTGCCGAAATGTAATCTTCAAATTGGAGACGTCTTGTTGATTGTCGAACCTTCTTTATTTCGAAGTGGGACATGGCCTTTAGGATGTATAACCTATGTCGGCCCACTGTACTTAATGGCGGGCGAAACTGAATCTTTATTCCTTTTTTTTCTTTATTTACATGGAAGCCTAATTTATGTGTCATGGCGGGCGGTTCCAAGCTGTTGACCTCATATTTTGCATCTGTTTCGTTCGTCGAACGAGAGTGGTTCGTTGGAGTCGGTATTCAGGTAGTAGCGTCATTTCTCTTTGTTGAGCAGACTCGGACCTTTTTTCCTGTGAATTCAGTGTCAACCAAGGTTCTGGCGAGTGTAGTGATTCCGATTCTTGAACCGGTTTAAGTTAAGTGTGCTATTCGAGAACATGTATTATTTTAGTATTTAATTCAAAGTTAGTCAATTCTTTGCTTTTGTTTTTCGTTAAGTGCTTTTTCTGACTCGATCGTCTTCGTGTTTTGTGGGTATTGACAAATCGGATGACGTATGACTTCCGGTTGCGTCGGGACCGATCGTTGATGAATAATCGTATTCGTAGGTTCCGGAGGCTACATCTTTTCTAATTTTCCTAAACAACCAAAACGTTTTTTTGGTACAAAGTGCTTGTTGGATCAACTCGCAACACATTATTTGGACGACAGTAAACAGCTATTTGGATTTTAGTAGTGACAGTGTTAACTTCTCTATTACTGCTGTGTTCAACTTCAACCGGACCGTAGATAATTCCTTCGCTGCCCCAGCCCAGTCCGCGATTAATAAGTAATAACTCCTAAAACTCTAAAATGAGAAATAGTAGTAAGAACTAGACAGGCTTAAATCGTAGTTCAACGGTTGACTATATTATAAACACAATACAGTAAAATATAACTAAGCCTTATATTAAAAGTAGTATACATAGGCCTGTTAGAGGACATTGCTATATAGTTTCAGTTGCCACAGATATATGGCGGCACGAGTTAGTTCCCAGGCAGTCGTTAACTGCTCGGACGGTAAGGTAGATCACTGTCAAGGATCCATGGCCAAGCAGACATATGGCGCCAATGTTTTACCAGCTATGTACTTCAAGTGGTCGCCTACAGATAGCACCACTGTTTTACCAGCTATGAAGTTCAAACTGTCGCTGCCAGATGGCGCCACTGATTTACTAGATATGTAGTTCAAGCTATCGCCGACAGATGGCGCCTCTCTGTTACCAGATATGTAGTTAGATGTAATACTTGTATTTGCTAACTGCCTATACCTCGCAATAATTGGCTAGGAGAGGGGTTCGAGGGTTTCTGGAAGCTTCTAGAAAGATCGGCCAAAGGTTACCATATATGTAATACTCTTATATATTGCTAATTGCCTATACTTTGCGATCAGTCGTCAAAAATTGCGTGCAGACGTATATTTATGTCTCACAAAGAAGTTTCTCAGCATTGTGTATGTGCCGTACAGGAGTAGTGAACTATATAAAGTTTGCCTAAGGGAGTAAGGGGGAGGGGTTTCGAAGCTTCTAGAAACTTTCGCCTAATAGAAACATTTATGTAATACTCCTATATATTTCTAACAGCCTATACTTTTTAATAAATTATCAAAAATGAGAGTGCCGACATATATTTATGTCTCACGCAGGTCGCGGAATGTTGAGGCTTCACCCCCCCTCCCATGTGGATTACATCAAATACCAGTGCTTCCCCGAAAATTTGATAAAGAGAACCTGTATGCTTATACAGCCTTGTATTAATTGATCTTTCTAGAATTTAGGAAGCAATCACATATTGAGGGTACTAGAAATTTCGTGCATGCAAGATCCCTGCTTGTATCGGATAAGAGTGAATGGTTGCTAAAACATGGGTATTGTGGTTGGTATTGCAGGGCTCTACCTTCTCCTTCTTATTTCCTTCTGGTAAAAACATAGCATTGCGCCACACATACAAGTCTATTTCCCTTTTTCGAACCTTTCCGCGGCTGACGGCTCACGCCCAATGCTCTCAACGTTCTGCGAGCTGTCTGAGATATAGGCAGTTAGCAATACACAAGTATTACATATATGGTACTATTAGGCCGAACTTTCTAGAAGCTTCGAGAAACCCTCCACCCCCTCCGCTAATCACTTAGTGCAAGGTATAAACAATCAGCAATATAGAAGTATTGCATATATGGTACTATTAGGCTGTAGTTTCTAGAAGCTTAGAGAAATCACTCAACGAGCGCCATATTTTGGTGGCAGCTGGAACTACATAGCTGGTAAAACAGTCGCTCCATCTGTCGGTTTGATCGTAGATCCATGTCAGTGATCTATCTTACCGACTGAGCAGTCTGGGAACTCACTCGTGGCGCCAACTGTATGTGACAGCTGAAACTACTTAGTATTGTCCTTGAACCGGCTTAGGTATACTACTATTAACACCTAGCACTCAACTAATACGAGTGATCCGGTCATGGGAGAACTTTCGAAGACGTGATCGTGCATAGCCTTGAAGTTTACTCTTTTCTGAAATTATTTCTTTGAAAATTTTGGGATAATCTCCCTCTTTAGAAAATATTGGATGAAATGGCAACCCACAGCTAAACTCAAATCCCACATTTACGGAGCTATTATCATTGGCATCTTTGGCGTAAGAATGGTGACAGACATCAGCAATACCAATAACGGCACTTTGAGTAGATTTAAATTCACTCTGGTACATATGATAAACTGTAGCATGAGCTTCAAGCATATTATGCAAACGTATGTACACTCCTGTTTCAATATCTTTTTTTTCGAGTGGTATGTAATCCTTGACCATATCCAAACTTGCCCAGAAGACTGGGTTCATTGATGGTTACAAAATATTTAATTTTCGGTCCTATTTCTCTAAAGACTATGCCTGCATAATCGGTAAACCATTCGATCATTTGTTCATTTTTCCAACCCCCGAGGTCCTCAAGTAATTGGGGATGATCCCAATGGTAGATCGTGACTAATGGCTTAATGTTATTTGCCAAGAGTTCATCCAGTAATTTATTGTAGTAATTGAGACCATCTTGACTAACATAGTGGGCAAAACCGTCTGGAAGGATTCGACTCCAGCTCAAGGAGAATCGGTACGAATCGAACTGTAAAAAAAATTTCAATCATTTTTTTATTAGCGTAAATTCTCAATCTGTTCTACCGATACCCCGTTTGGCATCTTACCTCACCCCTCGGGTTAGTACTCTCACCCTTTTGCATCTAACACAGAGAGAGAGAGAGAGAGAGAGAACTTTGCAGTTCCTCGCAACACTTCTTTTCCCTTCTTTCTTTTCAATGCACATATAACCCCGTTTTTCATTTTTACTCTTTTGCGTTCTAAACCTGTCTCTTTGGTATTCATCGCCCTAGATTCTTTCTCCACATTTATAAATTCTTCCTTCCACCAATTACTGCACTTCTCCTTTTATCAACTTTAATTCTCCGACCACTTTTATTCCCTTAATACGTTTTCTTTTCTACACCTTTTCACCAGTCCCGTCTATTCATTGGTCCCCAATGCACTTAGCCCTAACGCACCTCTCTGAACTCTCTCGTTATTAATCAATTAATTCAATTAATTAATTAAATCAATTAAATCTTTAATTAGAATTACGCAATTTCTAAATGTATACTGTAAAATTCTGCAATTTCAAATTAAAAGGTTTTATAATTAAAATCTTAAATGTTTCGGACGTTCAATATTGTAAAATTTGAAATTGGAATTGTTGAAAAGAGAACAATTAAAAATATTAATTTGCAGCTAGAATATTGAAGAAATATAAAAAAATTAAAAATTGTGTCTTACAATTGTAAAATATGAATTCGTGGCTAACATATTAAAATATATGACAAATGATTAAAAATTGCGACTTACACCAAGTTCTTTTAAGATAGCAATATCTTCCTTATACTTATGATAAGAATCGCATGCAATGTCACCAGTGCCATTATTAACGATATGATCACTTTTATCATGCACAAATCGATCCCAAATACTTTCAGCCTTATCTGGAAAATATGATTGATTATTTTACCTTATTCTTCCTTGAAAATTTCAAAATAAACAAGGAATGCATACCAGATATATTCCAAGCGCCCTCTATTTGGTAAGCTGAAGTTCCAGCGCCCAATATAAAATTTGGAGGAAAATTATAATACTCCCCAGTTGCAAGCCTCGTACAGCTATTAAATTTAATTCAAATTTTTCAAAATGTAAAAGTTGTCGAGTAATTAAAATATTGTACAGAAGCTTAAATGGCTATTATTAATCATTCTTTTTATTGATTTGTGACTATTTGATAGAATTTCATATGAGAGTAAATTGGTATTCGCAATAATTTCTAAATAATTCATTCAATAAGTAAGATAGTTTTCTTATATAATTATAATAACATTTCATTTGATTCTTTAGTAAACTAAAAAAGAATTATGTTTGACTTTCTGAGAACTTACATTGTGAAAAAGATAAATCTAAACATCGTAGGAACTAAAGACATGTTCCAGAGACACGGCCCAAACTGATATTACATACCTGTTTGACTTGAATAAACTTACTGTTTTATATTGCATTTTTTGTCACGACGTTTTTTGCATATTAAATTTTATCAGAAATATGCACAGAACTTCGACGCATTAACTTTAGAAATGATCAAACTCAAGATTTTTGCAAAGACAGAATTTTTGAAATACAAGTGCTTAGGTTTTTTATATTTTCAAAATTTCGCGTTTCGAAAAATTTTGGATCGCTGATGACGAATATTGCCATTCAAAATTTTTGCACCTTTTTGAAAATTTCATTATGGGCCTTAACGAGCCCAAGGCTGACAAACCTAGGGCCTAGCCTAGTGTTCAAGCCCGGGCCAAGTTTGAATGGAGTGCTAAATGTGGCCAGGGCCTTTTTTATGGCCAGGTAATATCGCCCAGCTTGGCGCAGGATAGACCCTAGTATATTATCAATGGTTTCTACGAAGAATAGGCTATCTTTTCTTTACCGTTACCTCATTGTTTATGACATTTAGTAAACACGTAGAAGTGTTAAAAGAAATAAAAATCTTGTAAAATTTCTTATTTTGAAAGTTATATGAGCCTAAATTACATCACAAACTGTAATATCAAATAATTGAGTTTTGAATTCATAGGAAATCTTTCGAAAAATAATAGGGTATTTATTTCTCCTGAAAACTTAGCTAAGTGAAGTTAGCCTAATTCTTAATGATAACGAAAAGATAGCCTTTTCTTCGTAGGAACCCATCGTTATCAATTCACGCTTCTTTACTTGCTTAATTTTTAACTTCCTTACATCTAAAACCTCTGTATACGAAATTGCCATTAAGAGACCGTTTATATTAAATTTTATATACCTTATGTTGATCATTTAAAAGAAAAGTAAGATATTTTCATTTTACAAACATTAAAACCAATTTTGGCAGAAACTGACAATTATAAATAATGCAAATAATACCCCGAACTTGTGTGACGATACGTCGATGCATTCTACGAATATAAGTTCCGTTAACGTTAAGAAAGCATCTATCATCTTCTTACATACGAGCTTTAGTCTATCTTTCTGCTAAGGATAAGAGTTAGGCGAATTTCATTCGCCTAAGTTTTGAATTACCAGTATTTTGCATTACAGTTTGTAATGGAATTGAACATGTGGATTCCATAAAGTCCTTAGCGCTCGAAATCGATCTCCCAGTACCCTGTGCCTTGCGGAAAATTGGAAAAAACCAAGCTCACGAAAATTCGGCTTCTGTTCGATGAAATGATCTCGCTTTTTACTTCCTACAGGGAAGTTTTACGGACGTAAAACTTCCAGTGGCAAAGTTTGCTCTTAATCTTTAAAGGAAATTTGGACAAAATTGAAGCCAAATCGTTCTTTTTGTTTGAAACATACGAGCGATTTTGTATTGCCGCACGAATACTCGACGCTAATCAACTGTGGCCCTCTTACCGACCACTTTGGTCTAGAATAGGAATTAACTGTTTATAATCCCCACAGTTCTTATTTTTTAACCGAGTTTTAAGTTCTTTTTTAGAAATGCTCACAGTTAAATTTTCACGAGAATTTTGGTTTTCGATTTTTAAATTTTTGTTGCAGAGTAACTATATATAAACAAATATGGTAAGAAAAATTGACCATTTCATATTTGTGAATTTTTATCTCAAGAAAAATAGTCTATAACTGAACAAATGAGTTTTGCGATTTTTGGGAGCTAATTATGATTTTTTTAGGATTTCTCTAATGCCAATTTTCGCTCATTGATGAAATACTACTTCGTCACATCATTAGATGCTTAAGAAAATTGCTTAAACAACTTATCATTGTTTTTTTAAATGTTGTCTTAGAATAGGGATAGAAAGTTGCGGTTTCTTCCAAACTTTTCCACTTTTAGGCCAATTTTCAATTTAACTTAGGTGATACTTAATTATTGTCAACAAAATTTCCTATTAGAGTGAGATGGATAATCAATTCAAGTAGAAAAATTAATTGCCTAGATAATTTATTATTATTGTTAATGATACTCAATTGGAATAATGCTGGCATGTTAGGGTTCTTCCCCAAAATTTTCAACATTTTGTCCACTTCTTACTTAGAGTCAGGTAATAATTCACAAATTCTAAGAAACTTATTTGCTTAAACAAGTTATTATTGCTTAAAACTATCTTCTCTGATGTAGACGTTAGGCAGTTGTGGTTTTTTTTTTAAATTTTTTATTTATTATCGTTTGTAACTATCTTCTTTTGGATCAGTGCAAGAAAATAGCTGTTTTTTTAAATGTTTTCTAAGATAGCTTGTTTATTTGAATTAATTTGTGTTTAAATATTTGAAAGAGAGAAGAAGTATTTAAAATAATATAATACTATTTCAAAAATGATTCCTTTTGAGTTTCTCTTATTATTTTCTTATAACTACAAAGTAAAAACAAAACAACATTTTTAAGAAAAAAGCCAATTTCTAGCATAACTATACGAAAAATTAGTTATAAACAATAAGATATTATTTAAATAAGTAGTATTATAGTATTGTATAAATAAGTAGGTATTTTTTCTTGAGATAAAAATGCACAAATCTGAAATGGCCAATTTTATCACTTTATTTGTTTCTATATAAAAAAATTTAAAAACTGCAAATCAAAATTCTCTTGAAAATTTAATGCTGAGCATTCATAAAAAGAGAGCTTAAAAATCGGTTACGAAATACGACCTGTGGGCGATTATGAACAATACCTTACTATTCTAGACCATTGTGGTTGGAACGAGGGCACTGGTCGACTCAAGTCGAGTACGCGTGGCGTCCGCGAAACTTTCCTGCAGACTTTTGTCCATCAAAGTATGAGGAAACGATTCCTGGCAGTAATTGTTTGCAATATTTTTTATGTTGCAAATATAACAAACAAAAATATACTTTTAAAATATAATTGGCATCGGCAGGGTTTTTACTATTTGGATGAAAAAAACAAGAGCATTGAGTCAAACACTTCTACGTGTATACTAAATTTCATACAAAATGAAGCGAAACAATTGGCACAAGGGGAGTAGAAGTAACTGCAAAAGATCAGGATAGCTCGGGTTTATTTGAGTACGCTTTTGTTTATAAAGAGAATCTTATTCTTTCTCCATGATAAACCCCTTTTTCTCTTAAAATAATTCAAATATATAATATAAATAGGAATGGAATTTGGGTTAGGAAAATGCGCCAAGGTTTTTTTGAAGCGAGGAAAACTTAATGGCATCTCTGAAGACCCTGAGCTCGTCGATAGAAGCGCTATACGACACCTTTGCG
>JAWWLR010000149.1:44341655-44352947 GCA_035041075.1 Acraspis erinacei
GACCGATCCTGGGCCGGCAGTAAATTTCTGTCTGCCGCCCTAAATTCACAATGTCGAAAAAAATTTAAAAGAAGAGTATTATTTCACTTTTTTATTATTCATTTTTATTATCGTATTTTTTCATTTGGATAAAATTCGAATGTTTTTTAAAAATATTCAGAACGTTTTGAAATTTGTAAAGGATTACAAAAATAATCCATTAAAAAAATTTAAAGAAACTGTACATTGTTAAAGATTTTTTTTTAAAGTTGGGAATCTTTAAGAATATTGAAAGGATTCATGAAAAATTTCTTAGAATTCTTGGTAAAATTAAAAATGTTTTATTTTGTCAAATCAATTTTCGAGAAAATTAAAGAATATTTGCAAATCAATTTGATGATTTCTGAAAATTTTGGAAAAATAAAAGATTAAAAAACATTAATTTCAAACATGTGAAGATTAAAAAAGATTGTTGAATATAGATTCTTAAAGATTTTGAGAAAAACGTTAGAAGCTTTTAATTAATTCCTAAAGTTTTCAACAAAATAAAAAAAATTTCTTATGATTCCAAGGAAAATTTGAATTACTTTTTTGCTGAAAAATACATTTTAAATTAATAAATTTAAAAAGACTTATACAAATGTCGAAATTCTTTTTAAATTATATAAGGCAATTTTTTTATGTAAGCATAATTTTTTCAATTTAGGAAAAATTGTAAACATGTGTCGAAATATTAAAAATAATATCAATTTCTTAAATTTAAAATAAAATATACATTTTTGAAGATTTAAGAAAAAAGCATAGAATCTTTAAGAATATTGAAAGGATTCAATAAAACCAATTTCTTAAAATTCTTGGGTAAATTTAATAAGCTTTATTTGAAAAAATGAATTTTGAGAAAAAGTGTAAAAAGATTTACAAACAGTTTAAATAAATCTCGCAAATTAAAAAAAGATTAATTTCGTAAAATTACAAATTTATAGAAAAAAGTCGATTAAGTTTAAGAGATAAATTAAAAGTTTTTAAAATATCAAAAATAATTAAAAAATTTGCTAGGAAAATTAGAGTTAATTTTGAATGATTTATTAAAGCACTTTCTAAAATTGTCAAACAAAAATATGGAAGAATTTAAGGCATCTTTTTTAATATTAAATGGTTTTCGAAAATTTTGACAAATTCCAGTCACTTGAAAAAAATATTCCGGAAAATGTAGAGTTTTTAAGAGATTAAAAACTATGAACTGAAAAACAATCAAACTATTTGAATATTAACAATATTATTGATTCTCCTAAAGGAGTCACTTAAAAAAGGAAGTGAAAAGCTAAAGGCACTAACGACAAGGAAAATCAACTTTTTTTAAATACTGATTCTACTAATGCGGCTGAAGCCGCCAAAAGAAACCGAGGATCACCACCTAGAAATTTGAACTAGAGAGATGCTGATAATTAAGTAATTTAAGCCAGATTATTTATTTATAAATGAAAAATAATTGATAAAAAATGTCTCTCTTCAATATTCACTTCTTAATGGTACTATTTAAGTTGAGTTTAATCTAATTTCTTCACCATTTTCTCTTCACATGACTGGGGTCAACGGCGGACCCAGAAACTAAATTTAGTAGGGGCGATTCGAAAATGTATGTGGCGACTACTTTGTAATAACTGCGAGCATGGGGTATATTTGTTAATATTATATAGAATTCAAGAACCTTGGGGGGCGGGGGGTCGCCCCTATCGCCTCACCGTGGATCCGCGCTTGACTGTGGTGCTAATAATTGAGTCCACTCCTGTCAAGAATTGCGTCAACCCTGCCAAGAATTGCATGTTCAGGCTAACGAGCTAATTTTAATCTTTTTTCTGAGTTGTAAGCTGCCAACAATTAGCTACATTACCCTAAATACCAAAATGTATCTCTCTCTTCAATTATGTTAAGTCTTTTCTAATTAATATCTATTTCTTCAATTGTTATTTTTACATCAAAATGCAACACTTAGTTTAAAATTTGCAATGTAGAACAATTAAAATGGTAAATTTGACATTTATCAGTCTGAAACAATATTTGAATAGGATCTGACATTTAATAAAAGCTTTTAATTATGAAGATGTTCAGTTGTAATTACTTATAAAACAACGTATTCTCCCTGATTTTGTATGTTCGCTGCTCTGGGACTAGACAATCTCGACCTCTTAAACATCAACGTCTTTTGCACTTATAACTGCCACATTTTTAAAGTTTTCATTTAAAACAGACGAATGAATTATACACACGTGGCGTCATTTTTTATCTCACAAGCCGCCATGCTGCCGCACGTGAAGAAAACCAGACCGAAAAGACCGATGCAAGTATACAGAGTGCCCCAGCCAGGGTAGGTCATCTCCCATAGGAAAAAACGGACCCGTCACGAACCTGGGCGCGCGGGTCAAGAGGCTCTGAGGGGTACAGAAATAGTTTACTGCTCGACACAGATGGCGTTAGTTCGGTTTTGAAATCAGGTTGCGCGGTGCAGAGGAAGCAATGAACACATACATTGCTTACATACTGCTCAGTAGGATTCCAATGAGTTGAAAGAACAGAAAACAAAGCTTTACAAGTATATCTAATGTTTTTACGAGGATTCGTTCTAATAAAAAAGGAAGTGTTTCTGGTGTCAATCGTGTGCAAAAATAAGAATCTTGCCGACGTTTTGAGAACATTGCAATTCATTTATTCAGGGCTTAGCTGCAGTTAATTCTCAAACTCACTGCTACAAGTTAAGCCTGAAGCAATTAACTGGAATGTTCACGGAACGTCGGCAAGATTCTTAGTTTTGCACACGATTGAAACCGGAAACACCTCCTTTTTATTATAAGGCTTTACTAACCCAGCCGATTATATTTTAGCCGTATTTATTAAAATAATAAAGTACCCTTTTTAATACATGGATGCTGCTTAGTTTTTCTGCCTGACAGAGATGGCGCTGAAACAATGGTCTATTTTTTCCCACGTAGTTGACCGACCGTGGCCCCAGCACTAGCGCAGTACGTCTACGTATCAAATGTGGGACCATATGCAACGCGAATCAGCCGGAAGCGGAAATTACTTGATCACACGTTCCGCTTTTCCCGCAATTTCGCATGCGCAAGTTTCGTGTAGGTTCCAAACTGAAGACCCAATATGAGGGCATATTTTGCATATTACTTACGTGGCTGAATTAAATTATAGTTTTAAAAATATCGGGCAAATCATTAAAATAGAAGCTTAATAAAGTTGGTGAATTTTTTCATCTAAGACTGTAACTAAACATAACTTTTGCTGTGTTTTAGAAAAAAGATAATTGATTTTACTACTTTTTGTCTCAATGGCTGTTGCATGTTAAATGTAACTATTTTCATTTTACCAACAGAACTGTGGTTCAGTTTACTGTTTCCAACTTGCTAACTGAACAACGAAGATCAGTTGTTATAACTTATTTATCACAGTTGCATTGTAAAAGTAATGTTATTGTTTAAACTAAGAGCATTAATAATCCCAACTGTAGCTGCATATTTAAAGAAAAATGGTATATTTTACAACTTTTCCGTTTTTGTCCCTACTACTATGGTGTAGTAACTGCTACTGTTGCTGCTTACTGACAGAACTGCGTTTGATTTTACTATGAATGACATGTTATTTTTACTAT
The DNA here is from genome assembly GCA_035041075.1 of Acraspis erinacei. Classification (NCBI taxonomy): domain Eukaryota; kingdom Metazoa; phylum Arthropoda; class Insecta; order Hymenoptera; family Cynipidae; genus Acraspis; species Acraspis erinacei. The sequence continues at coordinate 44,345,293 of JAWWLR010000149.1, forward strand.
ATATTGAATTATTATTACTAGTTTCATGTAGTCAGTTCCACTACTGAATATTTGTTATCCTTTTAACTACCTCAAAGAGTAATTTGAACTACTGTGTTTTAACTAGATCAATAATGGTATTATCTGCAAAGCAATCATGGTTAGTGTATATAAGGAAGTAGTTGGATTTAATACTTTCCAGTCAACTACATGACTTAGTTGAATATTTCGCAAGTATTTTTTCAGTGAAGCGACGTAAAAAACATACAGTACACCTAGTCAACCCATATTTTATAACTGTGCGGCAGCTCAATTATTCTATTTCTTCTTAAAGAGTTTCTTAGGATTTTAAATAGTCATATTGTTGACCGATGGGAGATTTCCAACATCCTAGGTTCAAGGAAAAGTTTTTTAGAACATTTGTTATACCTGAGTAAGTTAAGATGTGAATTTCACCAAAACTGGCCTGTAAATTAATAAAGCCATTTCCTTAAGTACTTTTTGTCCCCCAAAAGGGTTCCTTTTGAAAAAAGGCTAAGTGTCAAAAGTACCTTTTTCCAATTACGAATGTCAATGCTCATAATCAGTCATAAGGAAATGGTATAGTAAAAGCATTTAATAACCAGTAAAAATACAGCAACTCCTGGGCCTCTGCGCTATTTAAAAAAAAAAAACAGAGTAAAATTTGTTTATTTAGAGATATTTGCATAGTATTTTAGAAACTAAATCAGGAAGTTGGGTTGAATTTTTGCGATAAATTCTTAGACGTGTGAAATTGGCCCCTCTGAGACTGGCTCCATAATGTATCCTAAGAATTGCGACGTACGTTTTCTTTAAAATAATTACGTCGACGGACGTTGGCATCAACGCGTACATGAGCTTTGTTGCCCATTGCTACCAACCATTGCCCATGTTTTATTGGTTCGTATTCCAGTGTTTCGGTGGTTCAATGCAGTTCAATGTTTACTGGAACACTGGAATGTGAACCAATGAAACACACGATACAGTTGGTAGTAATGGACAACAACGCACATGCACGCACTGTTACCATCGTCCGTCGACTGTCGTATATTTCTTAGGACACATTGTGGAGCCAGCCTAATAAACTTCACACCAGGTTCTTTTTTTAAATATGGATAACTTTTAAATTATTGATAGTGTTTTATTTTAAAGAAATGACAAAGTTCTTCTAGGCTTCTTTATCACATGGTGAACATTGTTGTTAATTTTGAAGGCTAACTGCGTGGTGCAAAATCAATTAACCGGTAACCGGCAGACTTCGAGGGATTTACAATATAATTTTCAAGAAGTGATCATATATTGCTTCTAGCTTTTTATTTGACAATACAACTTTATTTTAATTTTGCTAAAAACGTAAGTATAGTCTATGAGATATTATCAAAAAATGTGTATGTTTTTGCTGATTGCGTTCATGATGCTTAGTAACCTTTTTATGTTAGGACACACCTCGTAAAGTATATAATATTATATGGGTGAAGTCTAGTTCAATTTTGTATCAAATAGAAATTAGTTTAATCATAAAACACTGCTAATTGTAAATATAACATAGTTGTAATATTTCTTGAAAGCGACGTAGGTTTTTGTCTAAAATAAAATTTTACAATGATCAGGTTTGTTTATTGCAATTCATACATTTAAAAAGTATTACAAATAGACCATTTTTCGCTATACATACACATATAAAAAATGAGTACTTGCTAGTATATGGAAAACATATAAATCTATTTATTGAATGAAGATCGAATTCTGAGGTTAGACTTTGGGTTATCAGTCTTAAATAAACGAAGCACGCGTTATTTAATACTTCAATGATCCGTTATATGGGTGAAAATTAATTGCAAATCATAAAAATTAATTTTTTAATAGCACTTTTTTTATCATTATAGTTAGTAAATATTGAATAATACAATTCTAAATACCACAATAATACGTTTTATTGTCACAATTTATACTGATTTACAAATTATTAAAGTTCTCATTTTTATTCTAATGTTTTTATTCTCATTACATGTGAAATCGATAGAAATAATAAAATACTTATAAAGAAAAGTTTATCAATTGTGTAAACAAGCAAAAGAATAAACTTCACATTTTTATCTTCCTCATCCAGAAAACAAAAATCCATTTACTTGCTTTGATTGGGTTTCGAAGTCGTTTGGATAGTGTATCTGTACTGGAATTCCAGATTGTCGCTGATTCCCTGGCGGACCGACGGAACCGAAAGGAGCCTCTACAAAGTACCCTTAAAGACCCCATTGAGTCCTTTTTCGGTTCCTTCTTTAAAAAAAATTTTAAAAAACCCGCAAGCCGAAGGGGTCGGTTCCTTCGGTCCGCCCGGATTGGTTTCTAGCAGAATTTTACACGCTATTATTTGTTTCAGAAACTGATAAGCCGCAAAAGCCGTTACATCCTGTGGATCTGAAATAGCAGAAGGAATGTAGTAGCCTTGCCTATGATTTGTCTTAATCTCGCAATAGTTTATAAAATTTTAATTAATATGTCTGCTTGAAATAGACATTGTAAAATATTGCAGATTCTAAGCCATTCGGGAAACTAACCAATTCACATAGTCGCAGACCATTTCAGTTTAGAAATTGTCAATCTGCAAATAACAGATACGCAATTCACGGATTCGCCTTTAAAGTGGTTTCTTTTTTCCTGAGCATATATATGTTTATTATTTACTATATCATATTTTCGTCTCTTATATTTATTATTTACTGTAACTTAATGTATGTAATGTAAGAAAATTAAATTATGTAGGTGGAAAATATTTTTTTGCTTGCATCCACTTCGTTTAGTGAATAATGGTAAAAATATTTTCAGGTGGAGATGCGTACAAACAGACCAAGTCGGTATAAACATACTTAGAACCTGACTCAGACAAACCAATCCCACCATCTTCTTGGTATAGACGTAAAAAAGAACACGGCGAAAAGGTGAATGTTGCAATTAATTGACACTTATCATTTATAATTGTAAACATATCTGTAAATATCTGTTTCTTTTTTAGGCGGCAGCGGATCAACCACCTGTAGATGATTACTATAAAGGGATTATTATGGCAGGTATTGCAGAGATTTCCATAGATGACAGGATAATGTTATGGAGACTGATGATTATGTAGAAAATGTAGAGGATTTTCAGAGTCTTAAATGTACTGAGGTAAAAGAATTTTTATTATACGGAAAGCTCGTGAGTGGGAGAATTGGACGCTTTTGTGTAGTATGATTATTCTTAAAAAAAAATTACCAGACCACCTTTTGATGCATCAGGCTCTGTTCGTGGAAGCTTCTTATATTTTATCGAAAGATGTAATTCAAATTCATGAATTAGATCGTGCTGATCAATTGCTACATCAATTCGTTGCCCAATCAGAAATGTTATACTCTGAGGTATCAATGACTTTGAATATGCATTTACTTTTGCACATATCGGAAAATGTTTTAGATTGGGGACCACTGTGGTCTCATAATGCTTACACCTTTAAGTCTGGAAATGGAAACTTATTAAAAGTCATACACGCTGCTAAGGGTGTACATAATCAAATCTGTCGACAAATAATTCTAAAGTACAGTTTGCTAATATTGAGAGATCACGTATATCCTTTTTGTTCATTCATTGTTAAAAATTATTGCAATACAATAGGAACAACAGGGGCAAAAACACTCTTCAAACCGATAAAGTTAGGTATTTTGGTTCTGCCTCTAGAGTGAATGCATCATGGCTACAAAAATTAAAGCGGCCAGCAGGTAGTTCTTGTTTTAAGAAAATAGTAAAAAGCGGTTGATTGTTCATATCGTCAGCAAAACGTAACAAACGTTCTGAAAATTCTTACGCTGACTTACAAAATGTTTGCTATGTTAAAATCAACAATTTCTTAGTACGCTCAGAAAGTCTAACAGAAAATACAATTGTTCAACAAGTATTCACAACAAATGCTTACAGCAATGCATGTGGCCTGTTGCAACGAATTGTAGAAGTAGTCAACGAAGAATTAGCCATATTAACGAACCATATCACGAAAATTTGCGTGCATATATCAGTTAATGATATTGAATATATGGCTGATTCTAAAAAAAAATCGAAATTCATGTCCTTAACGATTTTTACAAACCAGGATCGTCAATTACGAAAAGTCTTTTTTATTAATAAAACTACTGCATTAGATGTTCAAATTTATGAGATAAATTTATTTCTTATATCATAAACAAAAAAATATATCTAGGAAAGTACCCTGAAAATCATTCCCTCACTATGTACCAATTGCTAAATTCGAAGAGAATCATTAACTTAAATGGTAAAATTCCTTACTTATTGTTTGTTGTCTTATTTTTTACTCATATAGGATAGTATTGACTGTACCTACATGAGTTCATAAAAAATCGATCATTCCCTCACCGTTTTGAAACAGTGTGATTGGAGCAAAATTTAAATGCCTATCAAGCTTCACTGCAATTTTTTTGCAGTTGGCAACATTGGCCTTGACAAGATACACTATAGCAGACGGTTAAAGAAATGATGTTTTGTTAAAACGAACTTCACTACAAGTTTTTTAAATATTACATTTTTTGATGTCATTCCCTCGTTTAATGTAATCAAAAGATAAGCACTTTTATATTTAATAATCATAGCATATTTTTATATGTTTCCGGTAGTAGTAAAGTACTATACACACTTCGTAAGAAAGTAAGTTTATGTTTATAAGTTTGTGGCAGTTTTGTTTAATTTCGTCATTCCCTCATCATCATTCCCTCATAAGGATAACTTCATAAAAAAATCTAGCTCTATTTCAACTTTTCCTGGCCCACAAAAAATCAGACAATTTTTATTCTCGAATGATGGGCTTGAATTTAGAACTTTATCTTATTTTAACTGCATTGGAAAATGCCAACATTTTCCCCTTGGTTACCACAAAACCTCTCATGTATCGGATGAGAATAAGGATAAGGGTAAGGGCATACCTGCAATATTAACGCGACGTAGAAGAAAAGATGTTAAAGTAGAATACGAGGCTTATCCTGGTAAAATTCTTTCATTGTCTGACGATGTAGCTTTAGTACGGTGTATGAAGAAAGGATCAAAATGCTGGAAATGGCCGACAGTTAAAGATGAAGAACTGTATGCATGGCCTGACGTTCTTCGAGTAATTCAACCCCCTAAATTACTTAGTATAGGTACTTATTTTGTTAAAGAAATCGATGAGAAACAACAAAAACTTTAAGAAGATAAAATTACTAAAGTCAATTGCAATTAGATTGCATAGAGACTAATAAATAATATTAGATTGATAAAATTGCAATTTATGCTTTTCTCTTGTCATTATTTTTATATGGATTTAATTATTATGGCTTTGCAATAAAAAAATCTGTCATTCCCTCATTTTCGATTTTTTTTATCTTTATATTTAATTCAAACTCAAAAAAGTTGGGGACCACTATAATATTTTTATCAAATAAGACATAAACTAAGAACTGAGCAAAAAAAATTAATAATCAGTTAAAAAAATTATTAACTCGATAAAGCCAAATTCGACTTTTTCGAGAATCAGCCATGAATATAATAGATTTAACCGTTTTCTATATTATACCTAAATATTCTTGGATTTTCAATTTGACACTCTAAGATAATCTAGCACAAGCTCCTAGTATCGTAAGCTTGACACACTGAGATAGTGAATCTAGACTTAAAATTTTGACACTCAAAAATCGTAAGCTTGACATTCTGAGTTAAAACTCAAATGTATTCAGTCTAATACCCTGTATATTCAGGCTGATAATCAATTATTTTCTGTGCAGCTTTCATAAGTAACCAGTTTACCTTTTGATCCTCATCGGATGTTTCCGATATATTTATGGGTTTCCATTTCGAACCTCATTTGATTCACGGGTGTCAGGGAGAGAGCATCGTGATGTTGGTGCTGTTCCTGTCTGCTTGGGTATTTTTTTATTTTTATTTTAGTTTGCCTTGATAAGGGTGTTGTATGAGTACCGAAATGGTGATGTTTATGTTTTAAAAATGTTTTTTGTTGTGATTTGGTAACAATAAAAATAAAAAAAACAAAAGAAAGAAAAAAGAAAAACAAGGAGATATGGTTGGTGGCCTTCTCATTTTTCTTTCCTCTTTATAATTCTGTTTATAATTCACAATAACGTCAGATAATGGATTGCACCATACGTTAAACAGTAATAAAAAGTAGCTTAGGTTTCTCGCAATACACTGTAGGAGAAATTAGATAATTTTCACTATCGATACTTATCGAATACTCGGTATCAGGAACAAATAAAGACATGCTGGTTTTTCAACTCAACGATTGTGTAAATCATTTCATGTCAATTAGAACTTAAGTTCTTTTCTCAAGTTGAAATTGGACCTTGAATTCCAGTTTTTCACTGACCAAACAAATTATGAAAGTTTCCGCCAAAATTTGCGGCCCCCCAGTTTTTGTCACCCTAGGCACTTGCCTACATTGCCTGTTCAGTAAAGCCGGACCTGCTTAAAGTAGGCCGGCTATTGGATCAATCTGATGAAAAATCATTAAAATTAGTTTTTTTTCGGAGAAATGTATCCCGTTAGGACATAATGCGTATATATAGGCCCTTTCCGGAATAAAATTTGAGTTATCACTGTTTAAAGCCGTGTAAGAAAACATGGGATCTTATGGAGAAGCCTTTTGTGTTCTCCAAAAATGGGTAATTTTGGCTTTAAAACACGTTAAATATTGTTAGTAAAACTTTTTTGGAGACAGAAGATATAATGTAAAACTTAAATTACTGCAAAATTAGGCAACTGCCGAGCGTGAAGAATGACTTTCACTCGAATCGAGTCAAATCAATATTTAAATTTACCTTTCATTAATATTTAAAAAAATATATAATTTATATTGATTAGCATAAAAATTTTATAATTAATTCATTAATTTATATCATTGAAAAATTTTGTATTTCATTCCAAATTTCAGAAAAAATAATGGACATAGCTTTGCCTAACTTTCCCAGTATTCAAAAAAGTTACTAAGAACAATCAAAGAAATAATTTCTTTAGTCAGTAATTTGAAATAAGCAAATTATTTCTTTGAATCAAAGATAGATTTTCTTAATCGACATGACTATAATGTGCCACGAGATTGCACAGAACGTGCTACATCATTGCGTCGTAGGGATTTGCAGAAAGCATACCAGCTTTCTTCAATAAATTGAGTATTCTAATATTACGTCACACTTGGTCGTTAACGTCAAAATCGATAAGGCTGATACCACTTGGTGGACTGCAAAGCATTGTTTACATAGGAGTTTGACTAAATTTAATTAATTTAGGCGAAATTAGGTAACAAATGGTGATATAGCTTTTCTTTTAAGATAGAAAAGCCGTTTCTTTCATGATTGTTTGCAGTTTGAAAAGTGCGCAATAAGGCAATCCATCAAAAAGACTTATAATGTTCATATGAAAGAGAGATATATCAAAGGGATTTTAAAAGACTTTAAATGAATTTGAAGAGATGTAAAGAGATGTAATTTTTTTCCATAGGAATTTAAGAATATTTAAAGGGGTTTAATTAACTTTTCTGAACTTACAAAGATTTTAAATGATTTTAAAGAAGTTAACAGGATATTTAAAAAAATCGGAGGAGTTTAAGGATTTTCAAGAAATCTTAC
>JAWWLR010000149.1:44472889-44483953 GCA_035041075.1 Acraspis erinacei
ATTGCCGAATTTTCAGCGAATAAATTTTATTCAAAGGCTATTGGTCAAGTCGAACCCAATTCTGAATCTAGTTACATTCAGTTTAGCATAATGAGTTTCAACTTTTCAAATGTTTAAATGTATAATCAATTTTTGTCTGAAGGGCGCCAGATCATTTGAGGTGTTCTTTAGTTGAGTGAAAATTGAAATATGATTAATTGGGAAAAGAAATGACCTGTTTAAAGATTAGTTAAACAACTAAGGTTGAATTAATTTAACTGAATTTAATCATTAATTTAATAATAAGCACAACTAGTTTCAGATAGCAGGGTAATATTAAGTTTTGCCGCTCTTCTCATGGAACTCACACTCATTTATAGCATTTTGAGTTAGGTCGTATGGTGAAATAATTTTTTCGATTTGGTATTACAATAAAAAAAATATATAATAATAAACCGTCTGAGATTAAAATGGCGGACGAATAAGGAAGAGCAAACTTCGGGTCGATACTGCTCCCTTTATCCCTAAGCAGACCCAAGCTTGGAAAAATAAATCGAACATAAGCCCACTCGAAACATTCACACAAATCAACGAAACAAATTTAGCTACGATCCTTAGTAACTCAACCACTAATCATCGAAAACGCATCTCAGTCAACCAGTCATATGGGTGGGATACCATAGACATTGCTATTGATGAGCTGTCCCAACTCAATATAGAAACTTCAGAAATTGCGGACAACTCTCATCAATTTAACCCAAATCCACGAGTTGAGGACAACCCGTATGAATTAAACTCAATTTCGAGAGTCAAGAACAAATTAAATCAATTGAGCCAAAAGTCAAGAGAATCTGAGATCAGCGAATCACAGATCGTAAACGATCTGGAGAAAGGTGTTTATAATCCGGGTACACCGTTCAACCCTAAGTTAAATAGAGGTAAAGTCAGACGACTCTATATTGATATCGTAATTGGCGGTAAACTCTGTCATTCATTGGTGGACTCGGCATCAACGAACACATTCATGAGAGCGAATGGGCAGGAAATTATAAAAGCGGCTAATAATAAAATTAACCTGAGAAGGAAAAGAGCAGTTATGATGGAGAATGTTACCTCAAAATGCGTCATGAGCGTAGCTTTAATCCCCATCAGTTAGGGGGGTATAACCCGCGAGGTAGCCGTCAGAATATTACCAGGCCTGGCTGACCTGTGCGTGTTTGGCATGAATTAGCAGAGGAATTTGGGTTTCTAATCCACGCGAGATATAGAGAAATTGGGATGACTGACTAGTCACTCATAAAATTTTCTTTCGGGGCAGTGGACGAAAGCGAGCCCGAGAGTCATAAAGGAATGACCAACTTATCGGAAGACGAACGGAAAGAACTTAATTCATCTTTAAAACGAGTGTTTCCTTCGCCCCCGGAGAATTTACCTGCGGCCAAGTTTGTCGAACATATGATCGACATGCAGGCTAATCCTCCAATCAGAAAAATAAACTATGAAATGTCACCAAAGGTCCATGAGGCGTTATTAAATGAAGCCCAGAAGCTAATCAATACTGAAATCGTCGAGCCCTCATTAAGCAAATGGTGTCGTCCAGTTGTGAGCTCAGCTCGATATATTTTGTCGCTGGATTTAAACAAGGCATATAATCAAATTCCTTTGATTCAGGAGAGTAAGGAAAGTAAGGAAAGCACCTGCAACGTTCCCAAATTTGATGGACAAAATCATAACACAGGAAATGAGGCCGCACGTGTTCGCGTATTTGGACTATATAATACTGCTAACTAAAACTTTGAAGGACCATCTCTATTGTTTGACAAAATCATGAAACGATTTCAGGAAGCTGGTTTGACAACAAATCCGGACTGCTAAGATTTCTGTAAGTTACACGTCCAATACCTGGGATTCTTAGTGAATCAGATAGGTCTCAACATCGATGAGGATAAGTTAGGCCAATATTGGAATACCCTGGAAAATTAAATAGCTTACGCCAGCAGAACGGGGTTCAACAACGGAGCGTGAATGCCTACATGTCGTCTGGGCGATCAAGAAATTCAGGTACTACCTAGAGGGATCTCATTTCATGGTCATCACAAACCTTCGCAGACTACAGTGGGTCTGCAATCTTCGAAATCCGACTGGCAGATTGGCAAATTGGTAACTCGATCTTTTATAGTATAAATTCAAGGAAGTGCATAGGAAAGTGGCGATGCACCATGTTCCGGACGCGCTTTCGCGGTTCTACGAGGAAGAGAAGGATATTCAGTTCGCGATGATGGAGCCAGTGAAGGACGAGTGGTATGTGAGACGATGGCAGGCAGTCTTAAACACTCCCACGAAATCTAGAAATTGGAAAGTCGTGGATGGTGGGCTATACCGATACCATAACAACCCCTTACTGGAGGACATCTTCGATGGTCTTGATTTCTGAAAATTGAGGAATTGAGAAGGCTTTCAACAGAGAAAAGTTGCACTATTTTCCGTCGGGAATTTTTAAGGACATCAGAACCTTCATCAACAGGTATGAAACTTGTCAATTGACAAAATCAGACCTGTCAGACCCGAAACTTTTAATCAGCCACTGACTAATTCAAGAGGCGTGGGCTGTAGTTGCCACGGACGTGAGGGGCGCATTCCCAAAGAGTAAAAAGGGTAATGAATATTTTGTAGTACTTAAGACCATGATAGTCTCGTTTCATAGAGTAAGATCGCCAAGATTCATGACTCGGCTATGAAATGGGACCTCGTGGCCACACATCTTCAATTATTTAACTTTATTATAATATTCCTTCGGAACTGCGAATCAAAATTTCGAGTAAGAAAATCGTACTGACTTTTCCCAGGGCGCCAGAACTTTCTTGGGTCAGAATATATTACAATAGAACATAAGATAAATCTTAATTTTATTTAAAGCAACATAACGTAAGATAACTTAGAAATTACGTAATTCAAGATAATTTCTGAAATCAGTGTACCGGTAAAAATGCTAGCTACCTCAGAACCGCAAAATACGGTAGAAGGGATGGTCTTCCTACGATAAAACCAAAATACCTTGCAGGCTGAAACGTTTCAGAGCGAAAGTTTTAGATAATTTTCTTCGACGATTCTCCGATCGGCTTATCCGGTTATCCGGGCGAAGAATTTCCGGGAAACAGCTTAACTGCCATCCAATGAACATACTAAACAACACAATTAAAAAAAATACTAAGCAGCTAGACACTTCGGAAATCACGAAAGGAAACAGGAAGAGTACCGATGTACACACTCATTTATGGACTTGGGGTCTATCGCCATATTTGAATTTTGTCGTCGCTGAATGGTCGCAAGTCAGGCTCGAAGATATCGCACAAATCGGAAGAGAATGATGGAGATCGATGACGAATCCTTCTCTAAACAGAAAAATGAATGTAGAATGCAGGTGGAATTGTGAAATCAATAAGGGCAGAATAAGCCAAATTTGTATGTCAGCAATAAGAGTGAGTGTGTGAGTGAGTGTTCTCTTGGGGAGGGTTTCTGAGCCTGAACCTCTCCTATTTTCAGGTTTTCGTTTTGCGTGTTCTTCTCTCGAAGTCGCTCCTTGTAGTAGAGGTTTCTAGGAGGTCGTATCAGTTACTCGGGGCCTTATGAAGTTGCTTTTTAAGATCGGATTATCGGTAGTAGGATAAACCTTCGATATCTTCTCTTGATCATTACTGGGTTTATATAGGTAGCGAAACGACTGGATCCTGGAGGTCTACATGGACTTCAACACTCCTAGCGCAATATTAATTAGGGAATAGGAAAGATAAATCTGCTCTGGGCACTAATGGAGGGGCTGGAACGAGGTTGAACCTCACTTTGTATTGTGCTAGGAGTTCTTCCTCCGTTCTGGCTATTATATGGGTGGGTTGAAAGCATTGGGATTCCCATAGTTCCTGCTTGACTGTGATGGCTTCTTTCAAGGCTGCAAAAGTACCAAATTACTTCTCAGAGAGTTTATAAGGAATACCCATATATGGTTTGACTAATTCCCAACAGGCTCAGACTTCAGAAACTCTCTATATCTTGCTCCGTCAGCGATATTGGATCGGGTGCCGGGAATTTTTCTTTTGTTAATATCGCTTCAAATTGCGCAATTTCTCCATTATTTTCGGCTATGGCGGTAATAATGTTTTGGATGAGCTCATCACGCTCCTGGATCATCTTTCTTTTCGACATGGCGGATAGGGTCCCAAGAATGTAGGATTTAGTTTCGCGCCAAGTTGTTGAACTTTTGAGGAGGGTACTCGGCTACGGGTGAAAATAATATCTCCGCGTGAGAAAACAAGTTGACGACGGCGAAGATTGTAAAAACTAGATTGTTTTCGAAAAGCACTATCTAAATTTGTAATAATCCAGTGTTGCATCAGCTGCAACTTCATCATTCGCTCCTTCCATGATTCAGTGGCTTAAACATCGATTTGTAGCTCGCCTTCTTCACGTATACGAAGGGAATTCATGGGTCTTGGTTCACGACCGAGGTTTAAGAAAGCTGGTGTTGTTTTTAATGTCGAATGGTGTGCTGTATTATAAGCACTCTCACTGTTGTTTTCCAATTTTCGGATACCGTTGAGTTCAGTTCGCCTGTTGTTGACAGCGGCATTAGTCACGCACACACCTGTATATTTTTATCTATTTTATTTAATAAGATGACCGCGCTTTTTGGCCTCAGCTTTGTTAAAAAATTAAATGTTGTTAAAATTGTTTTCTTTTTTAACCCAGTGAAATGTGACATAAATGTGACATTATTTTTCGAGTCAGTATGGTACATAACCCACTATTACTGGCATCAGTCAGCAATTCGAAAGGATCATCAAATTCTGTGCAGGACAACACTGCGGCATTCGCAAGACAAGCTCTTATTTCTTCAGAGGCCAATTGTGGACCCTTTTCCCATTTTCCTAGGAAACGGCTTAAGCCTTTCAAACTACGGGGAGCAGGTTATTCTAGTATGGGAGCCACTTTATCAGGGTCTACTTTCAATCCTCTTTCGTCAACGATGAAATAGAGGTAGTGGACCTGTGATACGCAAAAGTTGCATTTATTGAGGTTGATTATAAGTCCAGCTTGTTCAATTTTATTGAGTACTCTAGAGAATCACTCCAAATGCCCCTCGAAGTTTTTCTTGACTATTATTATGTCATTCAGATAGGCAGAGCTATGGGAATCGATTTTTGGGCCTATTAAAAGGTCCAATGACCTCTGGTAATTTGTGAAAGGAGATATGCTTCCTTTTTCGTAACTGCGTTAAACTTACGAAAATCTAAACAAAAGCGATAACTTTTAGGAGAGACTAGGTAATGACATTGCTTAATAGCAGGGTGTCCACCCACATCGATTAAATGTTCTGTTAAATGTGGTAAACTCGGTTTTTCAGGAATCTCTGGAAATTCAGTTTTTACACAGTTTTTGAGTATTATTGCCTGCTCTGAGGTTAAGTAATTTAAACATGAATAGTTTTCACCTGTATTCTCTTCTAATTCGCAATCGAAAACCGGAAAGTGATTCTCTTTGAGGTTCCATGTCAGGTTTACGAAATCAACCTGCATCCCAAAGAATTTCATAAAGTCTAGGGCTATTGCAATCGTAACTGGCAAGGTTTCCATCATTTCTTGAGAAGCTACCTCAATACTACCGTTCGTGACTTGGACTAACCCATTATTATTATTATTAATCTGAAAGTTCAATCTTTGAGCAAGTTCTAAACCAACGGGTCCTACAAATGTTCGATTTGCAGCACCGTCGAGCATAATCCTTACTTGGTCAATTAGAGTGCGCAAACTAACGAACATTAGCGGTTCTGGACCAGTTATTGGGGTAGGACAATAATGAATTTCGGAAATGTTGAAGATTGGGATAGGAGTTGGGCTTCTCTGATCGGGGACACTAGGTAGTTCTTGATTACCCCTAGGGGCGGAATTTTTGGGGTTAGGTATGCTGGCATAGCCAAATAAATTCCAATCTATGTTTCGTTCTACGTGGTTATTATCGCGAATCTTAGAAACATTATTTTCGGAAACAGGAGTAACTGAATTAGAAGGGATAATCGGGATTCTAGCAACTCTATCATCACTAGAAGTTTCATAAACTGTTATTAAGTTGGGTTAAATTTAACTGAATCCGAAGAGGGCTCTTCAAGCAAACCAGGGGTCGCTACGAGCCCACTCAACGACTCCTTGACTCGTTTCCCGAACATCTGTGACGATGACCATCCTTGTCACAGTTCCAACAAATTGGTATTTGGTCTGACGAAGAATCAGCGTTTTGAGAAGTTAACGGTGAAGGTTGATTTCTTTGAGAATCTAGGCTGTTATTGTGTGCATTGGAATTATTAATATTCGGATTTTTGGAAGTAAGGTTATTCACTTTAGCTGGATATTTGCGGTTGGTGTTAGACGAAGAGTTTCCGTGAGCTTTAGGGTCAGAGTTTCGATTAGGGTTAGCTTTAGGGGTCCTATTTTCGCAATTATCCTTGGTCAAATATAGGTTATCAACCTGTTCATTTAACTCATTTATCAGCTCTTCATCCAACAATGCCATAGAATGCTTTATATCTACCGTGTTGCCTACCACTGGGTTCATGGTATGCTAAATTTGGTAGCAGCGAGCGATCAGTTTTGAGAGGAGGCTTAAAGCTCTTAGCTACTCTACGCCCTTTTTGTTCCACGACAGCAACATGTTCTAAGTGAGCGAAATTTTTAATAGTAGATTTTCGTTTTTGTACATTTGACTTGTCACAACTCATTCAAAATAAACGTCATTAAAATAAACGAGAATTCTTGGATTTATTTGCCTTAATCCACAAAAGTTGCCCCTACAGTTTTCAGAAGTGGGATAAGGGCTGGCGTTTTAAAAATATTATTAAAAATTCTTGAATGACATTCGTTAAAAAACAAGAAGTTTCTTTTGACATCAAGAAGAAATATTACGTTTTGATTTGTGCGGAACAACTAGATCATTTTGAAAAATGTGTAGACAATGTCATGACGACTCTCGGTAGACGTATCTGGAGTGCTGTGTGCATCGTCTCCTATTGCTGTGTGCGACGTTTTCGATTTTTTTCCGTGTGTATTGGCTGAGACCGCTGTGTCTGACGTCTCCTATTGCTGTCTGCAAAATTAAGGAATTAATGTGGGCAAAGTTAAGGAATTGCTGTGTGCAATATAACTGACTTCATGTATACTCCTTCATCGCTGTTTGCACAGGTTGTATAATTTTTTATATAAATAATAGAACAATGAAAAATCCTCAAGATTTTACAGTTTTGCAATTGAAGAATATTTTAAGAAGGAAAGAGCTTTCACTGGTTGGTGCAAAATCGGAATTAATTTCTCGTCTACAAGAATCTGACCCATCAGGAGCCTGGATGGACGATATTTTAGATAATGAGGTTGTGTCAACAGAAGCAGATATTCATAGAGAAAAACTAACCAGCACCTCAAATATGTCTAGAGCAACAAATCACGTGGAAGAAATTCAAGAAACAAGAAATTTTAACCAAATGCCACGAGAAATGGATCTAATGAGCAGAGAAAGAGACTTGCTGACGATAGAATTGCAGCTTCTGCGTCGCGAGAATGAAATCCATCAAGATGTTTCATCTCATATAAATGTATCACCTTCGCGGCCATATGCGAATATCAAAGCAATCAGTGACCTGCTGAGTGTATTTTCAGGTACTGACCACAACTTTTTTGAATGGGAAAAACAATTATTATTGTTATGTGCTACTTACGAACTGAACGATAATCTTGCTAAAATTCTTCACATTCTAAATTGAAAGGAAACGCTTTGGAGCGGTTTCATTCAAAATCTGAGCACATCGAGATGTCTATGGATAATCTTTTGAATGACATGAGAAAAATGTTCGATCAACGAACCAGTAGATTGGAACGACGAAGATTATTTGAGGCAAGAAAGTGGCAGAGTTGTAAAGAGTTTAGTAGTTATTATCACAACAAAGTAGTGAAACTTGGAAATCAGGTTCCAGTGGAAATAGATGAAATATTAGATTATATAATTGACGGTATTACTGATGTGCAACTTCGAAATCAAGCTCGTATCAGATCTTTTACATCTGCACCTGATCTATTGGCAGCTTTCAACAAAATTTCCCTAAGACCAGAGTCATTTAAAAATTACTCAAAAAATGAGTCTTCTACCACCTCTTCAACAAATCAACTGAAGATCGAAGGACAGAAGAGATTCCTGAAATTCTACAACTGTTGTAAACCAGGGCATACGTCGAAGGAATGTCATCATCCAAAAAAGAGTACCTGTTATGTCTGTAATGAAGAAAGACATATCGCCAAAAACTGTCCAAAGAAGAAAACTTCAATCAACAATGTAGATGAGGAGGCTCATTTGTAAGATGCTTTCTTTACAAATGTTGCTATTGGTATGGTTGACAGCAAAAATACAGTGGAATTAGACTGTATGTTGGATAGTGGTAGCGCTGTAAGTTTGATTAAATCTAGATACGTTGATAGTCAACTAGTAGATTGCGTTTTTGATTCAGATAAATATGCTGGAATTAATAACTCTAATTTGATTGTTAAAGGGAAAATTAACGTTCACAATACACTAGATGGAGTTACGAAGGAAAATTTACTATTGCTTGTTGTGCCAACTAACACAATGAAATCTTCTTTAGTTCTAGGTTGAGATTTATTTAGATTATTCGGTCTTACAGTATTAAAAGTAAAAGAAATCGAGGAAGAAGTTAGAGAAATATTGAACGTAGATATTTGTTTGCTTGAGAAATGTTCAGTCGACGATTTACTTATTAATCCAGAGTTATCACATGAATTACGCATGCAATTTACTGAAAGATTTAAGCAGAAATACTTGGAGCCTGAGCGACCAGTTGTTCTGAAGGTAAAAGCTGAATTAAAATTAAACGTGTCTGATGATAAAAACCTTTATTACGCACCTAGGCGAATTTCTTATGATAAAAAAGGTGAATTAGGCAACATTCTTGATCATTTATTGACAAGAAATGTTATACGTTCCAGTAAATCTGACTATGCATCACCTATTGTTTTAGTTAGAAAGAGAAATGGTGAACTACGCATGTGTGTGGATTACAGAACCTTCAATAAAGTTACATTACGTGATAACTATTCTCTGCCATTGATAGAAGAACAGCTTGATGCTTTGCAAGGCAAAAAGTATTTCAGTTCACTTGACTTAGAAGATGGGTTTCACCATATTGATGTTTCTTCAGATTCTATCAAATTTACATCTTTCCTTACACCTTTGAGGCAATTCGAATATTTCAAAATGCCTTTTGGCTTAAAAACTGACCCGTCTACATTTCAGAGGTTTGTCAATGAATCTTTTGCAGATTTAATTAAGTCGGGAGACGTTGTAGTGTATCTGGATGACATCATGGTGGCAACCCAGATTCTAGAAGATCATTTAACTGTTTAAAAAAGCGTTTAATGTTCTCGTTAAGAATACGATGGAATTAAGATTGTACGAGTTTCACTTCTTTTTTACCAAAATAGAATCATTATGTTATGAAATTTCGGGAGAAGGTATACGACCTTCCAAAAGGGGTTTAGAGGGGTTTAGATCGGTGAATCTGAAATTAATTCATTCCAGACGCTGAAAAATAAATTAATGGAAAAACCAATATGAGCAATTTATAGTCCTCGAGATCGTACGGAATTACACTGTGGTGCTAGCTCAATAGGGTTTGGAGCAGCTTTGTTCCAACAAAAAGTTGACCACAAGTTTCATCCAGTTTTCTTTTTTTCAAAAAGAACTACTGAAACTGAGAGCCGATATCACAGTTTCGAGTTAGAGATGCTTGCTACTATTTACGTTTTACAACGTTTTCGTAATTATTTGCAGGGAATTAAGTTCAAAATAGTGACGGACTGTAATTCTTTAAAGCTTGCACTTGACAAAGAAGATGTGTATCCACGAATTGAACGTTGGGTTATGGAGTGACAGCATTATGATTATGAGACGGAACATCGAACAGGATTGCGCAAGCAGCATGTTGATGCCCTGAGTCGATACTTTGAGATTCTTGTTGTGGAAGATAATCCTTTCTAATGGAATCTTTCTGTGTGCCAAAACCAAGATCCTAAAATTTCCGAATTGCGTGCGATACTCGAAGCGCGCCAATATAGTAATTTTGAAATGCGAAATGGAATTATATATAGGAAAAAAGGAAATGACTTACTGTTTTACGTACCGGAAAATATGGAAAATCAAGTACGTTCCAAGTATCATGATGAAATGGGACATTTAGGTACTGGTAAGGCCAGAGAAGCTATTAGCAGTACTTACTGGTTTCCTAAGTTACGTGAAAAAATAGATGACAACATTCAGAATTGTTGAAAATGCATTTCCTTTTCTCATTTGTCAGGTAAAAAGGAAGGATATCTACATATAATTCCAAAGAATAACATTCCATTTGCGGCTATCGACATCGATCATTTCGGACCAGTAAATAAAGTAAAAGCATCGAAAAATGATGTATTTTTAATCACAGATGGTTTTAGGAAGTTTGTAAAACTGTACGCTCCGAAAAGTATTTCTAGTCAAGAAGCAATTGATTGTCTATTAAAATATTTTAGAGATTATAGTAGGCCTAATACTTTGACTGCTGATCGAGATACCGCTTTTACTTCAACAGAATTTACTGAATTTTTAAGTTAAAATCATATCAAACTTATTCTTTTAGCGACTGGATCTGCATAAGCAAATGCGCAAG
Source organism: Acraspis erinacei (assembly GCA_035041075.1). NCBI lineage: Eukaryota > Metazoa > Arthropoda > Insecta > Hymenoptera > Cynipidae > Acraspis > Acraspis erinacei. The sequence continues at coordinate 44,483,619 of JAWWLR010000149.1, forward strand.
TCGAGAGAGTAAATAGAATATTATCTCCAATGCTAGGAAAATTAGCTAATGACAAAACGGGTAATCTTTGGTATACATTGCTAAGGAGTGCAGAGTATTCAATTAATAATACTGTAAATCTTACTACCGAAGATATCCCGAGCCGTCTTCCATTTGGTACGAATCAGCCAGGAGATGCAGTTGATGATGTAAAATAATATTTAGAAAATCATCTTAAAACGAGTCCTAGAGATTTATATAAATTGAGGCTAGTTGCTGCTGATAAAACTGAAACATCCCAGATTTCCTTGCGTATCAAAAAAACTTATTCCAGAATTCAAAGGGCCATACGAAAT
>JAWWLR010000149.1:44503213-44525538 GCA_035041075.1 Acraspis erinacei
ACTGTGCCTTCTTCCCTCCTTCTCTCAGATTAGTACGAAACTTGACTATCTCTATATTAAAAGCAACTACTCTGAATGATCGTTGATTAAAATTAATGAATCTTCCTCATTGTTTGGTATAAAGAAATACTGTGCCTCACCACTCCCATTTCTCCCAAAATAGTACGAACACTGACTATCTGTTTAGTAAAAGCAACATCTCACTGTCTTCGTTTATTGAAAGTAATTTCTGTGCCTCATAACTTAGTATGTATAAGGACCTAATCAATCTCAGCCCCTCCTTCTTCTTCCAGATTTGTTAGCACCTTAACTATCTGTTTAGTAAAAAGAACTACTCTGCATCATCGTTGATTAAAATTAATGACTCTTCCTCATCGTGTAGCAAAAGCAACTACTCTGCCTCATATTTGTGTATAAGATACTACTGTGCCTTATTCCCTCCTTATTCTCTCTGATTAGTACGAAACTTGACTATCTCTATAGTAAAAGCAACTACTCTGCATCATCGTTGATTAAAGTTAACGACTCTTCCTGATCGTGCAGTATAAGGAAATGCTCTGCCTCACCACTCCCATTTCTCGCAGATTAGTACGAACCTTGACTATCTGTTTAGTAAAAGCAAACAGCATGCATCCTCCTTTAGTAAAAGCCACTAATATGCTTCATATTTTAGGATAATGAAGTACTCTGCCGCGTCCCCTTCCTCTTCTCCCAGAATACCACGCACCTTGACCCTCTGTTTAGTAAAACCAACTTCTCTGCATCATCGTTTATAAAAAGAAACTACTCTGCATCATCATTTGGTATGTATATGGCACTAATCTACCTCATCCCCTCCTTCTTCTTCCAGATTTGTTAGCACCTTGACGATCTGTTTAGTTAAATCGACTAATCTGCATCATCGTTGATTAAAATTTATTACTCTACCTCATCTTGTAGTATAAGGAAATACTCTGCCTCACCACTCCCATTTCTCCAAGATTAATACGAACCTTGAATATCTGTTTAGTAAAAGCAAATAGTCTGCATCCTCATTTAGTAAAAGCAATTAATCTGCTTCATATTTTAGGATAAGGAAGTACTCTCTCTTGTCCCCTACTTCTTCTCCCAGAATAGTACGAACCTTGTCTATGTGTTTAGTAAAACAAACTTCTCTGCATCATCGTTTATTCAAAGCAACTACTCTGCCTCATCATTTAGTATTTATAAGGAACTAATCAATCTCAGCCCCTCCTTCTTCTTCCAGAGTTGTTAGCCCCTTGACTATCTGTTTAGCAAAAGCAACTACTCTGAATCATTGTTGATTAAAATTATTGACTCTTCCTCATCGTTTAGTATAAGGAAAAGCTGTGCCTCACCACTCCCATTTCTCCCAAAATAGTACGAACACTGATTATTTGTTTAGAAAAAGCATCTTCTCACTGTCTTCGTTTATTAAAAGCAATTACTCTGCCTCATAACTTAGTATGTATAAGGAACTAATCAATCCCAGCCCCTCCTTCTTCTTCCAGATTTGTTAGCAACTTAACTATCGTTTTAGTAAAAACAACTACTCTGCATCAGCGTTGATTAAAATTAATGGTTCTTCCTCATCGTTTGGCATAAGGAAATTATGTCCCTCACCACTCCCATTTCTCTCAGATTAGTATGAGTCTTGACTATCTGTTTAGTGAAAGCAACTACTCCGCGTCATCGTTTTGTAAAAGCAACTACTCTGACTCACCTTTTAGCATAAGGAACTAATCTACCTTGCTCCCTCATTCTTCACTCAGATTAGTACGAACCTTGACTATCTGTTTAGTAAAAGGAAATTTGTGCGGACTCCGAAAATAGAAGATTTGACCAGCTGCAAGGATTGCTTGTAGTTCTGTACATCTTATTGCTGTCGTAAGCTTCTTCCATAACTAAGTCATTTAGCTGCCTCGAACTAAAGGCATTAGAAACTTTCTATTTTGTCACTTTTCTCTTTTTCATCTCAAAATGTCTTTCTGTATGGCAACACTGTAATTTGTCTAGACAGCTTTGTGACGGAGGCTTCCGACTGTAGGTCAGTAACCAGAACACGGTTATCCTTTAGAGAGAAAACATTTATGTAAAAGCTCCACACTCAACCTAATGTAATTCTGAATAATATTCCTTAGTAATTAAATAAATTGAATTAAAACGTACCCTTCGCTTTCTTTACTGCATGAAAATAGTTCAACAAAGTTCAAGCAAACGTGTAGAAATTTAGATACTTTTTTTGTTTACTTTGCATGCGCAACACAATTCTCTGCTTCCTCGTTCAGTAAAAGCAATTACTCTGCCTCATCTTTTAGTATAAGAGAGTGCTCATCCTCATCCACTCCCTCTTTTCCCAGATTAGTACGAAACTTGACTATCAGATTAGTTGTAGCAACTAATCTGCATCACTGTTTAGTAAAATCCACTAAGTTGCATCATCTTTTAGTATGTATAAGAAATTACTCAGTCTGATCCCCTCCATCTTCTTCCAGATTTGTTAGCACCTTGACTATTCATTTAGTAAAAAAAACCCACTCTTCATTATCGTTGATTAAAATCAATTACGCTGCCTCACCACTTTGTCTTGAAAATAATGATTTCCCCAACATTGTGTAGTATAAGGATCTACTCTTCCTCGTCCCCTCCCTCTTCTTCCAGATTAGTACGAACCTTGACTATCTTTTAAATAAAAGCAACTACTCTCCATCATCGTTTAGTAAAAGCAATTACTCTGCCTCATATTTTAGTATAAGGAAGTTCTCTGCCTCATCCCCTCCCTCTTCTCCCAGATTGGTATGAACCCACTATGACTATCTGCTTAGTAAAAGTAACTTTTTCCATTGGTAAACAAAATTATTGTTTATAACAATATCTTGTTTTAACCACTTTTCAGTACTTCTTTAATACTTTTGTGGCAATTCCAAAACTAATAGGACTAAAAGACTTCTTTTAGATGTACACAGATTTTTGAATACTCTATTTCACCCTCTGGCATAATGAACGCAAACTTAACCTGACACGATTTATTTTGAAAGAAACTAAACTCGACCTTCTTCCCCCTGTAAACAGGAAAAATGGTCAACTTAGTGAAGTCATAACTTATGACTTGTTAGAGGTAGAACATTGTTATTTGTTTGGACATTTTGCTCTTAAATAGGACCCCTCAATAAAGCGTTTTCTCAAAGAAAATTGTACAACTGATTTTTTCGGGAACGAAAGTACCAGATGCCTGGACTATGTAGGCAAGATCTAACAATAGTGAGAAAAAACGAAGCGGTGACGCTTCTTATACTATTCTCAAATTTTTGCATTCTCAGCATAATCAGAAGTTATCAGTTTTATAGGAAAACTGACTATCGAAAAGGACGTTAAAAATAAGAAAATTAAAATCTGCACAAACGACATCAGCCACGAAAAAAAAAGATAAAAATTTAAAGTGGTTCATCCAAAAAAGAGCTACTAATTGGTTGAATTATATTTGGATAGTAGGCGCAGTTTTTGTTTTATTGGTAAAACACATAATTAAAAATAAAAAAATAAAATTTGTGTACAAACCACACAAGATATGAAAAAAATGAATTGACAAAAGTTGCTCTTCCATAAAGTGTGAAAGCTCATCAAAAGTATAGAATAATCTTTTGATAGGAAACCTAATTTTTATTTTAATCCTAAAAAATAACATTCAAAACTTTAAAAAAATTCGAAAAACGACACAAGGTACGAAAAAAGTAAACACAAAAGTTTTTCACTCAGAAAGGATCTAAACAGTTTTTGTTAATAATTTTTTGATAGGATTAGTAGAATTTCTTTCAATCGTCCAAAAATAAACTACAAATAAAAAAATGATATTTTTGGAATAGTCGATACAAGAGACGAAAAAAATTAAAAGAAAAACATGGTTTAACCAAAAAATATCTACAAATCTGTTAGAAGCTTTTTTTATAAAAATATAGTAAACATAAAAAATTTACTTTTCGGAAAAGGGATACAAGCTACAATAACGTTTTATTTTACAACTTTTCCCACCTAAATTATATCTACAAGTTTGCTTAGAACCACCTTACGCAAGGAAGTGTATTTTTGTTTGAATCGTAAAAAAATAACAATGCAATAAAGAAATTAAAATTTAAGAAATTTAAATTAGATTAAAATCCAAATTCAAAATCTTATTTAACGCCCAATAATCAAATTAAATTTACTTAAAAAACTAAATTAATTATTATTATTATTGTTAAAATGATTAAATTAAATTAAATTGATGTAAAATAAAATAAAATGTATATTTTGTTTAAACGAAACATGTCACGAACAAAAATTAATAGACAAAAGTTGCTCTGCCAAAAAGGATATAAAAATTTGTTAGCAAGGACTTCGAGACCGAAAGAGTAGATTTTCTTTTAATTGTAAACGAAAAAAGGATTACAATAATAGAACAGAATAATATAAATATAAGGTTTTAAAATACGATTGTTTCAATATCAGTTCATATTATGAATTTTAATGATATACATTTATTGAAATGATACATATTTCATCGTAGCTGTAGAATAAAATTTAATGTAAAATAAAAAATAAACAACAAAGTAATTATTATAAATACAATTCTAATTTTCTTTTATAATATCTAAATAAGCAATTCCAGGCCAATTTACGTAAATAAAATTTGATAAAAAAGTGTTTATCATAACGTAGAAAGTTAACTTTTTGAATCAAATCGAATGGAAGCACGAGATTCGTGAAGAGTATGTGTTCGCTAAGGAAAAAAGAGCTTTAACCAAGGAAACTTCACAATCACCAAATAACGGCTAATCATAGTACTCATAAAGACGAACGATTTATCCTTCTGATTTTGTTTTTAATAAAAGAAAGAACACAGTTACCGAAATCACAAAAAAAATATTAACCCACACTACGTACGATATGAAAACGACAAAAGCTATGAAAAAAAAACAATGAGACAAAAGCTGTTTATACAAAGAAGTGCTACACATGTGTTATGCATCATTTTTTTATGGAATATGCAGTTTTTGTTTTAATCGCGAAAGTAACATGAGATATACAAAATTAAATTTTTTTTAAAAACGACGCAAGATTTTCCCAGCCCTTACTTTTCCTCGCCTACTTTCCCTCATTTCTAATTTTTCTCCTGCTTCCTATCGCTTGTCTAAACTTCTTCTCTCTTTCAATTTACTACTCATCGATTCATCTTCTTCTCCTCTCCTAATTTCCACTAAATTCCTGAACTCACTGTCTATACTTCTTCCCCCATTGTTGCTCGAACTACTGATAATTTCTTATCGAGTTCCCTACTAATCTTCACCTTATATCCCAACTCCCTCTCACCCCAATCGCTCTTATTTCCCCTCCGCACTTTCTATCACTTTGCCTAATTTTCTCTATTGTCCCTAACTTTTTTAATCTCCTCCAATTTTTTTTACTCCCTCTCACTTCACATTGTTCATTTACTACAATTGGCCCTCACTTCTTCTATCTTCCTTCCTCTTCTTTGTCCTGACTTCCACTAATTGTAATACCCTCATTCCTCCCCCTTTATTTACCTTATTTTCCTTATCTTCTCATCCCTCATTTCTTCAAATTACCCTTCGCTTATTGCCCACCACTTCACTGCTTTACATCCCCCAACTTTTCCTGTAGTTTCTCTACTTAAAATTTCCTTGTTTCCCATCCCTTCCTCCATTTTCCCTCCACTCGATTCTCCCTATTTACCCTACATCGCATGTCCTCATTTTTCCTCAATTTCACCACTTCCCCTTCCCTCATTTCGCATCACTTTCCATGTTTCTTCCCCCTTATTTCTGCTACTCCTTCTCTATTCCCTTTACGTACTCATACTTACTTTCTATGACATCCCTGCCTTTCCTTCAAGGTTTTCACAACGCTTCCCGTACTTCTTAACTTCAGTTCTACTAACAAATGCGCTATATTTTTCTTCATCACACTCACATATCTTCCACATGTATTCTTATCACTTCTTCCCTCCTTTTCCCCTCTCTTCATTTCCATATTCTTGCACCCGTTATTTTCTATACCTTAATATACTCAGTTCACTTCATTTACTCGCTCTTCCCTTCTTTTTCTTAGTGGGACGATGGTCGTGGGGGCTAAGCGTAGGCTTTGGACCATATTTTCCCCACTTCACATACTTCCCTTCCCCTCATTTCCCCCGATGCACACACTTTCCATAAAAAATTTAAATTCAACTAACTTCCCCTAGTTTCCTGCCTTCATTTCCCGTCATTTCCCCTACTTTTTGCTTATTATTGCTTACTTAACCAGCTCAGATTTCGATCCCATTTCTTTCTTTCCTCAGTACTCAATTACCAAGCCCAGATCACCCCCATTTCCAAATCATTCCCCCTGCTACCCATCATTTCCCATAATTTCCACTAAATTCACCTACTTTCCATCCCCTGATTTCCTTTCACATTTCTACTAATTCCCCTTCCCAAATTTCCCCATTTCCCATACTTCCCCTACTGCAAATAGTTTTGGTAAAAAATTAAAATTCACCTAACTTCCCCTACTTCCCTTTACTTGTTTCCCCTTACTTCACTTACTTTCCCTTCCCTGATTTCCTTTAACTAACGCGTCTTCGTCTCATTTTATTTTTTCCACATTTTTACTACTTCCTCTTCCAATATTTCCCCTACTTTCCTGCCCTCATTTGCCCTCATTTTCCCTACTCTTTTCTTATTATTGCTTACCTCACCAGCTCAGATTTCGATCCCATTTCTTTCTTTCCTCAGCACTCAATTACCCAGTCCAGATCACTCTCATTTCCAAATCATTCCCCCTGCTACCCATCATTTCCCATCATTTCCAATAACTTCACCTACTTTCCATCTCCTGATTTCCTTTCACATTTCTACTACTTCCCCTTCCCAAATTTTCCCCATTTCACATACTACCCCTACTGCACATACTTTTGGTAAAAATTAAAATTCACCTTACTTCCCCTATCTCCCTGCACTCATTTCGCCTTTTCCCTACTCTCTTATTATTATTGTATGAATTTTTCAGCTGAGATTTCGATAATATTTCTTTCGTTTTCCAGCACTGAATTAAACAAGCCGTAATCACCGGAATTTCCAATTAATTCCCCCGGCTACTTATCATTTCCCATAATTTCCACTAACTTCAACTACTTTCCCTCCCCTGATATCCTTTCAAATTTCTACACTTGCCCTTCCAATATTTCCCCTTACTTCACATACTTCCCCTCGGCTGACTTCCCCTACTGAACATAATTTTCTTAAGAAATTAAAATTCACCTATTTTCCCCTACCTCCCTTCACTCATATCTCATCATTGTCCCTACTCTTTTTTATTATTGTATCACTTCTCCAGTTCAGATTTCGATATCATTTCTTTCTTTCCCCTGCACGGAATTAAACAGCCCCTAATCACCCTCATTTCCAAATCATTCCCCCTCCTACCCACCTTATCCCATAATTTTCCTTTGCTTCCCATACTTTCCATTCCCTTATCTCCTTTTGCTTCCCCTACTTCCTCTCGTCTTATTTTTAGATATTTCTACTACTTCCCCTTTCCATATTTCCCCTTCCTTAATTGCTTCCCCTACCCTTATTTCCGCAACTGCACATAATTTCCGTACCAAATTCTTACAGAAGCTTGGGTAAAAGCTGTGGAAACGACAAAACAACATGTAATGGTTTAAATTGGAGGTGCCCCATTTCCCGATGTCTTAGAATTGGTAAATAATTCCTTGTAATTTTCCAGCTATATTAAAATTAATGTTTGAGTTATTTTCAATTTCTATTTAATTAATTTTTCCTTTTATCAGCAGCATGTGAGCAAATTGATCATTTTCTCATAAAAGATATATTATTCTGGGATTTAAATTTAAATTTATCAAGAACAAGTGAATACATTATTTGATTTATTCGAATATATTATACGATCCAGTAATACTTTAATTCGACACAGGAGAGGAATTGGAAATAATGTTTTATTGGATATTTAAAATAAATAATGATATTTAAATTGATATTTCATTAATATATGTATTTTCATTTTTTTTCCTCTAAACAAGGGAATTTTTAACCAAATAGTTGAATTTTAAACTTACAAAGATGCATTTTTAACCAAATGGTCCAATTTTTAAATAAATACAAATTAAATTTAAGCAAAGCAGTTACACTTTCGACCAAATATTTAAATTTTCTCATTCATTTTGCTTTCTCTCCCTAGCTTTCATGTTACTTCGCCTAATTTCCCTCTTCTCATTTTTCATCACTTCTACTTTCCTCATTTCTCTTATTCACTTTCCCTTATTTCCAATCAATGCCCTACTTTGCTTTCTCTTATTTCTCATCACTGTCCTATTTTCCCTCCACTCATTTCACCACGCTTACCCTACTTTTCATACTTCCCCTTGTCTCATTTATCGTCACTTTTCCTTTTTACTATCTTTCTATTTTTCCCAATCCCTCTCCTTTTTCATTGTTTCTCCTCACGTTTAATACTTGTGCGTTTTTTTCTCCTCTTCTACCCATCATTTCTGATCAAGTGTTCTACTTATCCTCGCCTACTTTCTCTTTCCGTAATTTTCCTTACTTCCCCTCACTTTTTCTACTTAACCTCCTTCTTCATACTTACCATCACTTACCATCCATTTGCCCTCGCTTCTTTTACCATCCCTGCTCTTAGTTCCTCTTATTTCCCTGTACTTCCACTGCACACCCTACCTTTATTTCCCCTTCCTCTGATAAACTTTTATCATTTACGCTACTCCCTCTTCCCTCATTTCACCGCATCTAATAATACCCCTTTCCTTATTTATCATGACTTCTACCTCTTACCCACTTCTTATCTCCCGTCACTTCGACCACTGTCCATCCTATCCTTTTTCCTTAATATTATACTGTCTCTTCTTTCTCATTACTTCTCCTATTTCATGTACCCTGATTGTTTCCACCTCCCTTCTCTTATTTCCGTTATTTTTCCTCATTTGCAATCACTTCCCCTAACTTCGCTCCTCTCATTTCATATCAGTTGGTTAATTATCTCCTCCTTTATATTACACCTGTCCTTAATTTCCATTACATTCCTCCTTTCTCTCACGTCACCTACTTCTCCTCTTTTCTCTTAACTTCTCTACTTCCTTTTCGCTTTTTCCTCTCACATCATGGGTTAGAACCTAACATTGGATTACAAATATTATAATTATAATTTATGACTTGTGACAGTCGTTTTATTATATAAATTATAAAATTCAATTTATTGTCTCAGATATTTTTAAACCAATTATTTCTGAAAAAAGATCCCACTTCGCTACGTTGGGAATCGAACCACAGAACTTCCGATTGCCGATCGGGTGCTTTTCGACTGAGCTATTAGAGATATCGAAAGAAGAATATTTTTTCTGAAATATACCAGCAATTATACAGAAGTTCTGTGGTTCGATCCCCATGGAAGACAAGTGAAACGATCTTTTTTCAGACAAATTTAATTAAACAAATTTTGTAATTTATATTTCAACTCGTCAAAAATGATATTGGATATTTTCTATTGTTTTAAAAGTTAACTTGGTCACCAGTTTTCATTTCTATTTTCACAGATTGTAAAATGAGATCTAGACGGATCAATATTAACTAGTTTTAATGATAGTACAGATTCCTTTACATTACTCGTAACATAAATGTAACACCTGGCTTCCGATAGCCTGTATTTCTGAAAAAAATTCTTCTTTCCATTTCTCTAGTAGCTTAATGGAAAAGCACCCGAACGGCAATCAGAAGTTTTGTGGTTCGATTCCCAGTAGAGCGAATTGAGAAGATCGTTTTTCAGAAAAATTTAATTTTAACATTCAAAAAATTTATTTTCCATCTAGTCAAAAATGACGTTAGGTATTTTATTTTATTTGAAGAGTCAATTTAGTCAATAATTTTGATTTCTATTTTCACTAATTGTAAAATGAGATCTAGGCTGATCAATAGTAACTACCTCTGATGATATTACAGATTCCTTTAAATTATTTCAGATAATTTTGCCTATCTATGCTGCAGGAATGGAATTAATCGCATGCTGCACACCAAATTTGATTCCAAAAATCCATTTTACTATTCGTAATCTGTGGGAAGAAAATAATATTTCAGAAGCTCAGAGGTATCAGGAGTTAATTATCAAAACTTAGACAATTTTAACGAAATATGATAAGTGTCTGGTCATCATGCCGTAAGTGGAGAAGAAAATTAGAGGAAGGAAGGAAGATAATATAGAAAAGTGAGAGGAGTGCAATGGGAGAAATCAGAATAAATGAAGGGAGGAGTGGTAGGGGAAGTAAGGGAAGTGCCAAAAATTAGAGAAGGGAAGTATGGGGAATTAAAAAAAGGTTAGTAGCGGAAATTAGTTGAAAGTAGGTCAAGTGATGGGCGAAGAACTAAGGCAAGTGAGGGAAAATAATGCAATGATAAAGAGGGATAATTAGCGCAGGGGAGTATTAAAACTGACTGTAAGGGAATTTAGAGGAAACTATTAGAAATGAGGGTGAGTAGGGACTGAGAAATAAAGTTCAAGGAAGGTGAGTGTTATCTGAGTAGGGAGGAGGGGTAGTCGTAGAGGGGGAAGAAGTTAGTTATAAAAGGTGGGCCGAAGCGTGAAGTGAGTGGAGGGAGAGTAGGGGAATGTAGATCAGGGGAAGTAGGAGAAACAAGAGAAAGTAGGAGAAGTGACGGGAGTGAGGTTAGGGGAAGTAAAGGGGAATAACAAAGATATTGAAAGTGGTGGTAGAATTTCGTGGGGAAATAAGGAGAGAGGGCAGTAGATGAGGAAGTTTTTGGGTAAAGTAAACGAATCAAAAGTTGAAGTGTAGGCAGAAGCAGTAGAGGAGGGTGGTTGGAGAATAAAGGACTTGAAGGAAAAATAGTATGGGAGGGGGAGGTTGAAACGACTTATTTACGTTCTAATAAGCTACGAAACCTTTTTTTGTAGGAGCCAGGCGGCTACTTTGATTAATTTTTATACACATTTTTTTATACCAAATTTTTTAAACAAATGGTTGAATTTTCAACTAAAAAAGAGCAATTTTTGACTTCAAATATAAATTCTCTAGTATAAATGGTATGATTGAGTTTTGTTTAACATAAATTAATTTTTGACAAACTATAAAGCAATTTTCAAAAAACTAATTGAACACTTAATGAAAAAGATAAATTTTTAACTGCGAAGATTAATTTCCTACCAAAAAAGACTATTTAAAAAGAATGGAATTTTCAACCAAAAAACATCAATTTTCTTTCAAAATATTACTTTTGTATCAAAAGTCGTACAATCGCATTTGCTCTTAAATAAATTAGTTTTTAACCATACAAAAAGGAACTTTAAAAATATTATTAATTCCTCAAAGCAAAAGATAAATTTTCAAGTTACAAGTTTACTTTTCTATAAAAAATAACGAATATTCAAAGAAATTCTGAATTTCCAAATTCTCGATCAAAAAGATGAATTTGTCACCGAATAGTTCAATCTCTACCGCAAACAAATCGATTTTAAACCAAATGGGTTAATTTTTTATGAAAAAATAAAATTTTTCCAAAAAAATATGAATTATTAAGTAAAAACGATCAATTTTCAATTTTAAATGTAAGTTTTCAATCAAAAATTGTGCGATTGAAATTTATTTTACAGAAATTCGTTTGTGACAAACGAAAAAGGAATTTTTAACAAAATAATTTAATCCTGAATGAAAGATATTAATTTTGAATCAAGAATATTACTATTCTACCAAAAATGAGGAACTTTCAACAAAATCCATAAATTTGTTAACAAATAGTTAATTTTTTATCTGAAAAAGATCAAGCTTCAATTGAAAATATTAATTTTCTACCAAAAATAGCATAGTTGAATGTTGAGTTACGAAAAAATAATTTTCAACCAAATAATTTTACCAAAAAGATTAATTTTCAACCAATTACTTGATTTTTTTTCTATCTTAACAGAAAATTGTTTCTTCGTTAAAAATTCATCTCTGGGTAGAAAATTGATTTCATGACGGAAAATGAGGAATGTTTTAAAATAATATTTTTTATTTAATGCATAAACTATTAAATTTTCCGTCGAGGTTTTATATTTTTGATTGAAAATTTATCTACTTATTTGAAACTTTAACTATTTTGTTCAAAATTAATGTCTTTGTTTCAAATTTATGAAAGGAACTTATTTAAAAACTGAAAATATTTATTTGGAAAATTTTTCGAATACATAATAATTCTAAAAGAATTGTTAAAAACTAATCAATTTAATTTTAAAAAGATAATTTTTCAATCTTTCCGTTCATACATTTTAATTTTTTCAGTTAGTAATGTTTTAAATTTGAAATTGTTTCATTTTAAACTTTTCCTTTATAATAATTAAATTTTTAAATTTATAATTAAATCGTTTCTCATATGGAACTAAATGACGGACAATATATTTTTTTATCTTAAAACAATTTATTTAGTAAATTTAAATATTAAATTATAATTTTTTGTATAATAAGAATTCACAATTCTGAATTAAATTTAAAACGTTCAATTAGTTTTCAATTTTAACTTGTTAAATTTTTTTAAATTAAAAATTATTTAACGTAAAAAATTTTTAGTTTTGAATACGTTTTTATGGAAACTTATGCAATTTTATAAGCTTTAATTCAGAAATTATACATTTTGACTTATTTTTCCTTCTAGGAAAAATACTGTCTTTTTTAAGTTTTCATTTATCTAAGACTGTTAATATTTCTAAGAATTTCTAAAAAAGTTTTAGGCGATTTTAAGACAACTTATTTATTTGAAAAGGTGTTTTAGTTAAAAAATTCAATTTTTCGGTTGAAAATTGATCTGTTTTAGTCTAAGGTACAACCATTGTTTTCTTCTGTCTAAATTAGCTGTGATTTGTTAATTTTGTTTTTTGTTGAAAATTGAACTATTTTGTTGAAAATTCGTTTTTATTTGATTTGCAAATAAATTCTTTAACTCATAATTTGACTACTCCATTTTTGGTTGAAGACAGATTGACTTTGTTTAAAAATTCTGATAAATATTTGGTTAAAAATTCGATTATTTTTCTAGATCAAACTGTATGATTTTAGATGATGCCCAAAATAGACCAAAAAAATTCTAAGAACTCTGGTTGAAAATGTAACTATTTTTTGCGGAAAATTCACCTTTTTTATAAAAAATGAACTTTTTTGGTCGAAAATTAATCTATTTGGATGAAAATTTAACAATTTGTTCTAAAATGAACTTTTCATTAAAAAGTAATATTTTATAGTTAAAAGGTGGCCTTTATTTTGTGATAATTCTGCTATTTGCTGAAAAATTATTATTTTGAATTTAGAAATTAAATTATTTTCTTGGAAATTTATGTACTTTGTGGAAAATTAATCTTGTTTAAACATTCTTCTCTTCGGGTACAAATTTAAGTATTAAACCCAGATGTTTATCATCTTAAATTAAAATTCATTTCTGGGTTGGAAATAAAATTATTTAGTTGAAATTTAAGTCAAGATAAGACAAACTTTTCTTTTTGAAAGCTCTACAAGATTATCGTACAAAATTTTTAGATTTAAAAAAAAAAATTAAAAATGAACATTTTTATTGCACAAAAAAGAATGAAAAATAAAGAATTCCATTTTTTGGTAAAACTAAGCAAGATACGAAAAAGAATTAATACACCAAAATTGTGATCCGAAAGAAGATTGAAAGATGGTTTCATAATCATTTATTGGTAGGTTGCGCAGGTTTCGCTTGATTCTTGAAAAAGAAGATTCAAAATAAAAAAAAAATAATTTCTTGAAAACCGAGACAAAGTACAAAAAAAAAAATATTTAACAAAAATTTGATACACATAAATATTCTTGGTTGAAAATTAATCTTTTTGGTAAAAAATTCAACTATCCTGGTACAATATTTAGCATTTAAGTTCAAATTTAATTTTTCTAAATTAAAATTCAACTATTCTAGTTGAATATTTTTAATTTTATTTGAAAAGTCATCACTTTTTTCTTTTGTAAGGTTAGTTTTTATTTTTTGTTGAAAATAAGGTTTTTGTTGTCGAAATTAATTTTTTAACTGATAATTTAAATTATAATTTACTGATAATTTAAAATTTTTAGGTTTGAAAATTAAAATATTTGAGTTGAAAATTCATTTTTTAAGTTGAAAATGCATACACTTAGTTCTAAATTGATTTTTTTGAAACTCAGATTAAAAAATCAACTTATTCGTTAATAATTTATTTATTTCTTTGAAAAGCTATATTTTTTGTCAGACAATTAATATTTTTAATTAAAAGCTATTTCTCTTATTTAAAAATGCAGCTTTTTCCTTGAAAATTCAAGTTTTCCAGATAAAAATTTATACTTTAGTTGAAATTTAATATTTTTTGTTTAAAATTTAACTATTCCAGTTGAAGATTCATAATTTATTTAAAAATTCATCGCTTTGGTTAAAAGATGAAATATTTTGATTAAAATCCGTTTTTTTGTTGTTGAAATTTAATTTTTTAAACTAAATGTTTGACTTTTCCATTTTTTGCTAAAAATTAATTTTTTTTTAGTGTAAAATTGAAGTTTCTTTTTGAAAATTACTTCATTTTGCAATGTTTTCCTCTTTTCTGTTAAAGGATTGAACTTCAAGAATTAAACATACACTCTAAATCCCTTGGACCGGAATTCCGGTTCAATACATGGTCAAACTACGACTCCGATCCAATGGGTTGACTTTCCGGTCCAATTGACCGGGAAAACTATGTTCGGTCTAAGGATTGACTGATGCTCGCGAGCAGTCCAAATGGGACTGGAATCCGGTTCAAGGTGAGAGACGATCGCCGCGTGCCAGTACGGAGCGCAGTCGCGTGATTCACGTGAAACATAACCTCGAAATTCGATTATAATTAGTTCTGTCCTAACTAGGACCGAAATTAGTTCCGATCCAAGCTTGAACCAGGGAGATTCTTGGTTTGGACGAAAAATTCCGGTCCAAATGACCGACATTTTTTTAACCATTGCTTGGACCGGGATTCCGGTCCAAGGGATTTAGAGTGTATATTTTTTCGTTTCGCTCTAAAATTAAATAATTTAATTTCCGTTGAAAGGAAAAATTGAGCGTGAAAAATCGGAAAATGAACGCGAATTTGAAATGATTAAAATTTATAATAGTTTCCGATTAAAGTATTAAAAATCTAAAAATAATTTCAATATTAAATGTTTTATATTTAAAAAATCTTATATTAATAGCACCGATAGGCAGTTCTAAATTTAATTTTATATGTAAATTGAAATTCATGGGAATCATTCGAAATAAAACTAAAAGATTTTATAATTACACACTTCTCAAATTAAAAGTTTTGAAATACAAAGCAATAAAAAATAGGAGAATAATGTATTAAATTTAAGCCTCCAAAATGAGAAAAGTTTAAAACTTGAAATTTAAAATATAATCCTTTTTTATTTAAAAACGTTCTGAAATTTTGAACTATAAAATTTACACAATTCAAAAATTATAATTTTGACTTTTGAAGTATGTCGGGTTTAAACAAATGCTTGGATTCCATAAAAAATACATAGAAAGCTGAAAGCAATTCTCCAAGTAAGATTTCCAATAGCAATGCAAATATTAAAAAATTTATTGAATTTGTTATAAATTAATAAGTTAATGAAAATGGTTTCATGGGTATTGGCGGTGATTCGTCACTTGATTCGCACTAAATTTGAACAATTAATGGACAAAAAGAGTTTTTTAGTAGAATTAACAAAAATTAATAAATAATTTGTTATTTGAAACTCAGTTGTTATACACAAATATTAATCAGGTATTTTTTATGAAATATATAATGTTTTTTTAATGAACTCGATCATATATTACTTGGAAATAAAACCTAAGTATCATATTTGGTCTTCAAATAAAAGTTAATAATTGATTAAACTACCTTAATTAACAAATGCTTTATTCTGCTATTTCTGGAAGTATAAACTTGATTTTTTCGATAAAATTTACTGTAACTAACGAATTATAAATTGTTAAGAACATTTTGATGACAGTAAACAATTTATTATAGTAAACAATAATTGTTTACACAAATTTTTATCATTTGATGTATTTTTAAATAAAATACTATTTTCATTCACTTATTTGTTTATAACAAATTCAATAAATGTTTAAACATTTTCTGTCGGTAAGGTAGGAATCTAGTCACGTAACTCGCTCATCATGTTGGGAGTATTATTTTATTTTATGTTGGAGATATTCTGTATACGAAAGTACGGATATTCTTTAAAGAGTTTATGGGAACAAAAGTGAAAAAAATATTTTTGTTTGTCGATTTTACACTCTGAGCACGAATCTGATAATTTGTTTGCTAAACTAAAGAAAAATGTTGGAACCAGGTACATACAAAAATTTTTTCCCATAAATCTTAAGAAAATTATTTTTCTTTATCCTTTAAAAATTGTTAAACTTTCTAATATTTTTAAATTATTTAAATTTTTCTTGAAATTTTTTTTATGTTATGGAAAATAAAAAAAAATTTCTTAAAATCTTTCAGATTCTTCTCTCGGATATTCGTTGGAAATGAATTTTTCAAACTAATTAAATCATTTTAATTTTTCCTAGGAACAAAGAATTTTTTTCATTTTGTTGAAACCTTACAAAATTCATAAAATATTTAAAAAGTTTTTATTATTTTTGGATCTCTTCAAAAAATCTAAAAATCTCTTAAAATTACTCCAAGTTGTTCCAAAATTATGTATTATGGCAAAATGTTTTTTTAATCTTGCAGACCCTTTATTAAAATTTTAGGAGGTAAGTTAAAATTTTTTAAAATCTTTTTCAATATACTCTTAGAATTAATTAAAAAAATCATTTGAAATTTTTCCGCGAATCTTAATCATTTTTTTAATTCTCTGGATGCTTTGCAAAATGAAGTTAACTTAAAATTTGTTTAATCTTGAAGAATTAAAAAAATTGTCTAAAAGTCTTCCAAATAATTTTTCATCCATTTTGAAATCTGAAAAGCCTAAAATTCTTTTGTCAAAATTTAACCTAAAGTAGCTAAAATTTTCTCATCAATCTTTTAAAAAATTTTATCTCAAAACCTTTCAAAACTATTACAAAGCTTCTAAATTTTTTTTCGAAGGCTTCAAAATTTCAGTCATTAGATTTTCAAGAAAATTAAACTTTTTTGTACAATTCCAGGATAAGATAGACCCTTTCTCCAAAAATATTCGTATAAATTTCACAGAAGATTTATAATCTCCAAACAATTCAAATCGACGTGCCATTTAACATTTTTATAAAAAATAAATTATTTCAATAAAAAAAAACATTAAATTTCAGATATGATTATTTAAAACGTTTATTTAACTGGTTTCTGTACCTCAGCCTGCGATTTCTTATTCAGATATTGCAAAATAAATTAAAAATTACATTTCATTGGTATTGAAACACACGTATTTTTATTGTCTTGTTTTTATAATTTAAATAAAGTGTGCAACCTATGTGAAAACAAATTTTGTTATCAAAAATTTTATTGCAACGTGTTTTGCTTTTTCATGAATTTCATAAATTTATTTTATTTATTTATTCTAAAAAAATTTCTAAACATAATTTAGACGACAATTTTTATTAAAAAAGATGTTACTGAAGCTTGTGTCCTTTTTCCTGAAAGTTTTTTTTTTAAATATATTTTTATAGGAAGAGATTGGTTGATCAATTTTTGTCTTTTAATTTTATTCGTCTCTTGTGTGTGTTTTTTTTGTTTAATTTAATTTTTTTATTTTCAATGCTATTTTTTGAGAATAATACAAAAACCAGGAGTGCGATCGAAAAAATAGTAATGAAAATTCTATTCATAATTTATATAGCTTGTGTTATTCCTTCAAATATTTGATTCTTTTATTTTTAATTTATTTTTTACGATTAAATTATCTTGCAAATTTCTTGACCAAAAAATGAAAAAAGTTGTTATGATAATTGTGTATCACTTTCGAAAATCAATGTTTTCCTTCTCTGGACTTTGTTTCATATCGTGCGTTGTTCGGATTAAAATGTTAAATCCACTTTAATTTTTTGAATTTTAAAAATGTTTTACATGATAATTTAAAAAAAAAACTTGATTATTTATTCGACTTATCGAATTCCATCAACAGAGGTACATAGAATTTTGAATTCTAGAAAGAAAAAGGTTTACAATTTTTTCATAATTCTCTTACTTTTTTAGGTTTGATCCGAAATGGGTGGCTAACGAACTTGACTTTTAGTTTTTGGCATTAAAAAAAAAGTTTGCCAAACGCAAATCTAATGTATTAATTATTTTAAAAGTTATCCTGCTCACAGACAGACATACAGACAGAAAGAAATACAGACATATTCGTCAGAACCTCTTTTCGGGTTCAGAGGATATCAAAACTTGAAAATTTGATAAAACCGGGATAAGGGGGGGGATGTCAAATTATACACGAATCGAATACCTGCTCTAAAGAGAATGTAAAACTGAATATAATCCTATAAAAATATCTTTGATTGAAATAAATCATTTTTAAATTTAAAGAGCATATAATAATTTACGTAAAATAAACATTTTTTTGAAAATATTCGAATGTTATATTTACTATAAACCAAGAGGAAACATGTTTTTTTGTATCTGATGTTATTTTAACAGTGAAAAATATAATAAAACAATGTTTTTTTATCAATTTTTACGCGGAAAACACGAGGCTCGTAATAGTTTTTTTTGAAAACATCGAAAACATCCGAATATTTTATTTTCCTACCTATAAAATAAATTTAACTACAGGAGAAATATTTTTTCCAAGGTTTCAAAAATTAATGTTTTGTTGAAAACGACTGAAAGATTAAAAACTTAAAAATATGGGCTTTAACATGACTGGTATGAGTTTGCTTTAGGGTATATATACAGTCGATTTGCAGGGCTCAAGTCATGCAGCTGTTAGCACCGTATAGCTTACATCGTAGTTTTGACTCATTTTAGAAAATAAATTTGAAGCGCGTTACTATTTTTTTAATTTCCTCCATCATCCCGGGTGAGTTCCACAAATTTTTTGAACAATAAATTATAATCTTGAACTGCTTACATACCCGATTTAATTTACAGGTTTAGCCAGTTTAGTAAGCTTAATATCGTAATAATAACTGCGAAATGGTTCAAATATCCTAGAAACTGTTTAGTCTCCTTAGGCTGCTTTTAGTAAATGCCTCATCGTTTAACAAAAGTTAGTTTAGTAACCTTAGTCATCGTAAGAAATACTACGTGATGGTTAAAATATACTAAACGCAATTTAGTCTCATTAGGCTTCTTTTATTAAACAGATTAGTACCAACTTTGTCGCTTTGTTTAGTAAATGCAGCTAATCTGCCTCATAATTTAGTACAACAACTACTCTACCTTTTCTTTTAGTATAAGAAAATACTCTGCCTCATCCGCACCCTGTTCTCCTACCTTATCCAACTACTATCTACTGATACTACCCTCAAATTTGTTGAAACTTTTTTTCCCACCTAACGTCCACTAGAATTGAGATATCAAAAGTTAAAACTCCTAGAGCTTAAATAGGAGGCGTATCTAGTAGGCGTGAACGCGTATCAAACTGTTGCTCCACTTATTTTAGGTTTATTTTATTACTAATTTTAGAGTATCTATAGTTCCCAAACAGTCTGGAATGAACTTAATTCTGGGAGTAACTTTTAACAAGAAATCCAATAGTGACCTTCAATTTGACCTTGAACTTGACCCTCAAGTTAATTTCGCGTTCAAATTTGTGTTCATAATATGAAACCCTATTTTTGAGATAGGCAATCGAACGAGCGGGAAATTTTACGTTTAAATACGTACTCAGGTCATGTGTGACTTTGTAAGTCAAGTGAAGGTCATTCAAACTTAAACAAGGGCAAGCGAGGGTTAACGGGACGGCTCCGCATTTCATCAGGTCAAGGTCATTCCTGGATTTAGTTTCAACGAGCAATCCGAAGGTGTGACTTTGCAAGTCTACTGAAGCTCATTCAGACTTAAGCAAGATCCAGCTTGTGTAAACTGGACGGCTCTGTAATTTCTCAGGTCAAGGTCATTCTTGGAGTAACTTGCAACAAGAAATCCAATTGTAAACTTCAATTGAACCTTGGCCTTTAACTCCAAGGTAATTTTAAAGTCAACTTTGAGCTCTTCACGATTAGAATTCCAAGTTCTGGATTTATGTGGGTCCCCTTGACTCTCATAGCTGGGGTACTGGATTTATTTGATTCCCCTCTCCTATCTAGAACCCTAAAAGAAACAGATCTTACTACGTGCACGTCGACGTTCCGAGGTAACGCTAAACGTAAAGAACACAAACTTAAACTTGATCTTACCTTGAAGGTCAAGTTCAAGGTCAAATTAAAGGTGACCTTTTGATTTTCCGTTGGAAGTTACTCAAAGCATGACCTTGATCTAAGGAAATACAGAGCTGTCCCGTTAACCCTTGCTTAAATTTGAATTACCTTTAGCAGAACTGCAAAGTCAAACCCTAACCTGTGACCTGCATACATATTTAAACTTAAAATTTCCCGCTCTTTCGATTGTCGATGTCAAAAATAAGGGATTCTCATTTCAAAACACAAATTCGACCTTGAAATGACTTTGAAGTTGAAGTGCAAGGTCAAATTAAAGGCCACCGTTCAATGTCTCGTTGAAAGTTACGTCAAAAATGACCTTGACCAATTTGAATCATATTTTATATAGAAAATTATTAGGTTCTTTCAGACTTTTTCAATGTCATGTATACTAAACAAGGATTTAGTTCATCTAAACGCTAGCTCAGTCTGTCCATAATCTATTTATCCCGCTTTTGTAGCTGACACTCTGGCTAGGGCGAGATCTACCAAACAATTTTTTCCTTGTAACTATTTTGCAAATTGAGCATGCGCCAACATTATTCTCGCACCGTCGATTGCAACGAAATACTCTGCACATTACGAAATTAAAAAAAAATCGCATCTTAAATGAAAAACTCTGCCCGCTGTGCAGGCTTATCCTCATCGTGTGCTGCACTATCGGCTCGCAAATTTCAGCACACCTAAGGAGCGCGACTGTTGGTTCTCGCGCTTCGCGCTCGATAATGTATTTAACTCGCGCTAAGCACTCTTTTTCTTTACTCCTCCAATATTTGTGCACAGACCTTTTCAAATTAACGGTCGAGGTATCGACAACTGTAATTCGGTGATTGTGAATTCTCTTTTGTTAAAGCTCTTTCGACTTTAACGAAATTATTCTCATCATGTATCTCGTTCTTCGCACTCGATTTTATCCAAACTAAGAACTTCTATACATTACCTTCAACTCTATTATATCAAATATATATTATATTTATTTCTGTACATCGTTCTGCGGCATCTTATTCAGATGTTGCAAAGTAAAGTGCAAATTTCAGTTTTAATGTTTACTTTCATATTTGTTTCTTATTTTGCATTAAATTTTATTTTTAGCTAGATTGAAAAATTTATGTTATTTCAATGAATTTATATTATTACAATTTATAATATTGTAATATTAATTTTTTTTAGACAAAGAGGATTAATATACCTTCGGCACAATATTCTCAACTCACTTGATCAATTATGAACAATATGTTGCACGCCTGACCTTTCTTGGGTCAAAAACAATAAAATAACGATAAATAAACAAAACTACAAGGTTAAATCCAATACCAGAATTCTACATTTCAAATTATAAAATAAAAAAACAAATGACATCGTTGAGACTAAGATGTACCGGAATTGGAACTTACTTTAAATTCAAACTAGCTCAGATCCCAAGTGGGAGAATTAGGTAGAAGGCGTGGTTTTAGATTGATAAGGGCTTCTTACTCGTAAATTACAAAATAGCGGATTATATAACAAACAACTTAGTTAAAATTTATTAAGAAAAGTTCTAACGGTTCATGTAACTACGATCGATCAAAACTAATTAAATTATAGATTTTCATATTATTACAATTAGGAACTGACATCTTAAAGCACTAAAAAATTGGAACGGCTTAATTAAGTACAATTTTAGGGTATGATATTTAACAATTCAACGTGTTTCCATTACGATGACATTTAATTCTCCGAAGAATGGAGGGAGGCGTAGAGAACAACAGATTACTCTTAGATGCTAAGAGAGGGGGGGGGCGACTATTCAGATAAAGATTTGTGGGGTAAGGGATTAAATTTTCAATATAGGAGAACATCTTATTTTAAGCAACACAATTCGTAAAGAGGGTAAAAATAATATTTATATCTTTAGGAAACAACTAATAATTTTAGAGTGTG
>JAWWLR010000149.1:44525548-44539745 GCA_035041075.1 Acraspis erinacei
CCCCCCCCCCCCCCGCCCCCCCCCCCCCCCCCCCCCCCCCCCCCCCCCCCCCCCCCCCCCCCTAAAAAAATTCATAGCATTGGGCAAACGAATAGAAGATTCATAAAGTGATATCACATAATCAAATAGCATAAAAATCAGAAATACAAGATCAAATAACATAATCAAATAGCACAAAAGTCAGAAATACAAAATCAAGTAACATAACTTCGAAGGCATAAAAGGGGACTTACTGAACAACAAAATTAATTTGTAGGTCTTTCTGGGCCAACCTACTTACCAAAAATGAAACTTTTGGGCTTTCTAGGCCAACAAAATTGAACTTTCGGGCTTTCTGAGATGGCTTAGTTCTAAAAAAAACAGATTTTCGGGCTTTCTAAGCCAACTAAATTCGAAAACTAAATAGAATTTTTGAGCTTTCTGGGTCAACTAAATTCGCAACTAAACAGAAGTTTCGGGCTTTCTGAGCCAACTAAATTCACTATTATTCAAGATTTCAGGGCTTCTGGGCCAACGAAGAAAAGGGGGGCTGAGAGGTTTTACTTGATGAGTTACAGAAAAATTCTTACCGGCTGATACGATGAGTACAAAAATAAGGGAGAATATCTAAGAACCCGGTCTGGGCTTTCGAAGAAGTGGAGAGAAGGTTACATTGCTGACACACTGGGACTACTGGGCGCGGCTATGTAGCCAAAAGAAGTAGAATGAGGGCTGCTCGCTCAAGAATTTATAACCTAACTTGACCTACGTCATGTCCTTCTTGATCCCCTCTCATTGGTCGGAATTCAGATACTTCCGCAACATCGCACGATGTAAAACGATACAGTTATTTATGGTTTTAATATTTGAATTCCAGTTGCTATTTGCCTTAAATTAAACAATTCAAACGATTGCTTTTACACTCCGAAAGCGTCCCTAGAAATATTACAAAGCAACCGGCTCATTTAGAACAATTAATCTTCTTGCACTGTGATTATAAATCCGGAGCAGTGACGGCACGGGCCTGAGCTACAGAGTTACTAAACGTATAGTTGGTATCGACGGTATGGTTTTCACATCAAATTTGTCCAGAAATTAGATGAAGTAAATGCTCTGTTGATAAAGGAATTTGGAGTCTGCTGGAATAACCCAGTTCTTGTAGAAATTCCAGGCAATTTCCAGTCAATATCTGCACGCGACTAACTGTTGTGTTTTTCAGTTGTTAGTTTGGCAGCAACGTCTTATGGTAGAACTGGCATGAAAATGTGACGTGATCCGAAGAAGGTTTTTACACCTTTCGATAGTTTTTGAGTTGCTCTTTTTATTGAAACCATGGAAAAAAATTTCTGAGCATTATTATTGCTAATAATTGAGTCAGTGGGTACCCCAGAAATATGGCTTGCGCTCGAGAGCACGAGATTCCGTGAAACACCTCCCACCACTCACCACTACAACTCGGTGTCTCATCTATTCGGCGTCCATGAAACGCGGCAGCGGCGCCGCTATATGTGTGAGAATGTAGTGGTAAGTGGAGAGGGAAGATTTCGTGAGTCTTCCCTCTCTCCAAAAAGTCGCGTCTATTGGGTCGACTTCGACTGCGCGCCCTGAAAAATCTCACTCTTCAGAGTAAGCCCTCTTTCTTCGGCGCACGTCACAAATGATAAAGTCAAAGTTTCAGTATAAGTCGAGTATGCTGAGTCTTTCAGCTTCCCGATGATTCCCAACCTGCAGCGAAATCCCACGATGATGATGTTGGCTCCGAGAATTAGTTTACATATAGAAAAATAATAATTCGGACCGAATCAGTGATGAGAAATTATATTCCAAACTAGATGGAAACGAATCATGGAGCATCGCGTAGCCTGAGTGGTATATCAGGAAATATAATTATCAATTTGATGAATTATCTTTAACGAAAATGTTAACATAAAATGTGCCTTGTGTCATTTTTTCAAATGTTAGTTTTTTCTTTTTAATATATGTGAATGCCCAGAGTTAATAACGCAGTAACCTAAGAAACATAACTGAAGGTGAAGTTTTTATGCTGTCAAAATTTGAATTTTCATTTTTTCAAGAAAACTCAACAAGTTGTTATAATAATCTTGTAAGGCTGGCTAGCGAACTTGACATTTAGTTTAAAGCACTTAAAAATATACCAAAGTCCAATCCAATCTGTGAATTATTTCCAAAGTTATCGTGCTAACAAACTAAAAATCTGCAGACAGACAGACAGACAAATTCGTAAAAACCGATTTTTCGGATTGACAGGGCCTCATAACGCGGACATTTGCCAAAAACTGTGGGGTTCAAATTTTATAAAAATCTAACAATTTTTCTGATGAGAATGTGGAAAGGTCAACAATTTTTCTTTATACCTTTTTTCAATAAAAAATTACAAGTTAAAGCATTTGTAAAAAAATGAAATTTAAAATTTTAAGCGAAAGGGCCCACGATATAAAAATGACACAAGCTGCTGTAGAATGCGTATTTTTTGTTTTAATCGTGAAAAATTAGGTTACAAATAAAAAAATTAGATATTTGGAAAAACGAATGGCAAGCGCGCCTAGGACGCCCGACTGTTTTTTCTGGCGCTTCGCGCTCGATGATGTATTTATATCGCGCTTGGTCTAAAAAAAATCCCCCACCATAATTACATGATTGTGAACTCTCTTTTGTTAAAGCTCTTTCGCCTTTAGCGAACAAATTCTCATCACGTATCTCGTGATTCGCACTCGAATTTTTCCAAAATTTGAACTTTTCGACATTATGCTCAACATTTATATCAAATATAATTTTTTAAATTTTAAGCGCGTTTTTCATTATTAAAACAAATATACTCGTTCTGTCTAAAAATCATTCACAGAAAATGTGCAGATACTTTTCGGATGAGCAACTTTTTTCTAATAATTTTTGTTTTCATGCCTTGTATCGTTTTCTAAAACATAATTTTTTTTTGTTTTCAAGATGCTCAATTTTTCTCAATGTATCTCTTTTCGTATCTTGCTTTGCTTGACCACAAAATGGAGTTTTTCGATTTTTTTAATCAAAATTAAAAAAGTTGGTTGAAAAGAAAGAATAGACGAAAGTTTTTCACACAAAAAGGATCTACGAATTTGATGATTATTATTTTATTAATAAAATTAATATTCCAATATTAACCCAATATATTATTTAAAATATAAGATTAACAATTAAAAATTAGAAAATATCAACAAATTTGTTATCAACTCCTGTTATGAGAATATATTAGAAATACAAAAATTAACTTGGTAAATAAACGAAGCGGTTGCAATAAAATGTTTATTAAGAAAATATTTTTTATTTCAAATGCAATTTTTCAAATTATAAGAAAGCCACGGAAAATACGTCAGTTTTAAGACCAGTGTATTTTGTGATTTGCATCAATATGCATTTATTTAAATGATATAGATTTCCAGGGTAGCTGGAAAAAAAATATTTTACAATGTAAGAGACAAATATCAAAATAATCACGATAAATAAAATTTCTTCTTCATATTGCAATTTCTGAATAAGCAATCCTAGATCGGAGTACAAAAATGAACTCCGGAAAAAATATGATGCGAACGTGTTCTTTAAAGCCAAAGGAGATTTAACTAAAGAGAATTCACAATCACGAAAACAACATTTGTCGATGCTCTGAACTTTAATTTGAAAAGGACTATGTGCAAACGTGGAGGAAGTACAAAAACTGAACGTTTAGCTCGAAATACAAAAGTTGCGCTCCATAGGCGCGCTAAAACTTGCGAACTGCGGGAGAAAAAAATATGCCCACGCATCGAGCAGATTTTTTTCTTTTATTTGTGATCCTAATTAATTAATATCCACTATAGAAATTTTTCTCCGACAAAAATAAATTGATATAAAAATTACTTCAAGAAAATTTTACCGATGATGGATTAAAAAATATTATAAAAATGTTTCTTACTTTGAAATCGACACGTAAAATGCCATACACCAAAATTTCAGAATAACAGTGCTGCAGCTTCCTGTACCTTGAGTCTTGAAAAAACTGATCGAGATGTTGCTCAACATCGAGTCAGTAAAACTCATAAGCGTCCTGATCACTACATTGACACCATTTAATCGTGATGCGTAATTAAACCAATTTAAATAACCTATTATTTGAGTCACTATATTCTTTTTTATGTTTTCTTTCTTTATCTCTTGAAAAATTAATTTCTAGTTAAAGCAAATACATATACTTTGATTATTTTATTTATACATTATTTCTTATAATCATAATATTTTAAATAATTTTTGTCATCTTTTTAGTGAACAATCGCTAAATTTGGAAATTATCCCGAAATATGCGAATTATCTTGCAGAAGCAGGAGTCCAGGCGGTACTTAGTACGTACTAACAATAATATATTTATTATTATTTATTATACTATTATTTTATACTAATTATTATTTAATATTTTCCGTTAATTATTTCTCATACTTTTCCATCCCTACTCATTCTCATTTCTCATAATTTCCCCTGCTTCCCGTCATTTCCCCTCACTTTCCGCACTTTCCCCTTCCTGCTTTCTTTTACTTCCCACACTTACCTTCCTCTCATTACCGTCTCTTTTCATACTTCCCTTCCCATTTGGCCCCTAATTTTTCCTAATTATCCCTAATTATTTCTCGCTTTACGATCTTACACTTTCTTTATACTCCTTTCCTTCTCCAGTCTTCACTAACCCCCCCACCCTACTAGCACTAATTTATAATCAGTTCTTCTTCCCCTTACTTTCCTACTCTTACACTCTTACTTCCTATACTTCCCCTCAGTTCCCGTATTCACCGATTGTTCATTTCCCGTTAATACCCAGAAAATTCCCCTCTCCTAATTTCCCCCTGATTCTCGTACACACTTGCCATACTTCTTCTCTCCTTATTTCTCGTACTAAACTTCATTTCTTATCGCCTCCTAAACTAATCCTCCCTTTATTACCCTACTAACTCTCTTTTCACCCTTCTATTTTCCTTTATTTTTACTCACCCCCATACTTCATGTTTCCCCATTTTTCCCACTGTCCTTCGCTGTCCCTTACGTTTCACATTCAATTTCCTATAATTAGCCCTCACTTCTTCCACCGTTCTTCCCCAATTTGCAATGTTCTCATTTTTCTTCTTCACTGCCTTTATTTTCTCTAGTTGCCTATCCATTATTTCTTCTAATTTCCCTTCCATAATTGCCAACCACTTCCTTACTTTCGCTCCGCTCACTTTCCCTCACTCCGACCACTTACATAATCCTGATTTCCCGCCACTTCTCCCACTTTCCCGCACTTATTTCTTCTCATTTACCTCACTTCCGATCCCCTCATTTTTCCTCAATTCTCCCACAGACTTTCGCTTATTTTGCATCACTTACCGAACTTCTCCGCCCCTTATTTGCCCCAAATGTCCAGGCTTACCCTCCTAATATTTCCCTAAACTCCTTCTACTTTGTCTACTAACATTTCCTCTCACTTTGTCTACTTAACTTCCCTCATATCCCTTCTTTTCAGCGACTATCCCTATTCTTGTTTCCTTGCATCTTCGCTAATTTCCCATTACTCAGCGCATAGTAATTCTTTTCACCCTGACCTTATTTTCCTTAATTCTCTTCCTTTTACCTTATTATTCCTCACGTTCCATACTGATTCTCGTCAAATTCCCCTGCCATCCTTAATTTCTTGTCAATTAGTCTCATTTTTCTCCCCTACTTATTTTGCCTGATTTTCCATTCTTACCCAAACATTTTCTACACAATATCACTATCAATATTTCCTAACCCATAATTTTCTCTCACTTCTTCTACCTTCCCTACTCTTAATGCCTCTTCTTTCCCCTGACTTGCAATTCTTGCCCTACCCTAATACTCTTTCCCCTCATTTTTGATGACTACCGCTTCAAAGCCACTTCTTATCTTCCGTCAGTTGTCTCCCTTTCCTTCCACGCCTTTTCCCTTAATTCCATACTGTCCCTTATTTGTCATGACTTCCCATACTTGGTCTCCCCTTATTATCTTCACCTCCTTTCTCTTATTTCCTCTATTGTTACTTATTTTCTATCACTTCCTCTGAATTCCATCCTCTCATTTCTTATCAGTTCTGTTACTTCTTCCCTCATTTCTTCTACCCCTGCCCTTAACTCCCTTTACTTCCCTCACTTTCATTACATGCCACACTCCCCTTCCTCATTTTCCGACACCCTCTACTTTCTTTCCACTCATTTTCCGTCACAACTTGGGTTATAACGTAATATTCGATAAAAACTATTATAATTATAATTTAAAACTTGCGTACGTAATTTTATCATTTACATCATAAAATGATCGCTTCTCCTACTAATCCTCACATTATATTCCTACTATCTCTTTTCATCCCTATTTCCCTTTATTTTCACCCACTCCCGTACTTCATTTTGCCTCAGTTTCTCCACTTTCCTTCTCTTTTTAACACCCCTTCAGTTTTTCTATTCCCCTCACTTCTTATACTTTATTTTCTATTTTTCCTTTACTTCTTCTACCTTTTTACCCCTACTTGCAGTTTTATCATTTCTCCTTCTTAACATCCCTTATTTCACGTATTTTTTCCTATCCGTTATTTCTTCTAATTCCCGTTTCATTATTGCCCACAACTTCCTTACTTTCCTTACCCTCACTTTCCCTGACTTCCACTACATACATACTCATAATTTCCTGGAACTTCCTCCACGTTCTCCAAACTTATTTCTTCTCGTTTAGCCTACACCCTATATCCTCATTTTCCCTCAATTCTCCCACTGCTCCTTCCCTTATTTTGCCTCATCACACGTCACAACGATACTTCTTGTACTTCTTCACCCTTACTTTCTACTACTACCCCCTATAATTTTCTAGCTCACTCTCACTTGTCAAATACACCTTCTGCCATTTCCTCCTTCCTCATTTCCAACTCTTCAACTCATTATCTGACGTACTTTAAAATACTCCATTCAATTCCCGTAGCTAATATCCGCTTAAATCACCTACTTTTACTTCCCTCAGGTCCTTTCACTTCCCCTACTTCCTCTTCTCTAAGTTTTCTACATCTCAAATACTTCCCCTTTCCCAATTTCCCCTACTTGACATATTTCCCATCAAAAATCAATAAATAATTTTTTTAAAGTTGGTGGTACAACCGGAGAAGGACCAACATTGAGTATAAAGGAAAGGAAAGAACTTACAGAAGCTTGGGCGGAAGCTGTTAAAACGACAAATCTACATTTAAGGGTTCAAATTGGAGGTGCCCCAATTCACGATGTTTTAGAATTGGTAAATAATTTTTTGCAAATTTTTCAGCTATGTTAAAATTTATTTTTAAGTTATTTAAAACTTCTATTTAATTTATTTTTCCTCTTATCAACGGAATGTTGCTAAAATCACTATTTCTCTGGAAAGATGTATCATTAGGGTGGGCCGAAAAATCGAAATATGGGGAATGTTAGGTTGGCCTACCGACAAAAGTTGCTATTTGTTATCAAAAGTAAGTGGTTTCAAGGATTTTGGAATCAAAAAATTTCTACGTTCTCGTGCAATTTTTAGTCGTAGAGACCAAAGTGTATAAAAAAATGGAAGATCTTGATGACACACATCTTTCTTATATCGACTATTTTCGATCAGATTGATATTTTACGAAAAAAGAACCTCGAAACCAGCAAAAAATACCGAAAAATATTCGACTAGATTGACAGTTTTTAGTTTCAGGTGATGATAATTTGATGTCATTGGATAGAATATTTCTAATCGTATAATTACTCGTTCAGACAAAATAGTAGTTTATTGAGAGAAAACAATTGAAGTATATGCGTGCGCATCCACGCACGCGCCCGTCCCGCAGTCCCACCGCAGCCTGTAGCGAACGCTGAACGGGCTTCACACTGAGTTTGTCTCCTTGATAGATCACTTGCTCCCGAGCAGCGTTATCGAAAATTGATTTTAAGTACTATATTCTATTCCTTGTTTGCCATTGAGATAGAAAATACACGTACGAAATGGTTAAAATGAAAAAAATGCACACACGTAAAAATGCCGAATATCCGTTATTCGGAAGGCCTCAGGAATTGATCCTCCGCGTTTTTCCAACGCATCATCAAGTATATAAAGCTTATCTCTAAAAATGTTATAAAAAAACATTCGAGAATTATGGTTTTTAAGCTTCTTCTATCGATGTAATAAATGATCTTGCGATCGAGTTAATCGATCTCTGGAAATTGGCCTCCATACCCCCTATTTCGAGGAAGGGAGCGATAAATAAAATTAAAGAATACCCCGATGAATGCAAAAGCCTGATCAAGAACTTTCATACAGAGAAAAACAAGAATGATGATTCTCATCAAAATTGGCTGGAAAAATTCCAAAAAACAAATGAAAACACTTTTCGATTAATCCAGCGTATACAGCGTAATTGAAGGAGACTTGGCAGACAAATGAAAAGTCAGGCCAATTCATGAACAGATGCAGCCTCTAACTTGACGGACAAGTTACCAGAAAAGTCGGATAAACACACTTCTGACGATGAATCTGACAGACAATCTATCAGTTCTTCAGATGAATATGAGCCTCCCAAAAAAGCAGCCAGAATAATTCAGAAACCCCGGAATAGACAGTCATTGAATCGTACTGCAGAAATAGCTGATCGCTACAATATTTCGGATAGAGCTGCTGCAGCTTTAGCAACATCAGTTTTAGAAGATTATGGCATTGTCCCATCACGAAAATCTACCAAAATCGTAGATAAAAATAAGTTGAGACGATATTAGGAAAATTGCAGAGATAAGCTTCCAAAGAAGTCTATTGGGATTGAAGTACGTGAACTGTACTTCGATGGTCGCAAAGATGATACTTTAATCCAAGAGAATATAGGTGGCAGATTTCACCGCAGAAAAGTAAAAGAGGAGCATATTTCTTTGGTCAAACAGCCAGGTGATGAATATCTTGATCACACAACGCCAACGGGTGGCACAGCTCGCGAAATTGCGGATAGTATCATTGGCCAGCTTGATGACAAAGTTATCGGGTGTGATCTTACACGTGCAATAGGCTGTGATAGCACAGCAGTAAATGCAGGTTATAAGGGTGGCGTAATCCGTCTATTAGAAATGAAAATCAAGAAAGAAGTTCAATGGTGTCTGTGTTTTTTTCATGGTAATGAGCTGTCATTCCGGCATTTATTCCAATATTTGGATGGCCCAACTTCAGGACCCACAGCCTTCTCTGGTCCTATTGGCAAAGACATTGAAACTCGTGAAAAACGTCCTATTGTAAGATTTCAAAGAATGAACTCTGAAATACCAGACGTTGATGAGAAGGTTCTAAGTACCGATCAGAAATATATGTACCGAATCGCCAATGCTATCATAAGTGGCGATTGTCCTGAGGATTTGGCTGAAATGGAACCTGGAAATCTCAATCACTCACGCTGGTTAACAACATGTAATAGAATCTTCTGCGATTTTATATCCAATCCTAAACCTTCTTCGAACCTCATCACCCTGGTGACGTTCCTCATCAAAGTGTACGTTCCAATATATTTCGCCATAAAAACTAGACCATTTATAACAGACGGAGCTCGACATGTTCATAAAATGATCGTTCTCTCTAGGTATCTATCTAGCGAATTGAAAGCTTTCATTGATCCCGTCATTGAACATAACGCATACTACGCTCATCCTGAAAATCTACTTTTGAGCATGTTGGCAGATGATAGACCGCACATCAGATAGTTGGAATAGAGTAGAATTCAGTTTGCGAGACAAGAAAAACTAATCGAAAAAAATCAATCACAAAAAGAAACGCAGTTAAAAAAGAGAGGTCTAGAACGTCCAAAAAAGACTGGAGAAGCCGAAAATCCTGGATTCGATTCTTCAAGATTCCAAAGATAAATTTTGACGCTGCTGAGCATTTTGATATGATGGACTCGACAATCGTAAAAATCACGAAACCACCCTTGCTCATGGATATTTCTAATAAGAAGTTAGAAAAGCTTGTTGTCGGCCAAGATCAAACTTTATCATCTCAGTTTTCGAGATTCCCATGTCACACGCAAAGCGTAGAAAGACCGTGAAACTGGTGACAGAAGTAGATGCTTCATGCTGCGGTGAAAACAGGAGAGATGGGTCAATACGATTGAAGATCCGGTCAAGGCAAATCATGCCTAAATACGACAGCAAAATCGATTAGGATCTTCTATCACATAATACTTGAATCATAGAAGTTGGAGAATAGCACGAGATGAGCTGCCCGGTTGTGTGGGAGGATAAATCGTTCAGGGTGGGACTCGTCGTGAGTCCTGGGAATTATTTTAAAACTATAATATAACTGAGAACTGCACTTCATAGATGTTATGTAACATTTGAATTTTGTTTTCCTGCTTGCAGAGGAAAAAAATATAAAAAGAAAGCTCTTTTCCAGAATTTTTTTCAATATCTTATAATTTTCTTAATTTTTAGTTTTTTTTCTCGAGAACTATCAACGTGATCGAAAAATAGTCGACATATGAAAGATGTGTTTCATCAAGATCTTCAATTTTTCTCATACACTTTTGTCTGTGCGATGAAAATGAAACGAGTTAATCCACGAAAACTTCACTTTTTTACATTTTTTGACCTATTTTAAATTATAGGAACAGTAGAAAATTTTTTGATTCCAAAATCCTTGGAACCTCTTACTTTTTATGACAAATAACAACTTTTGCGGGTAGGCCAACACAACATCTCCCATATTTCGATTTTTCTGCCCACCCTAATGAATATGAGCAATGTAAAAAAGAGCTACAGAAGACTGTTAAAGTAGCTGAAAAGGGCATATGGGTTCAAGTTCTGGAACATTTAGATAGAGACATATAGGAAAAGGGCTAGGAGATAGTTATGAAGAAGACTATAGGGCCAGCTCCAAAACCACAGTTATCAATGCAAATGGTGGAAATCAGTGTTTGGACCGCCTCTGTGGAACGTGCAATACGATGGGCTACTTAAATTGGAGCTCCCAGTAGGGGTGGAGTTAGTAGGCTTTCCAGGTGAAATCCTTTTGATTGTCGAAACAATAAATAATCAAACTCTAATGAACCAAGCAAACCCTGCTATAAGAAGGGTAGTTCAGTGTTGTGGGTATAGGGCTAATATAAAATAATTGACACACATTTTAACTTATATATTTCCACAAAACAAATAGTTTATTAATATAATTTTATCAATACACTTTAATAAAAAAGTCATTAAGTTCTTAAATTTTCGACCAGTAATTTTTATTTATGAAGAGGATTTTGTTTACTCACCTACTTAAATACACTTATAATTTATGAAACTAGCTTTCATCTATGTACTGATCTACGCAAATATAAAATTATTTATCGTAGATAGAATGTTTAATTGGCGATATTCAAGTCTTTGTAATAGGAAAATTTTCCATCCAAAAGTTCATACGGTCAGTGTAGAAATCATTAGACATTGTCATGGTAAATTCTTTATAATTATTAATATTACCAATTTGAAGATGATCTGTATTTTGTGTAGTGTATGGCAACCAAGAATCACTTAATGCGCTTGATGTTGGCTTCCTACAATTTTGCAATAAAATATGACATAGAATATGATGATTAGTAGAAACAGTTTATTATATATTTAAAGAACGCCTATACTTTTGCAAAAAAATTTATTTTGTAAAGTTGCAATATAGTAATTGTAGCTTATTTTAATTGGACAATGGATTTTGTACTGCAGTGTGTTGTGTTGTAAAATCGCAAAAGTGGTTATCAGCGCTTTTTAGGAAATAATCAAGAATCAAAAATTATTATTTATCATGGACTTACCCATTTATAGCAAACGATGTCCACAACTCGACCATTTTTGTACTCACAAATCTGTCGTCTTTAGTCATATTTAAATCAGAGTAGTAAGTAGAAAAAAGTGTAAAATTAAAAAGTTGTATTAGTTCATCAGCATGACCAACAGGAAGCGTATTGTCTGCAAATTTCGAATAAAGACTTAGTGAGCCCCGGTATCCTAAGTTATATAAATAATTTGGACTCTTCAGGTTTGGTGTTACTAATTGCAACATTCTCAATTGAGGATGGTAGTAAAATGCATCACCGGTAAATTTGATGAGACCATCCGTAAACTGGGAAAGAATTTTTTTAAATATTAGGAATCTTCCTTCACAAAAATGTTCAAAATGTTACGTAGATTTGCAGACATTATGGTAATTGGTTACTCACTGAAGTTCTGTTCAAGGAAATGGGAGAATTATTAAAATAAAAACCCTTCACAGCTGATCTAAATTTTCCTAAGTCTACAGATTCATCGTAGTGAGCACCAACAAGGTCGATAATTGAGTCTAGGTTTTTATTGTAAATATCGATAACCTCAACAGTGGAATTTAATCCTGAAATAAAAAGCATCAAAGATTTATTTTTGTTATGTTAATTAAATGAAAAACGGGTAAAATTGATTAAAAGTCAAATAAATTTGGGAATAGGGATGAATAAAAGATGAAGAATACAGAAAAGAATATAAAGAAAAGATAGAAAGTCGACGTAAATATGTCCTGGATATTTTATTCGATGATTTTAAATTCTCGTATGAATCTGATGATTGGTTTTTATCATTTTTTATCCCGGTTATATAGGTCATAGGTACTATCACATGAAATTATTCGGAGATGCAGATATGGAGCAGCGCAACTACGGTACAGAAGAAGATATCTAGGAAAACCTGGTTAAAAGAATTAACATCCTGGGGAGGCGAATATAGTATCCTTAAGAACTTAAAGAATGTCTTTACGGTAACAAGATTTTACGGTGAAACGTTAATTGACAAAGTTAATAAC
Organism: Acraspis erinacei; assembly: GCA_035041075.1. Taxonomy (NCBI): domain Eukaryota; kingdom Metazoa; phylum Arthropoda; class Insecta; order Hymenoptera; family Cynipidae; genus Acraspis; species Acraspis erinacei. The sequence goes on from JAWWLR010000149.1 coordinate 44,538,368, forward strand.
GAGAGAATCCTCAAGGAATTGTGTATACAAGAGGCACTGTTCGATAAGCGAGAAACATCGAGACGGTTTGGGCATGTTATGAGAGAATAAAAGTTGAGTTACTGACAAATCAAGTATATCAGGGTAATGGAAATGGTAGCCTATCTAGGGCCCTACTTTAATTCGAAAATATATGAAAGGCATAGAAACACAAAAGCTTGCATGAGGAACTGCATGGACGTAAAGCAAGCTAAGAGGCATGATCGGACATAAAAGTGTGGCGAAAAACAGCTTCTAAAAAATCCATCCCATTACTTGGGATGTTTGCTAAAGACATTGATACAAGTGCGCAAAATAGGCGACTACCGAAAAGTAAGAAACTCCCAGGATAACCCAGAAGATACAGTTTTATCAGTTTCAAACTTTTAAAATTTATTGTAGCCATTGCTCTAGGCATCTAATTTGCATCTGTCACAAATATAATGACATTTTCCAGCGACAAGCAATGAGCAGAGTGAAATCTCCAACAATTAGATGTTCTCTTGACTCAAAATGATCCAAAATGATAAAGAATGTTGCATAATAACCCAAAATGCAAATTAATTTTATAAGGTTATTTTTTATATACCTGTAATAATTTATGTAGGATAGAATCGAATAGATTTATAGTAGATGAGAGCATAAACATAAAAAGTAATAGGATCAAAACTAACAAAAAGCAGCGGCCCTCAAATTGTTACAATCAAAAATAACAATAATCTCATTTTTAAATTCTCATCAAAGAAGGTATTAGTTTTTTGTAAAATTTGACCCCCTCGATTGTATTCGTTAAGGCCGAAGGAGCTTTAGCAAAAGAGAATTCACAATCACCAAATTCTGGGTGTCAATAGCTTGACCTTTTCTTTTGAATGGTCTGTGCTCATCCTTGGGGGAAATACAAAGACCGAGCGCGTAGCTCGTATATATCGAGCGCGATATATAGAATATATAGCGCGATATAGTAGAATAATTTTCAAGTAGATAGTTGAATTTTTAAAGAAAAAGGATTAGTTCTGAACGCCGAATTTATTGGCCAAATTTTCCAATAAAAAACGAAATGTTAGTTCAAACAATGAAACTTTTTGTCGATAGTAGAATAATTTTCAACTAGATATTTGAATTTTTAAAGAAAAGAGATTAGTTCTGAACGCTGAATTTAATAGCCAAATTTTGCAATAAAAATCGAAATTTTAATTCAAAATATGAAACTTTTTGTCGAAAGTAGAATAATTTTCAACTCGATAGTTGAATTTTTAAAGAAAAGAGATTAGTTCTGAACGCTGAATTTAATAGCCAAATTTTCCAATGAAAAAATCAAAATTTTAATTCAAAAATGAAACTTTTTGTCGAAAGTAGAATA